>JAMWET010000230.1:207500-253321 GCA_024036415.1 Prochilodus magdalenae
AGAAGACCACTGGAGTCAAACTACCTATACTACTGGATCTGCACACTTCCAGAACCAGAAAGAGCATGCAGAGAAGATCACCACTGATCCATCACATCCTGGCCATCTCCTGTTCCTGCATCTCCCCTCAAGCCTGCACTTTAGCCAGATGAGGATCAAGACAACCAGGCCTCTTCTTCCCACATGCCATCACACTCATGAACAGCTGAACATTACAATGACCATTAAAATCCATACTCGGGACACTTTATAACGTCCTGTTCCACTGAATTTCACTTTTCATTTATCTCATTTATTACAACACTCCATCCTCTGTACTGTCTCAGACTGGTGCTCCATCCTCTGTACTGACTGTCTCAGACTGGTCCTCCATCCTCTGTACTGACTGTCTCAGACTGGTGCTCCATCCTCTGTACTGACTGTCTCAGACTGGTGCTCCATCCTCTGTACTGACTGTCTCAGGCTGGTGCTCCATCCTCTGTACTGACTGTCTCAGACTGGTGCTCCATCCTCTGTACTGACTGTCTCAGACTGGTGCCTACGTCCCTCTGTACGACTCCTCTGGTGTCCCACCATCCTCCTGTACTGCCTGTCTCAGACTGGTGCTCCATCCTCGGTGTTACACTGTCGCTCCATCTCAGACTGGTGCTGACCCTCTGCCTGTAACTGCCCTACCCTCTTGCGAACTGCCCTTCAGACTGGTGCTCCATCCTCTGTACTGACTGTCTCAGACTGGTCCTCCATCCTCTGTACTGACTGTCTCAGACTGGTGCTCCATCCTCTGCACTGACTCTCAGACTGGTGTTGCTTCTTCTACTGCACTTTATAAGATTTAATCTGACTCTACGTCTGGACTGCTCCACTCCGGACTGTAACAGCTGTAACACATCAACTGTAACACCACTCCACACAATGTGAGGTTTACAGGTATGTAAGGTATTGTGTGTGTGTGTGTGTGTGTGGTTACTCTCTGTGCACTGTGAGCTAATGTAACCAAACACAAATTCCCTGTATGTGTTCTGATGCTGTAATCCTAGACTAGGCCAAGAAGCCAGCTTTATCCCGCAAGTAAACACAGTTACTGAAGTACAAGCAGAGTTGATCACTGTAGCGACTCTCTTACTGGGGTCCCTAAAAACTACGGCTGCCCTCTAGAAGTCCATGAGTCGAATGGTCAGTCAGAGACCCTTTAAGTCGACTGAGTCTGACAACAGTCAGTAAAACAGACTAAAGTTTACAAAAATGCACAAGAACTTTAAGAATGTAAAAATACATTTTAATAATTATTAAAAGCAGAATAATAAATATATATGTAAGTTCCAGCTGGGCTGTGACGCATTCTTGCTAAAAAATTCAATCCACGTGACGACGTGTGCTGGCAGTTCACTGCTGAAGGAAGCTAAAGCTGTGAAGCTGAGAAACACGGGTGGAGCGATGTCTCAGAGAAAGTCTGGAGGAGCTTCTGAAGAAGAGAATCTCAACAAATGAAACCTAATTCTGCTCTTCAGTTAGTCAGACATCCAACACTGCCTCATATGAGTGAGCTGACTTTCGGTTTAGATGTAACAGCTGTTTGCGGTGAAGGAGAAACGGACTGAAGACGTTTGTTTTATTATAATTCTGTTATTTTAGAGTCTAAATTACAGATATTTATATTTATTCATCTACAGCTGAGATTATCTTTATTTAAGGATAAGTACAGTCACTTAATCTGCCTGCTGATAAACGAGAGATAATTATTTCAGCGCAGGTAATATAATAAACGGTTTCAGGTCTACCATTCTTCTCTTCATCTATAATTAATGTAAATATGGACTAATCTGGTTTTATTTATCAGGTCATTATTTATGAGAGATGAAAGACGAAGGGTCCTCCTACTGAAGAAGCTGTTAAAAGTGAAAGTAAAAAGACTATAAGCTATAAGCGCTAATGTTTAGCATAAATATGCACTGCTGCCTGATGCTATATCCTGTAATTAAATCAGGCTCCAGTTCAGATCGATCATCATAAGCCCCGTCTCTCTTAGTTCAGAAATATGCTCCTGTGACTCTGCTGACTTTCTAAAAGAGGAGGACATCAGATCTGAACCGTGTGCAGATTGATTTACTGATTACTAGATAATGTACATGGAGAAAAACCGTGACTGAATAATCAAATCATCGGCCGAGATGGGCAAATCCAATTCAACTAACAAAATTCGGAGTCGGGTACAGCCCTACTAAAAACCCAACAGTCCCCAGAAACTGAAAGACTTCAAAGCATCCCCTACATTCCTCACCTCAGATCCCTATATACAGGCCTTGTGTGTGTGGACAGAGCTCTTTGTGTCAGTTGGTTACAATCTGCGGTTGGTGAAAAGTGCTCTACACACCCAGTCGGTAGCATCAGCATGGAAATCCTTCATTGTGTACACTGTAACAATACTGTTCCACTTACATATGACACGCATATGAACTTAAGTGACATCCCCTTCTTAATCCATTGGGTTTAATATATGCCGGCCCACCTTCTGCAGCTATAACAGCTTCAACCCTTCTGGGAAGGCTTTCCATGAGATTTAGGAATGTGTTTCAGAAGCACGTCTGTGAGGTCAGACAGATGTTGGACGAGAAGGCCTGGGTCAAAGTCTCAGCTCTGATTCATCACCAAGGGGTCAGGGCTCTATGCAGGCCGATCAAGTTCCTCCAGTCATGTAGGAACTAGAAGCGGCCGTCCCAAAACTGCTCTGTAGTCCAGTGGCGGCTGCATTCTACGCTCTGCATTGCACTTGGTGATGTAGACTTAGATGCAGCAGCTCGGTCATGGAAACCCATTCCATGAAGCTCTCTACACACTGTTACTGCTGATCTGAAGGCCACATGACGTTTGGAGACCTGTACTGATTGACTCTGCCGAAAATTGGCGACCTCTGTGGACTATGCCCCTCACCATCCGCTCTGACCCCACTCTGCCTACCACTTCCTGGCTGAGTTAATGTTGCTCCCAATCGCTTCCACTTTGTTATAATCCCACTGACAGTGGACTGTGGAATGTTTAGTAGGGAGGAAATTTCACGACTGGACTTGTTACCCAGGTAGCATCCTATCACAGTACCATGCTGGAATCCACTGAGCTCCTGAGAGTGACCCACTCTCTCACTAATGTCTGTAGAAGCAGTCTGAATGTCTGGGTGCTTGGCTTTACACACCTGTGACCATGGAAGTGACTGTAACACCTGAATTCAATTATTTGGACGAGTGAGTTATTTGGCAATGTCTTTGTTTTTCCTGTCCCAACTTTCTTGGGATGTGTTGATGCCGTCAAGTTCTAAACGAGTTGATGATGTTCATAAAACGGTAAAATGTCTTACTTTCAGCTTCCGATATGAGTTCTATGCTGTGAATGTAACTGTTCCATGGGGAATTAAGCATAGATCCATTAGGTCCAATCAAATCATTGCATTCTGTTTTAATTTACATTTATTTACAATTTACACAGCGTCACAACTTTTTGGGGGGATTGGAGTTGTAAATATTAATTTGAGGAGGTCAAAAATTCTATATTGGGCTAAAGAGTTATTTTAGAGCTAATACCTCAGCTTATAGTCATGCATCACATCTACTCTAATGTCAGCAATTCCAGTGATTGACAACCAATTGCGGTTCTGATGGAATGAGTTTCCGTGAGATTTTATGAAGTCCAGCTTCTGGGTATGGGATGAACTGGAACTTATGCTTCTGCAACTGCACATAAGCTCTGTGCACAGAAATACAGACCTGTATGTGATGCAATACAGCAATTCTCCACTAGATGGAAGCATAATGCCAGTCAACTATATCTGCTAGTTTAGAGACCCGAATGCTCCTCTCATTGAACCTGCTACAAGAAGTGGATTTAAAGTGTTACTTCCATCAAGTAAAATGTAATCTTAATTTTAACCCTAATCCGAACCTTTGATCTAACCCAAACCTTAATCCTAACCCTAAACCTGGCCCTAATTCTAACCTTAACCCTTAACTCAACCCACTTAATCCTGACCCACACTCTGGGCCTATTCCCAAATCTGACTGTAATCCTCAACCCAAAACCTAATCTTAACCCTCACCTCAGTCCTTAATCCAAACCGTAATCCCAACCTTAACCTTAACCTCAAGCAAACCCTACTCCTAACCCTCACTCTGGGCCTAATCCTAACCCAAACCAAAGGTTAATCTTAACCCTGGCCCTAATCATAACCCTAATTTTAACCTTAACCCAAACCCTTAATCCTAACTCTCATTCTGGTCCTTATTCTGACCCCTACCTAAAATTCAACCTAAAACCCATTCCTGACCCTTAGCCTTAAACTCAACTCCAACTCTAACCCTCAACCCAAAACCTGAATTTAACTCTCGCCCTGGCCCTTAACCTCAAACCAAAACCTAATCCTAATCCGCATCCTGGCCCTAATCCTAATCCTAACCCTAACTAAAAACGTAATCTTAACCCTTTGCCCTAACCGTAACCCTAACTATACCCTCAACCCAAACCCTTAATCAGAACTCTCATCCTGGCCCAATTTCAGAACCTAATCTCAACCTTAATCAAAGCCTAATCCAGCAGCATGTCTATACCAGTTTGGTAAAGAAGTTGAGATGGTCTGCATTACAACTGTTACATGTTCAGTAACTTCTCAGGTTTGCATCTACAGATATGAAATCAGACCCTCTCAATCCCGCCATTAATAAGCAGTTTTAATCTCTTATAGATCTTCATAATATATCCAGCTGCTTTACCGCAACTTTAGTGTTTACCTAATCCAACCATCTAAAGCCATTCAAAATGAAGCATCACCCAAAAAGGGTGCAATAAAGAGCTTCTCCACTAGATGGGAGTATAGGAGTATAATCTCAGTGTGTACCAGCAACATTTGAGTGTTTGCAGCCTGAAAAATATAGCCCCTGTAATTTGGCCCCGATAACATAGCATCCGTATTACAGCCTCCAAAATAAAACACTCATAATACAGCCCCATACTATAGCCCTCATAAAAGAGCACACAGTCCCAATAACATAACAACCATAATATAGCTCCCATAATACAGCCCCATACTATAGCCCTCATAAAACAGCACGTTATATAGTCCCAATAACATAACAACCATAACATAGCTACCATAATACAGCCCCATACTATAGCCCTCATAAAACAGCACGTTATATAGTCCCAATAACATAACAACCATAACATAGCTACCATAATACAGCCCCATACTATAGCCCTCATAAAACAGCACGTTATATAGTCCCAATAACATAACAACCATAATATAGCTCCCATAATACAGCCCCATACTATAGCCCTCATAAAAGAGCACATGTAATACAGTCCCAATAACATAACAACCATAATATAGCTCCCATAATACAGCCCCATACTATAGCCCTCATAAATGAGCACATGTAATATCACAGCTGTAATATAGACCCAATAACATGGCCTCAATAATAAAGCCCCTATAATATAACCTGAGAATCAAGCACACATAGTATAGTCCCCATAACATAACAACCATAACATAGCCTCCATAATACAGCACCTATAATATTGTGCCCATAATCAAACCACTGTATATATACAGTATATACTGTATATGCCCCCAATAATATAGCTGGCATAATATTACTCAAAATATTACTCCATAATATAGCACCCATAATACTGCCTTAATAATAAAGCCCCCATAATATATATTGCTAGCAGAAGTTGATTTTTAAACATCAGAGAAAAAACAAATAGAAACTTGTGGCAGGAATGTGCCATGTTTAAGTTCGCTGTAGAAAATCAACCGAGCATGTTATTTGAGTAGGTGTGTTCAAATTTTTGCATCTGGAAATGTGCTGGTTTTTGCGACGTCACCAAAGGGGTTGTAAAACGTCACTACAGGGTTGGTTTTGACTTTTTTTCCTGTTATGGCCTGGGGAGTGAACAGTGTTAGAAGAGGGAAAGCCCTTATTTCTGCTGAGCTGTGGTATTTAGGTAAGGGGTCGTCCTGAGGCTGTTAATAAAAAATAAATAAATAAACAAATAAATGAAAAAGCAGGAGTGAATACATATTCACTGTGCAGCCATGCACTGAAATAAGATTTTTTTATTTATATATTTATACATCATTCTGATAGATAGATAGATAGATAGATAGATAGATAGATAGATAGATAGATAGATAGATAGATAGATTTAGATAGATAGAGTTTTATATATGTGGGCCACTTTTGGTTCACTTGGAGATTGCCAGTTGGTAGCATTGCTGTACCTTTGCCAGAAGTGGACCAGATCTGTTTTGGGACATGCTTTAAACATGTAGTTCACTTTTGGCTTGCTGCAGATTGCTAGTGCCAGCACTGGCCCATCAATGCCATATCTTTGCCAGGTTTACATTTCAAACATGTTTAGGGCCACGGCAAACCTTTTCTTGAGATAGTCAATTGGGGCTTTTGAGGTGTGTTTAGGATCATTATCCAGAAGCCATCCACTTTTCATCTTGGGCTTTCCTATAGGCGCTGTGATGTTTGCTTTCTGAATTAGCTAGCATTAAATTTAATCCAAGCTTCCCTCTACCAGTGAAACATGTCTCTGGCAGCAAAACAAGCCCAAGGCATGATCAATCATCCCCCTGCGCTTAACAGTTAGAGAGGTGTCCTTTTCGTGAAACTCTACACCCTGTTTTCTTCAAACATACCTTTTGCTCATTGTGGCCGAAAATTTCCATCGGTCCACAGGACTTTGAAGTTTGAACCGGGCTTTTCCTAATGATGCCTGTAAATGAACTACAGCCCTAACGAACTGATTAAAACCCAAAGCCATGTGGCCTTGCATTACAGTGCTATTGTCACAGATAAGTATACCCTCTAAAACGTAATAACACCCTTTATAATATCCTTCAGCCTGTATAATAACACCCTTAGCACACCCAGCCAGAATCTCAACTCGCTCCTAACTCAATGTAGGGTGCTATGTAGGGACTAAAGCAATACTGGCCCTTCCTCCCAATGCGTCCTCCCTATGCGTTTAACACATGTCCATTTGGCATTTAGCCATGTGTGGACACTCCTATACCCTGGAAAAGTAGTGCACTATTTGATTGTACAAGGCAGACTTTCATTACTTACATAGCATTGTGCCAACTGCTTGATTTCCCTGCCTGCTGGTGCACAACAACACAATCAAATCTCAAGAATAGCAGATCTTGGAGGCGGCCAAAAGTCACCACCCTGTTGCCAATACTTACGAGATAGCAAAAACCTTTTGAACAGTGCAATATGATGGATACGTCCCAGGACCTGAACTATCATCATTTTTGATTTTAGGCTATAGTTTTTACTTGGCCATTTCAACTCTGGCCCGCCACAACAGACCTGCACCAGCTTGTGGAAAGGCTTCGGGAAATTTCTTAATCCTTCCTGGTTTGGATATGTGGTTCCAAGGAAAACCTGGCAGAGGAACTGGTGGACGAGCTTAGGCATTATGCAGAAGCTTTTTTGGGACCCCTAACTCTTTAAGAAGAGCTTCTAGTCCACATGGAAACGGACCTTCTCAGAGACTCTCTGGTGGGTTTCCAAACCTGATTGGTGCAGGGCAGCAGGTCTTTGGGAACTGTGAACCACTGAAAGAAGGTTTTAGCGTCGTAGGGTAAGGTAATCATTAAAATGAGTCGAATGCCAGAGCTTGAGTACAGAGGAATCGCGCTGTACAAACAGTATTGAAAGACGCTGGGGTTTCTGACGACAGCAACACGCACAATGCTCCTAAGTATAGGAGTGGCCTTTGCTGCTGTCTGTCAGGTTAAGTCTTGCACTACGTTGGCCCCTGACGAAACTCAGCACCAGGAGCTATACTGGGTTGAGAGAACACCTCTGATAGAACTTGCAGAATGCAGATCGCAATCGAAACTTGAATAGCATGAATAACAGGACATCTAAAGCCTTCCAGGGCATCCCAGTCATCCCTGGTATCTATATATCTCATCAATGTTTAGACACTCCTGCCTCAAAGAACTGCGCAATTGGGCTGGATTTGGTGGATGCCATTCCTGGCAGAATTTCCCATAGACTGGGATTTTTGCGACTGTTGGTAGACCTGTAAGACTGTATGCCTGTTGCCATAGGCATGCCCAGGTTATGATGTTCCAGGTTTTCCTTGGAACAGTATATCCAAGCCTGGAAGCATTAAGAAATCCCCTGGCCTACAATCCATGAACTGCACATTTGGGCCAGATTTGAGGGGACGTTCTTGTAGACTGGGATTGCTGGTAGAGCCGTATGCTTCCATATACATGAACACTATGGTCTTTGGCATGCCCAAATGCAATCACTTCCTTTAGCCAATCATGAATATCTGTTTTGCAGTTCAGCCCATAAAGTCTTGAAGTTAGGGAACAGCAGCTTTGGGTCTTCAGGCTACTGAACAGCCAGTGGAGCTGACGCATCAGTAACTGGACCTGGTTCAGCATATCTCACCAAAAACCATCTAAACGATGATCTCCAGGGACAATCATCACCCTGCACTTTACATTAGCATATTTATACTTGCACATATGGACTGACCTATATATATATATATATCTCAATACTCTATGCCCTGTATATACATATTATATATGCCCTGTATATACATAGTATATACTGTATATGCCCACATCTCTCATCTACCTCAGCCTTACCATAGTGCTAAATGGAAATGTGTACATCTGCATATATCCTAGTTTTTATTCATAACTTTATATTACTGTTATATAAAACTGTATATTAGGATAAATATTATATTAGGATATTTATTGTCTAATGCATATTGTTTTGTATTCAAGTACCATAAGGGACTACGCTTTTCACTTACCTTCACATCTGTTAAAATGTGACATGACAATGAAAGTGATTTGATTTAATTTGATTTGAACACAGTGAGCCTTGGCCTCAACCCCAACGTACACCTTTAAGATGAACTGGAATACCAACATCACTGTAATGCCTGACCACACAAATGATCTATTGACTGCATGGGCACAAATTTTCCAGAGACACCCTCCAAAATGTTGTGGAAAGACTTCGCGCAGGAGTAGAGGCTGTTGTAGCCCCAAAGAGGGACCAGCTCCATAATAAACCCAATGTCCAACAAGCCCATATGGGACACTCAATCCACAAAACCTTCCTACACCACATCTGAGATGTTTAGCACTAGCGTGATGTGTAGCAACATCTTCTTGACAGCCATATGTTCTCTATTTACTTGTATTGAGTTGTGGATTGTGGATTTGATGGCCACAGCCTTGTAGACAGTCAGGCACAACAGCAAGGTTGTCCCATTTTCTACGCACTGCCTTTCCCATCGTCTAACCCTACTTCTGACCTCGACCTAAAACCTAGGCCTAACCCGAACTCTAATGCTGGTGCTCATAACTGCCTAACCACCTAGGTATTTGTTAATAGCTGTACATGTCCGTGTGACCTTTTTATTTAAATGGCCCGTGTTGAATTCATTATAACCTGCTAAGCCGAGAATCTTGCTTTCCAGCATAACCAGTAAAACCAGTAAGAACAGCATCAAGCAGTATTTGCTCATTTTCAGTCAGCTTAAGTGCTTGAAGCATACATGACAAATAACAAGCTTTTATTGTTATCCTTATTGTTAACCATTGTCGGTCCTTCTGCGCATTGTGTATCAACTGCTTAACATTTTTGGAATGTTGACTTTGACCAAACACTCCCCACTTCCATGAACAAGGGGTGGTATGGTTCTGACAAACGGCCTATTTGCTGATAAGTTGTTAGCTGGATATGTAGTAAAGCAGCTTGTATGGACGACTGCAAGGTTACAGATTCATCAGTACAGCCAAAGAGAAATGTCAGTGACCTCTGGGACCTAATAGATCTTCTATGACAGTCAAACATAAAACATTCAATTAGAATTAGAAACTAGAATCCAGCACAACTCTGAAACAACACGTTTGTGGACAGAGCCAGTTCACCATTGGTCTCAATGGAAGGGCTTTATGCAACATCACGAAGGATCAGGAAGTGAGTGGAGGCCCAAAATAAGGTGGTTAGCCACTTCAAGCATAAGGTCTGTGTTTCTAATAAAGTGGCCAGTGAGTAAAAAACACAAGGTAGGTGTTTCTAATAAAGTGGCCAGTAACTGGAAGTACAAGGTAGATGTTTTTAATATAGTGGCCAGTGAGTAAAAAACACAAGATAGGTGTTTCTAATAAAGTGGCCAGTAAGTAAAAAACACAAGGTAGGTGTTTCTAATAAAGTGGCCAGTAAGTAAAAGAACAAGGCAGGAGTTTCTAATAAAGTGGCCAGTGACTGGAAGCACAAGGTAGATGTTTCTAATAAAGTGGCCAGTGAGTAAAAAACACAAGGTAGGTGTTTCTAATAAAGTGGCCAGTAAGTGACCAGTTGGTTGAAAACACAGAGGCCAGTGACTGGAGACACAAGGAAGGTGTTTCTAAAAAGTGACCAGGAAGTGAAAACACAAGGTACATGTTTCCAATAAAGTGGCCAGTCAGTGGAAGTAAGAGGAAGCTGTTTCTAATGTAATGGCCAGGGTGTGAAAGCATAAGGTATGTGTTCCCAATATAGTGGCCACTGACTGGATGCACAAGGGAGGGGTTTCTAGTAAAGCGACTAGTGACTGGAAGCACAAGATGTTTCCAATAAAATGGCCAGTCATTAAAAGTACAAGGTAGATGTTTCTAATTAGGTGGCCAGTGAGCAGAAGTACAAGGTAGGTGTTTCTAAAATAGTGGCCAGTAACTGGAAGCACATGGGAGGTGTTTCTAGTAAAGCGACTAGTGACTGGAAGTAAAAGGGAGGTGTTTCTAATATAGCGGCCAGTGCGTGCAAGCATAAAGGAGGTGTTTTTAACAAACAACCAGTCAATGGAAATACAAAGTAGGTGTTTCTGATAAAGTGGCCAGTCAGTGTAAATACAAAGTATGTGTTTCTGATAAAGTGGCCAGTCAGTGGAAATACTAAGTATGTGTTTCTGATAAAGTGGCCAGTCAGTGGAAATACAAAGTAGGTGTTTCTGATAAAGTGGCCAGTCAGTGGAAATACAAAGTAGGTGTTTCTAATATAGTGGCCAGTCAGTGGAAATACAAAGCAGGTGTTTCTAATAAAGTGGCCAGTCAGTGAAAAAATACAAAGTAGGTGTTTCTAATAAAGTGGCCAGTCAGTGGAAATACAAAGCAGGTGTTTCTAATAAAGTGGCCAGCCAGTGGAAACACAAAGTAGGTGTTTCTAATAAAGTGGCCAGCCAGTGGAAACACAAAGTAGGTGTTTCTAATAAAGTGGCCAGTAAATGGAAATACAAAGTAGGTGTTTCTAATAAAGTGGCCAGTCAGTGGAAACACAAAGTAGGTGTTTCTGATAAAGTGTCCAGTCAGTGGAAATACAAAGTAGGTGTTTCTAATAAAGTGGCCAGACAGTGGAAATACAAAGCAGGTGTTTCTAATAAAGTGGCCAGTCAGTGGAAACACAAAGTAGGTGTTTCTAATAAAGTGGCCAGTCAGTGGAAATACAAAGCAGGTGTTTCTAATAAAGTGGCCAGCCAGTGGAAATACAAAGTAGGTGTTTCTAATAAAGTGGCCAGTCAGTGGAAACACAAAGTAGGTGTTTCCAATAAAGTGGCCAGTCAGTGGAAATCCAAAGTAGGTGTTTCTAATAAAGTGGCCAGACAGTGCAAATCCAAAGTAGGTGTTTCTGATAAAGTGGCCAGTCAGTGGAAATACAAAGTAGGTGTTTCTGATAAAGTGGCCAGTCAGTGAAATAAAATTAATATCAGGAATACCTTGGGGTGTCTAGTTTATACTGTTACACAAAAATAAACATATAACTCTTTGTTGAGTAACACCAGTTATTGGTTTTTCCGGTTTTTATAATGGCACTGGAGCTATTTCCTCTCTAGAGGAGTGTTAGAAGTTCCACAGCATTCCAGAATTTCACATTCTAGCTCATTTAACATACCAGACTCAGCCTTCAGGATTGAAGAGGGAAAGCCCTTACTTCTACAGGGCTGTTGCACTCCTGGGTCTGGGTATGACACCCCTGCCTGGAGCTGAAATGCCAGGTAGGGATGGAACGAAGACCTGTAGAACCTGAACCAAAACATCCCCAAAGCTGAGAGTCTAGTGCATAATGTTCTCCATGTTTGTGCTACACACCAGCCAGCCCAACAGTACAAACAGAACCAGTCGGCCTGTTACTGTATACCTGAACCCAGTGCACCTGAGCACGTATTGATTCAATCGTATGGTAAAAAAGTAAGCACTATTTTGGCCACTGAAACTGACATAGTTTATACCCAATAATCCACATTCAATGGGGAATTCAAGTATGAAATCATCATATTGTTGCTGTCCAAAGAAAAACATGTATCTCCAAAATGGCATCTTTACAGGAAAGGCCAAAAACCTCATTTAATTTGAATGGAAGTCAATGGAACCAGACGTCTTTCTAAGCAGTTTTGCGCTGTTTCTGTTGCTCCATTCATCATGAAAGTTACACACAGTGTAAACAGATGATCATGTGATCAAATGAGGCATAAAAGTAAAAATCACCAAAAGTTGGAGATACATGTTTTTCTTTGGACAGCCACGATATAAACCGCTCAAATAGGTATGGTTAGATGTTCCTCCAGTGAATCACTATACAAAACCTCAAAACTTCAGACCAGTCAGAACCAGTTCTGTGGCATTCGTTTCCCCTTGTAAATATATAACAAATATATGTAGTATTCTTTAGCATGCACTGATTCTATTATGATTTATTTTATATGTGTAAGTTATTAGTTATTAGTCATGCAATACTAGTTTTACTGACTGGGTTATAGTAATAGCAGAAGTCAGTGTTGATGCAGACACGGTCAGTATACGCACACACTTAATTTGGCAACTGGACTGACAAGGTCTTAAAATAGGCCTTAGAAAACAACAGCCAAGTAAAAACAGCTGTGTCACATACATGGGAAGAACAGACTAACTGCTTTCTGCACCTCGGGGATAATGAAGACGCATCCCATGCTGTCTCTCTCTCCCTCTGCATGAAATCAGAGTCTACAGTTGTTCCCACAACATCCTAAACATCCTCAAACATCTGTTTACTATATGACATAAATGATTTGTGGTGTGGATGACATCATTAGCATTGGTATAGTTATTATCAGTGGTCCACAGTAACTCAGTAAGTGTAATGTGTTAGTGTACTGTAAGTAGTGTGTTGGTGTACAGTAACTCAGTAAGTGTAATGTGTTAGTGTACTGTAAGCAGTGTGTTGGTGTACAGTAACTCAGTAAGTGTAATGCGTTAGTGTGCTGTAAGTAGCGTGTTGGTGTACAGTAACTCAGTAAGTGTAACGCGTTAGTGTGCTGTAAGTAGCGTGTTGGTGTACAGTAACTCAGTAAGTGTAATGTGTTAGTGTGCTGTAAGTAGTGTGTTGGTGTACAGTAACTCAGTAAGTGTAATGTGTTAGTGTACTGTAAGTTGAGTGTTGGTGTACAGTCACTCAGTAAGTGTAATGTGTTAGTGTGCTGTAAGTAGTGTGTTGGTGTACAGTAACTCAGTAAGTGTAATGTGTTAGTGTGCTGTAAGTAGTCTGTTGGTGTACAGTAACTCAGTAAGTGTAATGTGTTAGTGTACTGTAAGTAGTGTGTTGGTGTACAGTAACTCAGTAAGTGCAATGTGTTAGTGTACTGTAAGTAGTGTGTTGGTGTACAGTAACTCAGTAAGTGTAATGTGTTAGTGTGCTGTAAGTAGTGTGTTGATGTACAGTAACTCAGTAAGTGTAGTGTGTTAGTGTACTGTAAGTAGTGTGTTGGTGTACAGTAACTCAGTAAGTGTAATGTGTTAGTGTGCTGTAAGTAGTGTGTTGATGTACAGTAACTCAGTAAGTGTAGTGTGTTAGTGTACTGTAAGTAGTGTGTTGGTGTAAAGTAACTCTGTAAATGTAATGCGTTAGTGTACTGTAAGTAGCGTATTGGTGTGCAGTAACTCAGTAAGTGTAATGTGTTAGTGTACTGTAAGTAGTGTGTTGGTGTACAGTAACTCAGTAAGTGTAATGTGTTAGTGTACTGTAAGTGGTGTGTTGGTGTACAGTAACTCAGTAAGTGTAATGTGTTAGTGTATTGTAAGTAGTGTGTTGGTGTACAGTAACTCAGTAAGTGTAATGTGTTAATGTATTGTAAGTAGTGTGTTGGTGTACAGTAACTCAGTAAGTGTAATGTGTTAGTGTATTGTAAGTAGTGTGTTGGTGTATAGTAGCTCAGTAAGTGTAAGTGTATTTTTACTAGAGGAGTATTTTACTTTCACCTAACTACATGGTTTGTGTACTTTGTCATCCTCTGGTTATTATGCAGTCCTGGTTTATGGGGCTGCGTCATTGTGCCTACAGTAATAGCAGCAATTACCTCAAACAAAGCAACCAAGTGCTGCCTTTAATGTAGTTACTGTCTGCCAGAGAGTACCAGAACCAGATTCAAAGAAGCTATTAAAGAACCTGGTCCCCATTAGGCTCCTGGTTATCAGCTTTTGGGTTCTTCTGTGCCCCTTGCTCGTTATGTGCATCATTTTAAAAATGGGTAAAGGGATTAGTCCTGATTCCTCAGTAATAAGCTCACCAGGTTAGAAATGAGTCACCTGTGACTGAAACCTACTTAATGCCATGTAATACCTCCACAAGCAATGACTGGACAAGTTTCTGGATGTAGGCCACATCAGTGTTTAGCCACTCCTGCATCAAAGAATTGCACAGTTGGACCAGAATTGGTGGATGCCTTCCCCGGGGTTTCACTGGTCGTTGTCCTACAGATTTTCAAGAAGACTCGAATCTGGGGATTTTGGAGGAGAGCCCAGATGTGTGAATGCTCCTGATGGTTCATCATGCCAATCAGTCACGTTTGCAGCCCTGTGAATGTGAGGATTGTGCTCTTGGACTACAGGGACATGAATATTATGTTACTGTGTGATGCGCAAATGGCAAAACCTGGATGCTCAGAAGCTCAACGTAGGCACTGTGGTTCCAACTTACTGTCACTTCCACCAAAGAACCCATTTCCATGTAACTAAAACATCCCCAGAACGCCACAGAGGGGACTTGTTTCTTGTCGGGGTAGCTTATACCATTGGCATCTGCCAGTGTTACCACTACCAGTAACTGATAGGACAGGGTTCCTGATGTTATGATGTCATGACTGGTAATTAGGCAGTTATTATGTACATCATGTAACATAAGGTGTCACAACCTCAAACATCATGCCATTTGCCCATGGGCTTCCATGGACTAGCATTGGTACACAAGGCTAAAGTCACTTTGCGCAAGGCCGAGCGCACCGCCACTGGACTCTGCAACAGTGGAAACATGTTCTCAATCATGTGATCAATCATGCTCTACAACGTGGCAGTCAGGGTTTAGCGGATCTCAGGAGAATGCTACCCACCACACTACCGTGACTGCATTTTGGGACCACAAATTGGGAGCCTCGTCCAACATCAACACCAATGGGTACCAATGGGCACCAATGGGCATCAAGGACAGGCATGCTGGTAAAGTTAGACCCAATTAAATGGCTATATAGTCAAAACTTTTTAAAAACTTTTTTAACCTTTTCCTTTTTTTGCAGGCATGTCTAGAGTTAAAGGCTGTAAATAATATGTTAACAGTAATAAATATATATTTATTTATATATATATTTAGATTTTGTTAATTTTCCAACTTTCAAATTGATCTGTGGTCACTTAAATGGCCATATTTCACATAATGCAAGCGCATACTAAAGGCTAACATCTAAAATTGGTTAGAGTTAGAATAACTTGCCCAAAAATTTTATATTCCACATATTCCCATGCATGCTCCCCACAAATCTTTTTGACGGCAACTCCGTATTAATGCTGATAGCACTGAAATGGTAGATCCAAGAGCTATGTTTACAGCAAACATCAAGTATAATGGCAAAAACTGGTTGCAAATAAGGAACGTTGTGACACTGCATACTCTTAATTGAAGCAAAATGAGCATTAAGTGTTTATGGTATACCCCCTCGAGTGTTTTATGACTCATGCACTGAGGGTTATTATGCCCCTATTGTAAAAAGCGGCTGAACTAGTTGCACTTCATTCTCCTTGGCTACCATTTAACATATTGCATAATAATTACAAGTGCCTGTGGAAGCTATTCAACTGCAGAACAGTCTTCTGCCTTTGAGTTTGAATTAAATTATTTTACTTTAAGCCAAATGTCAACTACAGTCCAAATGGTCCCATCTGCATTTTGACAAAATTGTTTTTGAGTTTTTTAAAATTTTGTATTTAAGCCTTTCAGAGCATTTACAGACTGTATTAGCAACTAAAGATCAAACGAGCCCAAGAGTTTCCTTAACATCAAAATCTAAATTTAAACTTTCATTCATTCATTCATTCATTCATCTTGTAAGCCATTTATCCTTCTGGGTCATCGAGGGATGTTGGAGCCTATCCCAGCACTTATTGGCCTGAAGGTAGGAAACATCCTGGACAGGCCACCAGCCCATGGCAGTATTTCAAAACTGGAATTTATGAATGGAAACCTGATATAACCAAATGAATGAACTATATACGGTATATATCCATTGTAATCCATAGCGCATTGAGAAAATGGTTTATCTATTCAGCCTAAAAACCCACATACTCTATAGACTAGCCAGCCAAAGTGTTTTTCGCCAATTCACGTAAACACACTACATGAACAACCATTTCTGTAATTGTATTTTTATGATATGCAGTGACGTATAAGTCGAACAGACAAACCAGCCCGTAAGGTGTACATCCACGGTGTACGGACACTAAAAGGTCTTTTCAATTTCATTTTAAAGAGTGACTGATACGCTTAAAATAACAATGCATTATTATTATTGTTGTTCGAAACGGCAGGAAAGAAAGAGCATAACCATAAAAAGCTTTCACACAGGAAAACAAAAAAACCCAAACAGGCGGCCAGTGATGCGTTCGGCATGGGGGCATACGTATTCTGTCATATTGCTATTGTTTCTTAAGATCTGATGTCAAAACTCAACATCAATCAACGGCAAGACTGAAATCCAACTAGACAGGCCGCATTCCGGGGTGTGCCACCACCTACAGCGTCCTGTAGATAGCGTGTGTGTGTGTGTGAGGCACTGAATTTCCGTGACATGTTCACAGGCTTTGCCCACGCTGTCTGGAGGCCCACCACCACATCGTTATCAGTATAGGAGAATGTAGAGGATGGTTCAAGCGCTCCTCCGCTTCCGTTTCATTTATTGATCTTTCGTTCTTTTAGATTGACCCTTTTAACCAGCTGTAGGGCAGGCTAAAGCCCAGCTGCTCACACTGCTATTGCTATTGCTATATTGCTATTGCTCACTGTCTATTGCTAGTCCTCTGGCAGACCACCCTGGACGGTGCCCACTGTGGACTAGAAGTCGGCAGTCCCATCTGAGTCTGTGGGACTTGTGGCGTCCCACCACAATATCTTGCATTTAATATGCAGGAGGATGACCAGTGAGGTACAGGACATCATATACATGTAGACAAATCCTGCAAATGAATATATATATATATATATATTTATTTATATGTATATATATATATATATATATATATATATATATATACATATAGATATATTTATATATTTATAGTCCATATTACAAGTACAAGTACATTTGACCTCAGTAGGACTTTACCGTACTTAATAAAAGTATCCTATGTTATTTTGTTAATGTTATTGTACTAGAAATGAACTTTAATATGTACTTCAGTATCTCTAAATGAATCTAAGAGGTGTCTCAAAATAGCACACTTAAGTACAATTTGTTCTATTTAAGTACATATTTAATAGCACTAATGATTATCTTTAGCATACTAAGTACATAGTTAGTATATAAGTTCAAGGAAGTATACTAAGTACACTTGAGTTAAGTATACTACAGTGTACGTGTGTTTACCCTGGGATGGTTAGTTGGCCTAGGCTGTGGAAAGTGCTCCAGGGGAATACATCGCATATGAAGTCCACTAACGGGGCTGTGGACGGGAATGGGTCGGAGTGCCTACATTGCAGACAGTACGTTGCAGGACATGTCATTAATTGTTGGCGGGAGCAGGATGTATTCTAGCTGGAGTCTTAATATTTAAATTGAAATAAAAAAAATAAATAAAAAAAACAGTCCCAAATTCTATGGTAGACCTATGGATAAGTCAATGAGCAGCAAACTGACAAAAGTAACAGTGGGACGTGGAAGCTCCACCCCAACAACGTTTTGCTTTATGTTTATTTTATTGAAACAAGTAACTGAACATTCCATTTTATTGCTTTAGCCAGAGTCTCGGTAGTGACTGTTTCGGTAGTGACTGTTTTGGTAGTCACTGTTTCGGTAGGGACTGTTTCGGTAGGGACTGTTTCTGTAGGGACTGTTTCTGTAGTGACTGTTTCGGTAGTGACTGTTTCAGTAGTGACTGTTTCGATAGTCACTGTTTCGGTAGTCACTGTTTCAGTAGTGGCTGATTCGATAGTCACTGTTTCAGTAGTGACTGTTTCGGTAGTGACTGTTTCAGTAGTGACTGTTTCGGTAGTGACTGTTTCAGTAGTGACTGTTTCGGTAGTGACTGTTTCGGTAGTGACTGTTTCGGTAGTGACTGTTTCAGTAGTGACTGTTTCGGTAGTCACTGTTTCGGTAGTGACTGTTTCGGTAGTGACTGTTTCGGTAGTCAATGTTTCGGTAGTGACTGTTTCGGTGGTGACTGTTTCGGTAGTGACTGTTTCGGTAGTCACTGTTTCGGTAGTGATGGTCTACCTAGTCATTTAGAGTGTAACTCTAAAAAGCTAGCCTGTACATGGCTGGCACACACAGCTTGCACACACATGAACAAAAATTAAGTTCACTGCAGGCAATCTGGGTTTCACTAGTGACAATTTTTGATGTTCCGTACTGATTTTCAGACTGCTCGTCTTGTGGTTATGATGGGAGAGCATTTAAGATTTTCGTTTTTATATATATTTTTTTTTTCAACTTCAACTTCAACATTATTTCCATATAAATCCTGTTGGTTTCGGTAGTGACTGTTTCGGTAGTCACTGTTTCGGTAGTGACTGTTTCGGTAGTGCCTGTTTCGGTAGTCACTGTTTCGGTAGTGATGGTCTACCTAGTCATTTAGAGTGTAACTCTAAAAAGCTAGCCTGTACATGGCTGGCACAGACAGCTTGCACACACATGAACACATAAAATTGTATTTAAAAAATTAAGTTAATTGCAGGCAATCTGGGTTTCAGTAGTGACAATTTTTGATGTTCCGTACTGATTTTCAGACTGCTCATCTTGTGGTTATGATGGGAGAGCATTTAAGATTTTCGTTTTTATATATATATTTTTTTTTTAACTTCAACTTCAACATCATTTCCATATAAATCCTGTCGGTTGATTCTTTCTGGATGCTACTGTTGCACAACTTGTCAGGTATATAGAATCTCAGTTAACACTTCAGGTTTAAGTCGATAGATAATAGATAAACCTTAATTAGCTCAAGTCTTAAAAACTTGTGTTGAATTATTTGTTTAATTATTTCATATAGAGTTCAACTGTGTTGAATTATTTCAAATGATATATACAATCATTGGAATACATGATACATACAATCAGTGGCTGGAACACGCTACCACTGTTGCTCTAGCTGAACGTCAGTGAGGATTACCCTGTTGAGGTTTGGAACACACTGGCACACCAATGTACTGACCAATAAACATGTCGGGAAATGTAAATCTGAGCCCGCAGTAGCTTCTGCAACCTCATGCAGCATACAGGCAGAAATCAGGAGACGTTTTTTTCCCGAGGCAGGTTGGTGAAATTATGAACATTCCTACACCACCCATGTGTAGTTGGACAGGTGACAGACATTCAGTCCACCACCCCATCTTTGAAAAGACACGGACCTAAATTGATTTAAGGCTCATGCCGCACACTGGGACATTCTTAGGCATTGTCTGCAGACATCTGTAAGCAATTAACGTCACAGGCATTTCATAGGCTACAGGGTAAAACTCAAAAGAGCCGTCAAGCAGCATTTAGAAACTGGAAAAAAAACTGAAATATTATTACCATATTCAGCATACAATATCCAGACTACAGGCCCACACCCCGCACTGGGCACAGCAGCAGTTCTCAGAAGTTTAGTCCCGCTTTGTAGATAGCCAACAAAGTAAACATCTTAGCACAATTCTATCTATGCGAAATAGATATTTCATCTTTAAATGTCAGTGTACGTCATGTCACCATGCTCAACCAGTTTCCACTGTCCCATGCATGACTGCTTTCTGCTTGTTTACGAATCTGATAAGATAACACATGTATCTTAGGGTGTAGTTAAAGTAGTACCGAGGTTAGAGTACAACCGATATATAAATATATACATAATGGAGAATTATCTCCATTAGATATCTATACTCATCATCAAAAGAGTAGCTGCACCCTGGAGGGAATGTAGGAATGCAGGGCTATTGGGATGGAACAATGAATGATGATAAATTTAGACTGATATGATCAATATTTATGAGACGTCAAGATATCCATCTTTGCTAATGCTACATGCCAGACGTCTCGGCTTGAAGTTGTAGAGGTTCCTAATGGTGTTCTGTGATAACCCATCCCGTGCAGCTTCAAGGATTCGTTGGTCGTTTCCACCAAAAGTGGGACTCATCAATGAACATCGCATCCCATTGGCATTCTGAGTCAATCTAGTGCGGCACCATTGCTGCTATGTTGACGTGGTGTTTAGGGCAGCTGTTGTAACCATCAGGTACAGTGACAAAGCCCATCGTTGCTTATGTTACACGTGTGGTGGAGCCTGAAGCTTGAATCATTGGCATCGCTCACGATGTCAAACCTACCCACCAACTTTCATTCCTGTCGGTTGATTCCTTCTGGGTGCAGCTGTTTGTGCAGTGTATTTTAGACACAAGTCTCGACAACTCAACAACACATTTATATCTAAATTGTAATCAGTATCATTTTGTCGCTATTACGACGTCCATTCTTTTCAGAAGACTCACATTCCACACCCTCAAAGTTCAGTCTTAGAAGTTGGTTGCACTTTCCATTTCTAACAATCCAGTTACACCCATTAGATATTTATAACATCCTTTCATCTCACAGTGGAAGGATGTTTTCAGATATGAAGCACAGTACACTAACACATTACACTTACTGAGTTACTGTACACCAACTCGCTACTTACAGCACACTAACACATTACACTTACTGAGTTACTGTACACCAACACTCTACTTACAGTACACTAACGCATTACACTTACTGAGTTACTGTACACCAACACGCTATTTACAGTACATTAACATATTACACTTACTGAGTTACTATACACCAACACGCTACTTACAGTACACTAACACATTACACTTACTAATTTACTGTACACCAACACAGTACTTACAGTACACTAACACATTACACTTAGTAATTTACTGTACACCAACACGGTACTTACAGTACACTAACGCAGTACACTTACTGAGTTACTGTACACCAACACACTACTTACAGCACATTAACACATCACACTTACTGAATTACTGTACACCAACACTCTACTTACAGTACACTAACACATTACACTTACTGAGTTACTGTACACCAACACTCTACTTACAGTACACTAACACATTACACTTACTGAGTTACTGTACACCAACGTGCTAATTAGAGTACGCTAATACGTCACACTTACTGAGTTACTGAAAACAGCTGTTTCTGCGCTTTACTGTACATTCAGTTAATGGTTTATAAAGAAGTGTCAGATCATTTCTATAATTTCATGAACTCGTCTGGGACTTCACTCACACACACTTCATGACTCACCGTGTAATCATCTTAACAAAGCCCAGTTGTGAAACATGTGATGCAGCAAATATGCAGTGATTTGCTTAGATATACAGATATACTGGACTGTACAGGATGACTCAGGGGACTGTCTGACCGGAATAAGGGCTAATTTGCATAAAGTCTGGAAACTGTATGCCTAGGAAATGCATGCCCTGTTTACATCCGTCCAGGGTTAATTCTAAATCAACCAGTTTGTCGCAAACTTGTTGCAATTGTTTCTCGTGCAGCAACGCTAACTTCCAACAGCAAGAAGCAGAGAAACGTGAAACCTACTGCTGGGCAAAGATCAAACACAGCTTTTGTTGTTAGCATGTACAGAAGAGTGTGTTTCAATACAACAATACAACACAATACTGTGCTTAGGGGAAGGGCGTGTATGTTCATGTGAACAAGGTATCTAACCTAAATGGCATATGAATGACTCAAACTTGGCAGCCATTATTAAAGAATAGTCTGCTGGATTATGACAGATTAGGGAAATATGATACATGATGATGCTAATAATAACAACAGAAGAAACTCAATTGCAATTCTCTAACACCCAACCCTTTAACTTAACCTAAATCTGGATTCACAAGCATCTACCATGCTTTCGTTATGCCCAACATTCCCTGGAATATTGGCAATGCCATTATAAAATAGTCTTCCACCAACTGAGCAAGTAGGAATCGCTCCTTCAAGAGTTAAATAGTCTCACAATGTGTGGCATTGACCATAGCGGTGGAATAAACCGGTTGGGTGGGGGTGGGGGTGGGGGTTGGATACAAACGCCAATCATCTTGTTGAGTTCTCATTGAATTCCATACAGCCATTCTTTCTCCACCTTTAATAAACAATCTCCCATGACTATCATAGAGCTCTTTTGATAACCATCTTACTTTGGTCACGCGGTGGTCAGCGGGAGGACATATGCATTGAATCTCAAGGTAGACTGCTACGAGTACATTGCTTTCAATGAAAACACATAGATAGCTTTGAGGTCTAGACAGATCATAAACGTGTAGGCAATGTCAATCAGAGCAGAAGATAATGTATTGTGACAGCCTTATCCCAATATTCACATCATCTCCATTTTTACTTGTAGGCATCATTTGAACACCGCAGTTGCTGTTTACACTGTGCGAGAATTTCATGATAAACGGACCAACAGAAATGGCCCAAAATGGCTTGGGGGAAAAAGTCTGGTTCCATTGACTTACATAGAGATTGTCTGGGGTTTTGGTCCGATCCAGTGTTTCCATTTTGAGGGAACTTGTTGTTCTTCGGACAGCGACTGTACAAAATGTAAAAGCTCAGAAGACATGTGTAGGTTCGCTAATGGATTTGGAATGGAAAGAAATTCCTACACTTGCAGAGACATTAAGAACCCTAGTTCCTTTCATGACCAGGGTCAAGAAGTTCGAGTTGGTTTGACCAGTGGACCATTTCTTATCATTACACTGAACCATTTTGTAACATTTCCCCCCTCATGATGGTTTCAATGTCATAACACTGTGTGGCCCTCAAACTTTTTTTTTTTTAGGTTAAAAAAACATGTATCTCCATTTTGGTCCATTTTAACTTTTATGCATCATTTGAACACAGCAGCTGCCGTTTATACTTTATGAGAATCTCATGATAAATGGACCAACAGAAATGTCCCAAAAGTGCTTGGCAAGACGTCCGGTTCCATTGACTTCCATTAAAATTGAATGAGGTTTTTGCTCTCTCCTGTAAAGTTGCCATTCTGGAGATACTTGTTTTTCTTTGTACAGCGATGATGTGTGTGTGTGTGTGTGTGTGTGTGCGTATATACATATAGATATACATATATACATATATATACACACACATTCATGTTATTTCAACAGTAGTTGCTGTGTTTAAATGACGCATTAAAGCAGAAATCGATCGTATAGATAGATACATAGATATACAAATTTACTTCTCTGAAATTCTACCTAACTTCTTGTGTGCCGCATAATCAATAGACAGATACTTAATTTCTTTAAAATGTGCGACATCCGTGCTGCCGTGTGTTCCTGTGGGTGTCTTTAGGTAATAGGGTAAAGCAAATGCATCTGTGGAGAGCTATTTTCATGTCGCAACATCTTCTAGGTGCAGTGAGACATCCAAAAATAAAACAAAGAGGGGGAGAAAAGCCA
This sequence comes from Prochilodus magdalenae, assembly GCA_024036415.1. Taxonomy (NCBI): domain Eukaryota; kingdom Metazoa; phylum Chordata; class Actinopteri; order Characiformes; family Prochilodontidae; genus Prochilodus; species Prochilodus magdalenae. Next base: position 231,560 of record JAMWET010000230.1, read on the forward strand.
GAGTCCTTCACTGTAGCAGTCATGAAAGACTGAAGAAAGAGAGAAAGAGAGTGAGAGAGACTGTGGGAGAGCCAAAGCAACCAATGTGATGTCGTGTGTCATTCCAACTACACAGTCTGCCCTCCTTTGTTCACCTGTTCGGCATTTGGCACACCTCCTATAAATACTTGTATTGAACAGTGAACGCCAGTAGTCAGTAGCCACTACAGAGCATCTCTCATAGAGGGTCCTTTGCCTGCAACATGAGCACTTAGCTTCATCCTTGATGCGAGTTACCAAGGATCATATTTATTTTTGGAGTTATTTAAACTCAGGGGTGAGTACATGCTGCCTTCATTAACAGCTGCTCCTGCGATCAGTTAGAAGTTAGAACTTTACTACACAGATACACTTAGGTAATAAATGGTTATGTCACATTAAAGTAGAATGCATATGCTTAGCAAATAGAATATCACAACTATATATATATATATATATATATATATATATATATATATATATATATATATATATATATATATATATATATATATATATATATATATATAGACATTTTACCTTTTTATATCCCAACATCTTGATGCAATGACACATCCATATGTATATATTATTTATGTATAAAATTCTATTTTCTATTTGTTAAGTAAGTACATGTACCTTGGTTTTGAGGTGGATAAAATGAATATTGGAGTAATAATAATAATGATGTTGGAATGCAACATTATTATAGCAGTGATATTCTATTTGCAAAGTAAGTAAATACAAATTTGTTTAAATGTGGATAAAATGAATATTGGAGATAGACTATTAATGTTGGAATGCTGCATTATTATATCTGTGATATTCTATTTGCTAAGTAAGTAAATACACATTTGTTTAAAGTGGATAAAATGAATATTGGATATAGAATATTAATGTTGGAATGCAACATTATTATAGCTGGGATATTCTATTTGCAAAGTAATTAAATACAAATTTGTTTAAATGTGGATAAAATTAATATTGGATATAGAATATTAATGTTGGAATGCAACATTATTATAGCTGGGATATTCTATTTGCAAAGTAAGTAAATACAAATTTGTTTAAATGTGGATAAAATGAATATTGGATATAGAATATTAATATTGGAATGCTACATTATCATAGCTGTGATATTCTATTTCCTAAGTAAGTAAATACACATTTGTTTAAAGTGAATAAAATAAATATTTGGATATAGAATATTAATGTTGGAATGCTACATTATCATAGCTGTGATATTCTATTTGCTAAGTAAGTACACACACATTTGTTTAAATGTGGATAAAAGTTATATTGGAGTAATTTTATTGTTGGAATGCTACATAGCTGCAGGTTAATATTGCAGCATTGCTGAATAACAATGCTAATATATGAAACAGCAGAGGGCACCAGATCTCTAACATGCAAGCATTCTGGGTGTTGATGGGATGATTACTGTATCTGAAGCATAAGTTAGGAAACACATGCTTATACAGTGTGGATTTACCTACCACATACTCCTTGCCAAAATTTTGAAGTTATAAAAAAAAAATTTGACTCCTGAATCAGCTAAAGATTTTTCTGCATTTTCTAAGGTGAAGGAAAATTTCTACATTTTAGAGTATTAGCTCTGTTCATCGTTTTGTAAAGCTTGAACATTTCATAAATTTCTACTCACAATTTCATTATGTCCTGCTAATATTTTCAAACCTGTGAAGCTGCGCAAAAGTCTACTATATTAGAACTGTACAACCTTTTATGCATTGGGTCAAGTACGTAACTATTAAAGTTTTGTCCTGTAGAATTTTGGACATGTCAGCCACAATATCTTTTATGTTTCTATATAAGATGTAGCTCAACAGAAACTGTCTTTATTTAACACTCTTTTTATATATTAAATATTCATATACTGGTTTAAACAACACAGTTAGTCATACACAGGTCTGGTCCTTGACTTGACTGCACAGTTTGTTTACTGCCCCCTGGAGCACACTTGATGTAACTGTATGATAACTAAATACTGTAACACTTTACTTGGGTTGTCTATTTAACACATGCATAACATGTTACATTTACACTTCCTAATGTACTCATGAATGTTTAAATCAACATTCATAAAATCTACAAGATTTACGGTGATATTACAATAATCTGGAGTACTATCATTCATTACTGTCATTTTAGTAAGGAGGTTGTTTCAAAATAATAAATAAACACTTTTATTTTGAAACAACCTCCTTACTAAAATGACACTTTATTTTCAGTACGATGCCAATTCAGAACAGGCCTACTGATATTTTCCTAAACAGTGTACGGGCTATCCCTCTGGCACCATAAAAGAGTGTAAAGAAAGAGTAAAAAAGGGAGAAAGAATTAAAGTCCATTATAAGTTAAAAGTCTAGACAGTCTAACTGCTTTCTGTAAAGATGAATCATTTTTCTTTTTCCCCTCCTCAGAAATGAGACATTTTACAAAAATGAATAGTTAATATGGAAAAATAAAATAGATGACTTTTATTTTGTAGAAGAAAATGTCTATTTGTAAATGGTATAGTGCATGTAAAATATGTGATAAAAACTGTGAAAACGTGGATTTTAAACCATTTAAGCCATTATGAATATGTTATGACATGTTTATGTAAGATATTATGTAGACACCCTTCAAGTAAAGTGTTGGGGATAGACTTGGTTGAAAATGGTTATACTTACTCACCTAACACCGCAGTGTGTTGTTTATTTATATGTATTGTAACATTAATGTTTTTACTGTATTTTATATTTTATTTTGTTTATGGAATGTGATCCAGACGACTGGCTTTATAGAGCATTTTCTCTGAAGTCTATACTTATGTATGTGTATCTATGCATGTGTTTTCTTCACTAGAATGTTCTGTTTCTAGACTCTGTGCTCTGATGAAATGCTTTTCCAATATTCCATGCAGAAATTGCTAAATAAAACATTTACATTCATGAATAATCATTGGGAATCTGAATTATGCTTTGTATTTTGAAAGCTTCGTAGACCTTGTAGGTCATTTCCTCATTCTATACTAAAGTGTGATATGTTGCAAGGAGAACTCCATGTCTTCCAATAAAACAGTATGGGCCATGCATGAATCCAAAAATAATATCCCTATATTTTATATGTCGTTTACATGGATGTTTATCATAAAGGCACAAAGTTCAGACTGAAGTTACACTGCTTATTTTTTTTCCTCATAGGTACCAAACTAATAAAACAAAATGCATAAAACATGGATTATAGCACTGGTGTGCTTAACAGGTAATAAGAACTAACAAAAATACTAACAAATGCATATAATCTAAAATCTAAAACAATGCTAATTACACTAATAACCTTAATTCTTAATCAATAATAAATTATTGATGTACTGTAAAAAAAATTAAATGCAAAAATATACTTTTTTTTTTTTATTATAATGCAATAAGTAAATATTGAAATGTTGAAATAATGAAACAATGAAATGCTTCACAGTGGCCAGGTCAAGTACACCGGCAGCTGTCACAAGCAGCCCTCCAGACAGGACAGAATTTTCAAATACAGTTACTGGAACAACAGTGAATGATGATAATAGCAAAACCACGGTCACAGAAGAATATTCGACAACAGTGACTGAACAAACACATTCCACAGATTCTGCAACAACTGATCAGTCAGATATCAAAGATTTAACCACAAATACTCAAACAACTTTAAGTACAGTATTTGAATTTCTGACCAGCTTTTTAACAACTAAAGATGAATCATCGGCAACGGTTCAGGTTGTGCAGGAAACAACCAGTAAAGAAGCGGCCACAGGTTCAGAACAAACAACTACAAGCTCACTCGGTACCCAAACAACTGAGCAGCAATCGGCTGAACTGCTCACAAGTGTTGTGACAAGCACATCTGAGATCCCAACTTCACCTCAAACTCAATTTGAGACAGTAGCTCAAGAGAGCACTGTAAATTCTGCAATGAGCACCACTGAAATGCAAACAACGGAAGGGGAAACAACCTCTGTGGTTCCAGCATCGACTACAGAACAAGAACCTACAACCGAATCACTAATAACTACAACACTTGCCCAGGCTATGGAACCCACAACCACTGTACAATCAACTTTATTAACAGCAACCACATTTGAACCAACCACGATCGAATCCACAATAACAACTGAAGAACAGCTAGATACTACACTGCAAGAAACCAGCACTGCAGAACCAGTGGTAAGCTCCACTGAGGGTCCAACACCAACTACAGAACTAGCAACAACAGTGCCTACAACCTTGGCTGATGTCCCCACAACTACTGGGCAAGACTCAGCTTCGCCTACAGCAAGCACAGTCGAACTGCTTGAAAGCTCTGTACCAAATACAACTGAATCTCCAACTACAACTGAATCTCCAACCACAACGCTGGCTGAACAAGCTGAGACAACAGTGTTTGAAACCACAACTGTGGAATTGGTAGCAAGCTCCACTGAGGGTCCAACACCAACTACAGAACTTGCAACAACAGTGTCTACAACCTTGGCTGATGTCCCCACAACTACTGGGCAAGACTCAGCTTCACCTACAGCAAGCACAGTCGAACTGCTTGAAAGCTCTGTACCAACTACAACTGAATCTCCAATGACAACGCTGGCTGAACAAGCTGAGACAACAGTGTTTGAAACCAGCACAGTGGAGTCAATAGCAAGCTCCACTGAGGGTCCAACACCAACTACGGAACTAGCAACAACAGTGTCTACAACCTTGGCTGATGTCCCCACAACTACTGGGCAAGACTCAGCTTCGCCTACAGCAAGCACAGTCGAACTGCTTGAAAGCTCTGTACCAACTACAACTGAATCTCCAACTACAACTGAATCTCCAACGACAACGCTGGCTGAACAAGCTGAGACAACAGTGTTTGAAACCACCACTGTGGAATTGGTAGCGAGCTCCACTGAGGGTCCAACACCAACTACAGAACTAGCAACAACAGTGCCTACAGAACTATGTCCCCCACACTACAAGACTCAGCTTGGCCTACAGCAACACAGTCGAACTGCTTGACAAAGCTCTGTACCCTACAACATCTCCAACGACAACGCTGGCTGAACAAGCTGAGACAACAGTGTTTGAAACCACCACTGTGGAATTGGTAGCAAGCTCCACTGAGGGTCCAACACCAACTACGGAACAACTGTCTACAACCTTGCTGATGTCCCCACAAACTGGGCAAGACTCAGCTTGCCTACAGCAAGCACAGTCGAACTGCTTGAAAGCTCTGTACCAACTACAACTGAATCTCCAACTACAACTGAATCTCCAACGACAACGCTAGCTGAACAAGCTGAGACAACAGTGTTTGAAACCACCACTGTGGAATTGGTAGCAAGCTCCACTGAGGGTCCAACACCAACTACAGAACTAGTAACAACAGTGCCTACAACCTTGGCTGATGTCCCCACAACTACTGGGCAAGACTCAGCTTCACCTACAGCAAGCACAGTCGAACTGCTTGAAAGCTCTGTACCAACTACAACTGAATCTCCAACGACAACGCTGGCTGAACAAGCTGAGACAACAGTGTTTGAAACCACCACTGTGGAATTGGTAGCAAGCTCCACTGAGGGTCCAACACCAACTACAGAACTAGCAACAACAGTGCCTACAACCTTGGCTGATGTCCCCACAACTACTGGGCAAGACTCAGCTTCACCTACAGCAAGCACAGTCGAACTGCTTGAAAGCTCTGTACCAACTACAACTGAATCTCCAACGACAACGCTGGCTACAGCTGAGACATCAAGGTTTCCACCACGACAAGCTCCGCTGGCTGACACCAACTACGGAACTAGTAACAACAGTGCCTACAACCTTGGCTGATGTCCCCACAACTACTGGGCAAGACTCAGCTTCACCTACAGCAAGCACAGTCGAACTGCTTGAAAGCTCTGTACCAACTACAACTGAATCTCCAACGACAACGCTGGCTGAACAAGCTGAGACAACAGTGTATGAAATCAGCACTGCAGAATCAGTAGCAACAGTGGCTACAGAAAAATTAACTACACCTACAACAGCTACAACTAAAAATGTAGGGTACCTTTATCTACGTTTCAAGCTGGTTAAGGATTATATTGAAGCGTATGCTAATCCAGCCTCAACTGAATATCAAACACTGGCAAGAGACGTGACAAATGAGGTACTGCAATACAATTCTTTTACTTTTTTCTACTCATACAAAAGCTTTTTTAAATGCAAATCTGAGTTTATAACTATATTTATAAATAGGAGTCTATTGAATTAACTTTTATCTGGACTATTTTCATATTTTTCCAGATGACTAGAGCATTCCAGGTTGCATACCCATCAACTTTCCTAAGATACGTAATCACTGGCTTTTGGTAAGTTTTAAAGCCACATGACATGGACACAAAATAAGTACACAGCTAATTAAACTAGATACTTTGAGCACAATTGCAAATACATTCTATTCCATTTAGCTCACACTCTTATCCAGAGTGTCTTACAAGGTTATTTTTATTACAGGTAGGCTAGGGCAGTGTTAGAAGTCTTGCCCAAGGACTTTTATTGGTGTAGCTCAGCATTTGCTACCTAGACTGGAATTCAAACTCCCGTCTCCCACATGGGGTGGTAGCTGGTCCCACATGGTGGGCAGTGGTGTTAACCGACACCAACCAACTGAGAGTACTGCTAGGCTGTTAGAAAACATAGAGAGTGTAGTTACTAGTCTTACTTAGATAAATGTGGAAGTTTGGAGCTACAAGGTGAAGGCCAAAAAGTATCAACGTTTATATATATTTTAGGGCATTTGCATTATCTTCAGATTGTATACTTAATTAGATGATATTACTTAGTTATAGGATTTGAATGGGTTAAAATAGAATTGTGCTGAAAAAGAATCATGTTATTATGAAATTATGGATGCTTTGTTTCTGCTGTTATAAGTAGTACTACTATTTGCAGTGTAGTAAGAGAAATATCATCTATTATTCTCTATAATTCTCTGTTATTTGGGATTTTTAGGCCTGGATCTGTAGGAGTAGATTCTCAGGTGGTTTTTCAGGATGAAACAGTAGTGCCAAATACAGAAAATGCAGTGACATCGATACAGGAAGCTTTGACCACATCCAACACCTTAAACATTATAACGTCCAGTATTGATGCCGGTAAGTCTACCTTTTTTAGTCAGTGTATATTTCGTCCACACCCTCACAAAACCTACAAATAGCATCATATTACACATGACGCATAAACACGTTTATTTTTTACATAGCAATACATCATTTTGAAGCTAATATAATTAGTGTTATTTCATTGAGTAACATTCACTATCAATTCTAGCAACAACCCTGAATGAACTGGCCACAACAACCACAAGAGAATCCCCCACCACAACATCTATGACCACCGTACAGGAAGCAACCACTGCAGAATCCGAGATGAGCACCACTGAAGCCTCGAAATCAACCACAAATTCCGCCGAGGTCCAAACAACAACAATTGAGACAACATTGGAGGACACGACCACCGTTGAAGTTCAGACATCTACAGAAAATCAGCAAGAGTCCACTGCTCCTCCGTCAACAACCACAGCAGAATTCTCTACAAGCCCCGTACCTGTATCGACAGAATCACCAACAACGACAATTGAGACAACACTGGAGGACTCAACCACTGCTCAGCCACTGATAACCACCACTGAAGTTCAGACATCTACAGAAACTCAGCAAGAGTCCACTGCTCCTCCGTCAACAACCACAGCAGAAATGTCTACAAGCTCCGTACCTGTATCAACGGAATCACCAACAACGACAATTGAGACAACATTGGAGGACTCAACCACTGCTCAGTCACTGATAACCACCACTGAAGTTCAGACATCTACAGAAACACAGCAAGAGTCCACTGCTCCTCTGTCAACAACCACAGCAGACTTCTCTACAAGCTCCGTACCTGTATCAACTGAATCACCAACAACGACTATTGAGACAACACTGGAGGACTCAACCACTGCTCAGCCACTGATAACCACCACTGAAGTTCAGACATCTACAGAAACTCAGCAAGAGTCCACTGCTCCTCCGTCAACAACCACAGCAGACTTCTCTACAAGCTCCGTACCTGTATCAACTGAATCACCAACAACGACAACTGAGACAACACTGGAGGACTCAACCACTGCTCAGCCACTGATAACCACCACTGAAGTTCAGACGTCTACAGAAACTCAGCAAGAGTCCACTGCTCCTCCGTCAACAACCACAGCAGACTTCTCTACAAGCTCCGTACCTGTATCAACTGAATCACCAACAACGACAACTGAGACAACACTGGAGGACTCAACCACTGCTCAGCCACTGATAACCACCACTGAAGTTCAGACGTCTACAGAAACTCAGCAAGAGTCCACTGCTCCTCCGTCAACAACCACAGCAGACTTCTCTACAAGCTCCGTACCTGTATCAACTGAATCACCAACAACAACAATTGAGACAACACTGGAGGACTCAACCACTGCTCAGCCACTGATAACCACCACTGAAGTTCAGACATCTACAGAAACTCAGCAAGAGTCCACTGCTCCTCCGTCAACAACCACAGCAGACTTCTCTACAAGCTCCGTACCTGTATCAACGGAATCACCAACAACGACAATTGAGACAACATTGGAGGACACGACCACCGTTGAAGTTCAGACATCTACAGAAACACAGCAAGAGTCCACTGCTCCTCCATCAACAACCACAGCAGACTTCTCTACAAGCTCCGTACCTGTATCAACTGAATCACCAACAACGACAACTGAGACAACACTGGAGGACTCAACCACTGCTCAGCCACTGATAACCACCACTGAAGTTCAGACGTCTACAGAAACTCAGCAAGAGTCCACTGCTCCTCCGTCAACAACCACAGCAGACTTCTCTACAAGCTCCGTACCTGTATCAACTGAATCACCAACAACGACTATTGAGACAACACTGGAGGACTCAACCACTGCTCAGCCACTGATAACCACCACTGAAGTTCAGACATCTACAGAAACTCAGCAAGAGTCCACTGCTCCTCCGTCAACAACCACAGCAGACTTCTCTACAAGCTCCGTACCTGTATCAACGGAATCACCAACAACAGCAACAGAGACAACACTACAGGAAACAACCACTGCACAATCGTTCATAAGCACCACTGAAGTTCCAACAGCAACAACCACAAGCGAAGCAGTTACAACTCCTGTAACAGCTACAACAATAAATTCTGCAACCCCAACAGAAACAGAAGGTCTCCTTTACATTCGCTTCAAACTCGTCAAAACTTTTATTGACCAATATGCTGATGCATCCACTTCTGAATATCAGTTACTGAACAGCGACGTGACAACTGAGGTACTGCAGCACTACTCAAAATTCTTTACAATGCAATGTTAATTTTTATGCAAATGCTCATTGTTTATTATCTAAATTTAAACCTGACTACTCAGACTTTGTCACTGTGACTGAATGCTAATCTGACTGCCTAGAATAATAAGAGGAATATTATTTTTCCAGGTGACAAGAGCGTACAAACTAAAACATGCACTAACAGACTTTGTCACTGTGAAGAATGCACAGTGACTCCGCTTAAGAGGAATATTATTTTTCCAGGTGACAAGAGCGTACAAACTAAAACATGCACAAACCTTCCGAAGATGCACAGTTCTCCGCTTCTGGTAGGCCAAGTTAACAAGCTACAATTACTACTACCACAATGCTACAGTTATGCTCTAAATGGTCTCTAAACTAAGATTATTAACGGATTATTACATGAATATTAGGCCTGGCTCTGTTGGAACGGATGTTGCGTTGGCTTTTGATGAGACAGCGGTTCCTACCACAGAAGAAGCCATAACATCACTAGAGGATGCGTTGGCAACATCTAACACCTTAAATATTGATGTATCCAGTATTAATGCCGGTGAGTCTAGTTTTTTTTACTCTGAAATCTGCATATAATAATGTCTTCCAAATACCACAAATGGTAAAAAGTAAAATTGTACTTGTGAAAATACTTACATAATATGAAGCCTAGGTTATGTTTATTGCTGGAACACTGAATGTCATTCACTACCACTTTCAGCAACAAGTATAAATAGTTTGAACTCAGTGACGACCGCATCCACCACCACACTTACACAGTCAACAATGGAGACTACAGTACAGGAAACAACCACAGCTGAAGTCCTCACAACGACTGTACCAACTACAACTTCAGAAACAGCAGTTACAACGACATATGTCCCTACGACAACTGAACACGAAACCACCTCACATCCAGCGACAACAGCTGATCTCCTCACAACTACTTTACCAACTACAACTGCAGAGCAAGTAGTAACAACCACATATGTCCCTACAACAACTGCACAAGAAACAACGTCTCTTCCAACAACCACAGTTGAACTTCTCACAACTACTGTACCAACTACAACTGCAGAACGAGTAGTAACAACCACATATGTCCCTACAACAACTGCACCGGAAACCACTTCACTTCCAACAACCACAGCTGAAGTCCTCACAACTACTGTACCAACTACAACTTCAGAACAAGAGGTAACAACCACAAATGCCCCTACAACAATGGCAGAGGAAACAACTTCACTTCCAACAACCACAGCTGAACTCCTCACAACTACTGTGCCGACTACAACGTCAGAACCAGTAGTAACAACAACAAAGGAAGTCCCAACAACTGCACAAGAAACAACCACTGCTGAAGTCATCACAACTACTGTACCAACTACTACTCCAGACCCAGTAGTAACAACCACAAATGAAGTCACTACAGCTGCACAAGAAACATCTTCATCTCCAACAACCATAGGTGAACTCCTGACAAGTACTGTACAGACTACAACTGGAGAACCAGTAGTAACTACCACAAATGTCCCTACAACAATGGCAGAAGAAACAACTTCACTTCCAACAACCACAGCTGAAGTCCTCACAACTACTGTACCAACTACAACTTCAGAACAAGTAGTAACTACCACAAATGTCCCTACAACAATGGCAGAGGAAACAACTTCACTTCCAACAACCACAGCTGAACTCCTCACAACTACTGTGCCGACTACAACTTCAGAACCAGTAGTAACTACCACAAATGTCCCTACAACAACAGCAGAAGAAACAACTTCACTTCCAACAACCACAGCTGAACTCCTCACAACTACTGTGCCGACTACAACTTCAGAACCAGTAGTAACAACAACAAAGGAAGTCCCAACAACTGCACAAGAAACAACCACTGCTGAAGTCATCACAACTACTGTACCAACTACTACTCCAGACCCAGTAGTAACAACCACAAATGAAGTCACTACAGCTGCACAAGAAACATCTTCATCTCCAACAACCATAGGTGAACTCCTGACAAGTACTGTACAGACTACAACTTTAGAACCAGTAGTAACTACCACAAATGTCCCTACAACAATGGCAGAAGAAACAACTTCACTTCCAACAACCACAGCTGAAGTCCTCACAACTACTGTACCAACTACAACTTCAGAACAAGTAGTAACTACCACAACTTCACTTCCAACAACCACAGCTGAACTCTCCACAACTAGTGTACCAACTACAACTTCAGAACAAGTAGTAACTACCACAAATGTCCCTACAACAACTGCACAGGAAACAACCTCACTTCCAACAACTACAGCTGAACCTCTCACAACTACTGTACCAACTACAACTTCAGAACCAGTAGTAACAACAACAAATGTCCCTACAACAACTGCACAGGAAACAACTTCACTTCCAACAACCACAGCTGAACTCCTCACAACTACTGAACCAACTACAACTTCAGAACCAGTAGTAACAACCACAACTGCACAGGAAACAACTTCACTTCCAACAACCACAGCTGAACTCCTCACAACTACTGAACCAACTACAACTTCAGAACCAGTAGTAACAACCACAAATGTCCCTACATCAACTGCACAAGAAATGACTTCACTTCCAACAACCACAGCTGAACTCCTCACAACTACTGTACCAACTACAACTTCAGAACCAGTAGTAACAACCACAAATGTCCCTACAACAACTGCACAGGAAACAACCTCCCTTCTAACAACTACTGTACCAACTACAACTTCAGAACTAGTAGTAACTACCACATATGTCCCTACAACAACTGCACAAGAAACAACTTCACTTCCAACCACAGCTGAACTCCTAACAACTACTGTACCAACTACAACTTCAGAACCAGTAGTAACAACTGCACCAGAAACAACTTCAGTAACAGCAAAAGAATCATACATATATCTACGTTTCAAGCTGGTTGGCACTTTCATCCAAGCATATTCGGATTCGTCATCAACGTATTATCGAACACTGGCAAGCAACGTCACAACTGAGGTACAGCTTGTGTTCAAAAATTATTTACACCTTAATTATCTAATTTCAAATGTGTAATAGTTTGACATGAAGTTAATCAGTTTTTCTTAATGTGAGTAAAAGAACAGACAATAAAAATAACAATTCTATTTGTGCTATTATTTTTTTTAGTTAAGTAAAGCATACAAGCAAAAATACCCACAATCGTTCCGAAGATGTGAGATTAGCAAGTTTTGGTAAGTAGTTTTAAAGACCCTCTCAAAAAAAAAAGCAAATATATGTGATTTTATTATATTTACTATGAAATGTATCAAAACATTTTATGGCTATGTTCTGAAAACTTTGTGTTACTGTACACAAAGTTGTCAAAACATAGCCATAAAATGTTAATCAACATTTTTAACCAATTTGCATATATAAGCAAACTACTTCATAATAATAACATAATATTAGAAGAATTAATATACATGAATGAATTTTATATACACTGTTGTCTCTAAACTCTTCAATCTTTAGGTCTGGCTCTGTTGGAGTGGAAAGTGTGTTGTATTTTGAAAGCGGGACGACACCCAGCACAATGGAGACAGTGGGATCACTAGAAAGTGCTGTGAGCCAATCCCAAGTCAATTTAGAAGTAGTTCCAGACACTATTGAAGCTGGTGAGTGCATTGGCCCCCTATTTTTCCTCCCCAAAAAATCCACAAAAAATATTGCATATCTATGTGAATAATGAAATGTAAATTAACCAGTGCAGTGCATAAAACTAATAAATATATCAGCACCAACAGAATAGCTGATAATATGAAACTTTTTTATCTACATTATCAGTCAAAAGTCTTCCTTCAATAAGGGCTTCTAAGTAGAGAATAAATGTTGATAAAGTACTTCAGAACAGGCAAACCAAACACTTTATTTCATGTTGTTGTGTTAAAGCAGCAGATTGAATTTTGTGGTCCTACGACCCTTTTTTTGGTAGTTTAAATCTACGAGGCTGCAATATGCAACCTTAAAAGAAGAGGTTACCTGCAGAACTTTTAACAGACTGCATCACAATCAAAAATTTGGAAGATTAGGCTTTGAAAGACCATGACATAAATTACTGACCAAATATATCGTCTTCATTTACAGCAACATACCCAGATCAGTTTGTCACTGCAAGTACAACAGAATCCCCCACCACGACATCTTCACTTCCAACAACGACAGCGGAACTTCTCACAACTGCTGTACAAACAACAACTTCAGAACCAGTAGTAACAACCACAAATATCCCTACATCAACTGAACAAGAAACAACTTCCCTTCAAACAACCACAGCTGAGCTCCTGACAACAACTGCAGCAACTACAACTTTAGAACCAGTAGTAACAACAACAAATGTCCCTACAACAACTGCACAGGAAACAACCTCACTTCCAACAACTACAGCTGAACCTCTCACAACAACTGTACCAACTACAACTTCAGAAGCAGTAGTAACAACCACAAATATCCCTACAACAACAGGACAAGAAACAACTTCACTTCCAACAACCACAGCTGAACTTCTCACAACTACTGAACCAATGACAACCTCTGAAGCAGTAGTAACAACCACAAATATCCCTACAACAACAGCACAAGAAACAACTTCACTTCCAACAACCACAGCTGAACTTCTCACAACTACTAACCCAACAACAACTTCAGAAGCAGTAGTTACAACCACAACTGAAGTGCCTACAACAACTGCACAGGAAACAACTTCACTTCCAACAACCACAGCTGAACTTCTCACAACTACTGAACCAACTACAACCTTAGAAACAGTAGCTACAACCACCTATGTCCCTACAACAACTGCACAGGAAACAACTTCACTTCCAGCAACCACAGCTGAACTTCTTACAACTACTGAATCAACTACAACCTTAGAAACAGTAGTTACAACCACCTATGTCCCTACAACAACTGCACAGGAAACAACTTCACTTCCAACAACTACAGCTGAACTTCTCACAACTAGTGTACCAACTACAACTTCAGAACCAATAGTAACAACAACAAATGTCCCTACAACAACTGCACAGGAAACAACCTCACTTCCAACAACAACAGCTGAACTCTCCACAACTAGTGAACCAACTACAACCTTAGAAACAGTAGTTACAACCACCTATGTCCCTACAACAACTGCACAGGAAACAACTTCACTTCCAACAACCACAGCTGAACTGTTTACAACTACTGAATCAACTACAACCTTAGAAACAGTAGTTACCACCACCTATGTCCCTACAATAACTGCACAGGAAACAACTTCACTTCCAACAACTACAGCTGAACTTCTCACAACTACTGTACCAACTACAACGTCAGAACAAGTAGTTACAATCACAACTGAAGTGCCTACAACAACTGCACAGGAAACAACTTCACTTCCAACAACCACAGCTGAACTTCTCACAACTACTGAACCAACTACAACCTTAGAAACAATAGTTACAACCACCTATGTCCCTACAACAACTGCACAGGAAACAACTTCACTTCCAACAACCACAGCTGAACTCCTCACAACAACTTTACCAACTACAACTTCAGAACCAATAGTAACAACAACAAATGTCCCTACAACAACTGCACAGGAAACAACCTCACTTCCAACAACAACAGCTGAACTCTCCACAACTACTGTACCAACTACAATTTCAGAACAAGTAATAACTACTACAATTGTCCCTACAACAACTGCACAGGAAACAACCTCACTTCCAACAACTACAGCTGAACCTCTCACAACAACTCTACCAACTACAACTTCAGAACTAGTAGTAACAACCACAAATGTCCCTACAACAACTGCACAGGAAACAACTTCACTTCCAACAACCACAGCTGAACTCCTCACAACTACTGAACCAATTACAACTTCAGAACCAGTAGTAACAACCACAAATGTCCCTACAACAACTGCACAGGAAACAACCTCCCTTCCAATAACTACAGCTGAACCTCTCACAACGACTGTTCCAACTACAACTTCAGAACCAGTAGTAACAACCACAAATGTCCCTACAACAACTGAACTAGAAACAACTTCCCCTCAAACAACCACAGCTGAACTCCTGACAACAACTGCAGCAACTACAACTTCAGAACCAGCAGTAACAACAACAAATGTCCCTACAACAACTTCACAAGAAACAACTTCACTTCCTACAACCACAGCTGAACTCCTCACAACTACTGTACCAACTACAACTTCAGAACAAGTAATAACTACTACAATTGTCCCTACAACAACTGCACAGGAAACAACTTCACTTCCAACAACCACAGCTGAACTCTTCACATCTACTGTACAAACTACATCTTTAGAAGCAGTAGTAACAACCACAAATGAAGTTCCTACAACAACTGTTCAAGAAACATCTTCAGTAACAGCAAAAGAATCATACATATATCTACGTTTTAAGCTAGTTGGCACTTTCATCCAAGCATATTCTGATTCATCAACAAATGATTATAAAACACTGGCAAGCAACATCACCACTGAGGTACAGCTTGTGTTCAATAATGATGTACACTTAAATTTTCTAATTTCAAATGTCTAATAGTATTACCTGAATTTAAATTAGTCTTTTTTAAAGCGACTAAATAACAACAATTCTATTCATGCTATTCATTGTTCTTTTAGTTGAGTAAAGGATACAAACAAAAATACCCACAATCGTTCCGAAGATGTGCGATCAGCAAGTTTTGGTGAGTAGTTTTAAAGACCATCTCAGAAAAAGAAAGCATATGCTTGTTATTTTATTTTATTATATTTACTTTGAAATGTAATAAAAAAAAATTCTATGACTATGTTGTGACAACTTTGAGTATAGTCAGGTTAATCAATGATATTAACCAATTTGCATGTATAAGCAAACTACTTTATAATAATAACATTATATTAGAAGAATTAATAATACATATCATCATAACATTAAAAAAAACATATTTATATACAATGTTGTCTCTAAATTCTTCAATCATTAGGTCTGGCTCGGTTGGAGTGGAGAGTGTGTTGTATTTTGAAAGTGGGACGACACCCAGCACAATAGGGACAGTGGAGTCACTACAAGATGGTGTTAGCCTATCCCAGGTTCATTTAGAAATAGTTCCAAACACTATTGAAGCTGGTGAGTGCATTTTCCCTATATTTTTCTACCTCAAAACTTCCACCAAAATGACATGAATATCTTGTAATATCTTAAATTAACAGGTGCAGTGTATAAAACTTAAATAAAATAAATATATTAGCACCAAGAGAAAAGCTTAGAATATAACACTTTTATATGTACAGTAACAGTCAAACATCTTCTTCCAATTTAGGTTCACAAAGAGAGCCTAAATGTTGATAAAATATCTCAGAACAGGCCAACCAGACACTTCATTTCATATTGTTGTGTTGAAGCAGCAGACTGACTTTTGTGATGCTACAACCCTGATTTTGCGAGCTTAAATCTATTAGGCTGCAATATACAACCTTAATACTAAACAACAATTAACAGACTGCAGCACCAACCAAAACGTGGAAGGTCAGGTTTTCAACGTCTATGACATAAGTAACTAATGATATATTTAATCTTCATTTACAGCAACAGATCCTAATGACTTTGTCACTGCAAGTACAACTGAATCCCCCACCACGACAACTTTACTGCCAACTACCACAGCTGAACTCCTCACAACTACTCTACCAACTACAACTTCAGAACCAGTAGTAACAACTACAACTGAACTCGCTACAACAACTGCACAAGAAACAACTTCACTTCCAACAACCACAGCTGAACTCCTCACAACTACTGTACCATCTACAACGTCAGAACCAGTAATAACTACTACAATTGTCCCTACAACAACTGCACAGGAAACAACCTTACTTCCAACAACTACAGCTGAACCTCTCACGACAACTGTACCAACTACAACTTCAGAACCAGTAGTAACAACCACAAATGTCCCGACAACAACTGCACAAGAAACAACCTCACTTCCAACAACCACAGCTGAACTCCTCACAACTACTGTACCATCTACAACGTCAGAACCAGTAGAAACAACCACAACTCAAGTTCCTACAACAACTGCACAAGAAACAACCTCACTTCCAACAACCACAGCTGAACTTCTCACAACTACTGTACCAACTACACCCTTAGAAACAGTAGCTATAACCACCTATGTCCCTACAACAACTGCACAGGAAACAACTTCACTTCCAACAACCACAGCTGAACTGTTTACAACTACTGAATCAACTACAACCTTAGAAACAGTAGTTACAACCACCTATGTCCCTACAACAACTGCACAGGAAACAACTGCACTTCCAACAACCACAGCTGAACTTCTCACAACTACTGTACCAACTACAACTTCAGAACAAGTAGTTACAACCACAACTGAAGTGCCTACAACAACTGCACAGGAAACATCTTCACTTCCAACAACCACAGCTGAACTTCTCACAACTACTGTACCAACTACAACTTCAGAACAAGTAGTTACAACCACAACTGAAGTGCCTACAACAACTGCACAGGAAACAACTTCACTTCCAACAACCACAGCTGAACTTCTCACAACTACTGAACCAACTACAACCTTAGTAGTTACAACCACCTATGTCCCGACAACAACTGCACAGGAAACAACTTCACTTCCAACAACCACAGCTGAACTTCTCACAACTACTGTACCAACTACAACTTCAGAACAAGTAGTTACAACCACAACTGAAGTGCCTACAACAACTGCACAGATAACAACTTCACTTCCAACAACCACAGCTGAACTTCTCACAACTACTGAACCAACTACAACTTCAGAACAAGTAGTTACAATCACAACTGAAGTGCCTACAACAACTGCACAGGAAACAACTTCACTTCCAACAACCACAGCTGAACTCCTCACAACTACTGTACCAACTACAACTTCAGAACAAGTAGTTACAACCACAACTGAAGTGCCTACAACAACTTCACAGGAAACAACTTCACTTCCAACAACCACAGCTGAACTCCTCACAACTACTGTACCAACTACAACTTCAGAACAAGTAGTTACAACCACAACTGAAGTGCCTACAACAACTGCACAGGAAACTACTTCACTTCCAACAACCACAGCAGAACTTCTCACAACTACTGTACCAACTACAACTTCAGAACAAATAGTTACAACCACAACTGAAGTGCCTACAACAACTGCACAGGAAACATCTTCACTTCCAACAACCACAGCTGAACTTCTCACAACTACTGTACCAACAACAACTTCAGAACAAGTAGTTACAACCACAAATGAAGTGCCTACAACAACTGCACAGGAAACAACTTCACTTCCAACAACCACAGCTGAACTTCTCACAACTACTGTACCAACTACAACTTCAGAACAAATAGTTACAACCACAACCGAAGTGCCTACAACAACTTCACAGGAAACAACTTCACTTCCAACAACCACAGCTGAACTTCTCACAACTACTGAACCAACTACAACCTTAGAAACAGTAGTTACAACCACCTATGTCCCTACAACAACTGCACAGGAAACAACTTCACTTCCAACAACCACAGCTGAACTTCTCACAACTACTGTACCAACTACAACTTCAGAACAAGTAGTTACAACCACAACTGAAGTGCCTACAACAACTGCACAGGAAACAACTTCACTTCCAACAACCACAGCTGAACTTCTCATAACTACTGAACCAACTACAACCTTAGAAACAATAGTTACAACCACCTATGTCCCTACAACAACTGCACAGGAAACAACTTCACTGCCAACAACCACCGCTGAACTTCTCACAACTACTGAACCAACTACAACTTCAGAACAAGTAGTTACAACCACAACTGAAGTGCCTACAACAACTGCACAGGAAACAACTTTTTACTTCAACAAAACCACAGCTGAACTTCTCACAACTACTGTACCAACTACAACCTTAGAAACAGTAGTTACAACCACAACTGAAGTGCCTACAACAACTGCACAGGAAACAACTTCACTTCCAACAACCACAGCTGAACTTCTCACAACTACTGAACCAACTACAACCTTAGAAACAGCAGTTACAACCACCTATGTCCCTACAACAACTGCACAGGAAACAACTTCACTGCCAACAACCACCGCTGAACTTCTCACAACTACTGTACCAACTACAACTTCAGAACAAGTAGTTACAACCACAACTGAAGTGCCTACAACAACTGCACAGGAAACAACTTTACTTCCAACAACCACAGCTGAACTTCTCACAACTACTGTACCAACTACAACCTTAGAAACAGTAGTTACAACCACAACTGAAGTGCCTACAACAACTGCACAGGAAACAACTTCACTTCCAACAACCACAGCTGAACTTCTCACAACTACTGAACCAACTACAACCTTAGAAACAGCAGTTACAACCACCTATGTCCCTACAACAACTGCACAGGAAACAACTTCACTTCCAACAACCACAGCTGAACTTCTCACAACTACTGTACCAACTACAACTTCAGAACAAGTAGTTACAACCACAACTGAAGTGCCTACAACAACTGCACAGGAAACAACTTCACTTCCAACAACCACAGCTGAACTTCTCACAACTACTGAACCAACTACAACCTTAGAAACAGTCGTTACAACCACCTATGTCCCTACAACAACTGCACAGGAAACAACTTCACTTCCAACAACCACAGCTGAACTTCTCACAACTACTGTACCAACTACAACTTCAGAACAAGTAGTTTCAACCACAACTGAAGTGCCTACAACGCCTGCACAGGAAACAACTTCACTTCCAACAACCACAGCTGAACTTCTCACAACTACTGAACCAACTACAACCTTAGAAACAGTAGTTACAACCACCTATGTCCCTACAACAACTGCACAGGAAACAACTTCACTTCCAACAACCACAGCTGAACTTCTCACAACTACTGTACCAACTACAACTTCAGAACAAGTAGTTACAACCACAACTGAAGTGCCTACAACAACTGCACAGGAAACAACTTCACTTCCAACAACCACAGCTGAACTTCTCACAACTACTGAACCAACTACAACCTTAGAAACAGTAGTTACAACCACCTATGTCCCTACAACAACTGCACAGGAAACAACTTCACTTCCAACAACCACAGCTGAACTTCTCACAACTACTGAACCAACTACAACCTTAGAAACAGTAGTTACAACTACCAATGTCCCTACAACAACTGCACAGGAAACAACTTCACTTCCAACAACCACAGCTGAACTTCTCACAACTACCGTACCAACTACAACTCCAGAACAAGTAGTTACGACAACAAATGAAGTCCCTACAACAACTGCAGAAGAAGTAACCTCACTTCCAACAACCACAGATGAGGTTTTCACAACAACTATGGTAACTGCAACCTCAGAAGCAGTAGTTACAACCACATTTGTTTCTACAACAACTGCACAAGAAATAACTTCACTTCCAACAACCACAGCTGATTTTCTCACTACTACTGCAACAACTACAACGTCAGAACCAGAAGTTACAACCACATATGTCCCTACAACAACTGCAGAACAAACAACTTCTCCTCCAACAACCACAGCTGAACTTTTCACAACTACTGTACCAACTACAACTTCAGAAGCAGTGATGTCAACCACATTTGTCCCTACAACAACTGCACAAGAATCACACATTTACCTACGTTTCAAGCTGATTCGCAATTTCCTCCAAGCATATACTGATAGAACCTCATCTGACTATCAAACACTGGCAACCACTGTGACAACTGAGGTACAGCTTGCCTTCAAAACTCTGTCCCCATTAAATATTCTAACTTAAAATGCATAATATTACTTTAAAAAAAAAAAACGTGCCTTGTTAAATGTGACTAAAAAATAACGTTTCCACTTGTGCTATTCATTTTTCCTTTCAGCTGAGTAAAGGATATAAACTAAAATACCCACAGTCCTTCCGAAGATGTAGTGTCAGCAGGTTTTGGTGAGCAGTTTTAATAACCTTTTCAAACCTATGCTTGTGCTTTAATTACATCTACTTTGAAAGTTTAACTAATTTAATTTATTTAATAAATTTTACTACTGTGTTGTGAATAATTTATGTATAGTAGGTAATCAGTAAAGGCAATCATTTTTCATATACTGACAGGTGATTTTGTAACAACAGCAAATTATTATGCTAATTAATAATACATACCATTGTGAAAGTAAATATCTTTAATATAGAATGTTGTCTCTAATCTCTTTTATCATTAGGTCCGGCTCTGTTGGAGTGGACAGTGTGTTTG
>JAMWET010000231.1:0-20000 GCA_024036415.1 Prochilodus magdalenae
GTTAGCTATGAAGCTAATGTAGCTTATACGCCACCACCATACCACCATACAAATACATTATGCATCACATTCACATTCAAAATCATGCAAATGTATCCCTGGACCCAAACTAGAGATACGTACAGGTCCGGCTTCAGGATGGCTCCTACTGCTGTTTTTAGCTTGTGATGTCCTTTTGTTTTTATAGATAACAGTGCATTCTGCAGCATCAGACACCACATATGCAAATCTCCCTGAGATTACTGAGCAACGTGACATGAACCACGAGGCTGTGTGTGCTGTTTTAGCACAGGCAGTTAGTTAGTAAGAAGCTACCAGGTGGTGTATGGGCCTTCACTACTACCGATCTCCTGTAGGGGCTTTTGTTCCTAGGCAGTTTCCTCTATTGTGATCATGGTAGCTGTTTTACTGTACTGACTCATAAACGTATAAGTTAGGGTGATATTAGGGTGATGGCAATGCCAGTAAGGTAAGTAGTAAGGTAAGTAGTAAGTAAGCCATGTCAGGAGGTCATACACTGGCCACCATGCTGAGTGAAGGCCCTGTTATTAATCCCTGGGTTACCTTGTGTCCTATAAAAGACGTTTGTGGTTGACACTTGCTAGTTTCTGTTGAAGTGTCACACACAGCAGTGTTCTCCTAAACTAGGTGAGAAGTGGTGGGAGTGGTTAGCAGATAGCAGCAGCCACCAGAAGAAACACAGCGCAAGACTGCAGGTCGTTCTGGTGTGCTTTAAATTCACTGTTAAAACCAGGGGACATTTCCGGAGACAGCTCCAGCTGGGGTCAGTCCCTATTTTCAGGGGCATCTGGTCACCCAAACCAGCACTTCTACGGCCGCTGACCAGCAGGCCAACAACATAAATACAATGTATCATCGCTGCCCAAAGACAAACAACGATCTCCAAAAGGGTAACTTTACAGCAGAGCGCAGAAATCAGGATTTTAATGTGTCAGTCGGACCAGACTTTTCTTTTCCCAAGCAGTTTTGGGTCATTTCTGTTGGTCCAAACTGCAGCGACTGTGTTTAAATGATGCACCAAGTAAAAATTTACAAAAACTGGTGGTACACGTTTCTCTCTGGACAGCGACGATACACTTTACCATATGGAGCGATAGGTTTTGCTGACCTGTGCTCTGTCTCAGCTTTTCTAGTCTGTGCATTAGCCTCATAGCTTCTGTCAGTTAGCTCTGGACACTGTAGATAGATAGATAGATAGATAGATAGATAGATAGATAGATAGATAGATAGATAGATAGATGTTGGCTAATCATTACTACATTCATGTTAAAAGTTAAAAGAGATTATACGGGCATTTATATGAAATATACTGAATGAAAATGCTGGTGTTTTTGCTAATTAGTGACCCAGCTATACACTACAACACAAGACGGTATGAGAGCAATAACGATTCAGTATGAAGAGAGAGCAATGCTTTCTGTCTATGCTCCTACGCAACTTGTCTCTGATTAGGTTCACAGAGACGGTGTAAGAGATGCAACCCACCAGAGAGTAGAGGCTGTTGAATGAACAGCCAAAAACATGAGTCCTGTGAAGAATGGCAGCATGAAAAACACTATTTACTAGATTTTCCATGAAACTAGGGCAGGAAGACAAACTGCTCTCACGCACGCACCATAGACCCTTCCACTCATGCTGTGCTCTCACTATACAACAAACCCAACTCTCTGTTCCTTCTACAGTAAAGGGGTACACAGTATGCTGTTGTCAGATTTGACTGCAGTGGGAAGAGGTGTAAGGAACAGTGATGAAGAGGCTCAATAGAATCAAATACTCAAGTGTCATGAATGCATTTCCGGGACTGTTCCCTACAAATGTATGGAAGCATATTCCTGCTGTGTGGAGAAGGTGGCATGTTTCTGACAGCATGTCCAAAAAATTCGAGTTAGTATTTCAGAACAGTCACTTATTTTCTTAAATTATTACTTTAGTGTCATCAGAATAACCTGTTTACCCGAGATTTTAAGTTATTAAAGGAAATTCAGACCATATAAAACAATGGGTGATTATATTTTAATATAGTAATTGCTTTGATTTTGAGAAAATAAGTCATATTTAAAACAGTAAGTCATTGCTTAACTCAATATGTTGAGACACACACCTTCATTTTTACATACAGGTGTTGGACAATGAAACTGAAACACCTGGTTTTAGACCACAATCATTTATTAGTATGGTGCAGGGCCTCCTTTTGCGGCCAATACAGCGTCAGTTCGTCCTTGCGTGACATTACATATTGCGGGCTCCTGACAGTGGTCAGAGGGATTTTAAGCCATTCTTCTTGTCAGGAAATTGGCCAGGTCATTATTTGGTGGAGGTTCGTCCTTCTTGGTCGGATGCTGACCATACCCTGGATACACCGTGGCTCTTGATACATCACAAAGACTTGCTCTCTTGATCACAGATGCGCCAGCAAGACAGGTGCGACCAACAGTTTGTCCTGTTTGGAACTCTGGGTATGTCCCATAATGTTGTGGTGCACAGTGCAGTACTTTTTTGAGCAGAACTTTGCTCTTAGCTAACTGAACCTTCACACTCTGCTCTTACTGGTGCAATGTGCAATTAATGAAGATTGGCCACCAGGCTGGTCCAATTTAGCCATGAGACCTCCCACACTACAATGACAGGTGTTTCAGTTTCATTGTCCAACCCCTGTAAGTCAACACCTTTGAGTCATTGTTTTGAGAAACTAAGTGGTTCTTTCGACATAGTGAGAGTTAATATTTCAAAAATATAAGTCATTATTTGGGAAAGATGGTACATCATTGTGACATTGCATGTCACTATTTTGGAATAATACATCAAATATTTGAAAAATATTCGATTCTTGTGATTTAGTAACTCGTTACTTAAGATTAAAAAAAAACAAATGCTGTAATTTCAATATAGTAAGTCAATAATTAGAGATAATAAGTCATTAGTTGAGATACTAAGTAAGCCAATATTTTCAGAACACAAGTTATTGTTATTGTAAAGCTAATATTGAAAATAAAATAAGAAATATCACATATTTGAGTAAATAATAATTTAATTTAGTAAGTCATTATTTCAGGATAATTACTGGTTATTTTGACATCAAACCTGTAAGAAAAACAATCTTTGGACATACAGTAGTCAGTCAGTATTTTGGAGAACACTCCACTGTTTTGAGATCGGTCAGTATTTCAAGAAGAACATTTATTTATTTATTAACATTATTTTTACATAATGAGTCAAAATGTTCGGGGAATCATTTACTCTAAGAAAAGACTACAGGACTCTTCCTCCTTTAACTGCAGCAATGGGCTTGCAAACAAATTCTTCAGTCAGGAATTAATTTTCATCTCTTTGCATTTACCAAGGAACACAGGCTCATTTGTAAACAGTTGCATGAAATTCACAGGAAAAACAGATCCCTCTTCTCCATACCAGCAACAATGCTGAGCATTGTTTATACAGGATTAGGGAAGCGTTTCAAATACAACTTGGATTTCTGAACAAATGCCCAACACGTTTCATTAGAAAATGTTTTGTTCCCAAATATAAGATTCATTATTCCAAACTAGAACAGCGGCCGGGGCAAAGTGATGAATATTTCATCTGTTTTATCATGCTGCCACGTCTCTCCCAGCGCCACAAGCTTAATTCAAATTACACTGGTCTGAAAGAAATCGATCCAGTGAAGAAACATAATTTCAAAGTTGGCCATCAAGCTACTCCTAGCAATGTAATTATACTCGGAGGGGCATTTGTTACTGGCTTGTAGATAGGCTCTCTTAAACACAGTAATTGCATTGCCTGGGTGCTGTGGCTGAACATTTAAAACGACGCAGGGAGTGCAGGGGGGAGCTATTAGTTGTGGGGGCTGCATGTGATGGATAGTATCTCGCAGTGACCCCCACCAGGACTCCATCTCACTGAAGCCAAGCTTTAGTCACGCTGGGCCATAACACGCTCACCTGCGGGCTAACATATGCCATGCTACCCAAGCTTTCATTATGACCGTAACCAATAGCAGGCAGACAAACGTGGATGTAAATGAAGTTAGAGGTAATGGAAAGTACTGATGGCGGATTATATACCTTGTAATGAATGTAATAAATCTAGATAACTCTTACAAATGTAAATGCGTGCCAACTGATCCCACAGTGATTTACCACCTGAACATACACTCACTGTCTGGTCACTTCATTAGAAACACTTGTGCTTCCCTTCACTGGATGCTTTGTGAGCTTCAGCTACCTTACAGCTTCACTATCTCAGTGTGCAGTTACAGACTCTGGCCCATTCATTGTCATTTCATTCATTTCTCAACCGCACTCTACACCATTTATCACTGGTCAGTTTCTGACTACAGGACTGCTGGTGAACAGATACTACACTCGTCATCAGGAGAATAGCTGTATGCAGAAGGAAGTGTGGGATTGCAATGCTATATATATAATTTTTTTTAATTATTCTGGTTCTGAAAGGAAGATAACAGTTCCCAGGAACAATAAAAGATCATTGTGGCATGATATGGGCAATGTTTATTAAGCTACACATACAGACAGGTGTGGTAGTGGGGGGAAAAGTGGACCTGACTACCCAGGGCCCGAGTAGGGAGAGGGGCCCATTTTTTTTTGCTCACGTTCCTTGTGTACCTGCATAAAGAAGTAGTGTCTCTCAGTATGGCGTCGGTTCCTAATGGTGTCCTGCGTTAATCCGTCCCGTGTGATTAAATATCCAGGTTTGTGGTAGGGGTGGAGATGGCCTTCTGGACATGTGATGTGTGAGGACAAACCACTATCTCAGTGGATCCCTTGGTCGTCTCTGAAAGAGGGACTCTTCACTAAAGATGACCTGCTGGCATTCTGAGTGACAGGCTGGCACAACACCACTGCAGTCTTTGTAGATGTTGACGTGGTGTTAAGGGCAGTCATTGTAGTGGCCTGTGTGCATGTAGCCCCACGTTGTGCAGCCATCTGCCAATGGTGCAGGTACTAAATCGTGGCTGTTGAGTCAGTCAGGTACAGTGATAAGGCCCATCCTTGCATGTCACATGCACAGTATAAAACTTAAATCATTCACATGTGTCAAGATGTCAAACCTACCCACCAAGTTTCCATCCTGTGCTCATTTGATGATGAGTGTATTTGGATGGTGTACCATGCTCAACACTGCATTGACAGCGTGCAGTGGTGTGGTCCTGGTATGAGTAGGTCAGGATATGAACAGATCAGTTTCACCATACAATAGTGTACACCCGAGAGCAGAGCTGTGGTCAGGAACTGACTGTTGATGAGGGTTTAGAGGATGGCTAACACATACAGTGCATCAGTATTTAACCAGCAAGGTGAAGCTTCAGGGTTGGAGACAGAGCTGGACAGTGAGTGTATGATGAAACTTACAGTACCTAGCAGCAACTTACACAAACAGTGCAAGAGCAAGTTTTAATTTCCACACAGTGATTTTGTTTTTACATTGTGAACACCATAAATAAATTAATTTATTAATTATGCTTATTCAAATTACAACCTACTTGACTTATGATTCACCGACGAGAGCAAGGAAGAGGCTTGGCCACACTTGAGCAAACCACATCCAGTGCCTCCGCAGATTTACCATTTTCACTCCAACTTTAAGACATGTGCAGACTCTGGTGTAGTACTGCTGCATATGCCCCCATAGCTGCTTTCATGCTTCGGTTGTAAAGGTGGCTGGGTGCAATAGTTTAACCCACCAGGCATAATAACAAACACAAGCCGAGAGAGAGACAATGCCCTGAGGAACATTAACACATGGTGATTTACTGTAGTTCCCTGCAAAGGTACAGTGATAAGGGCTGAGAAAGAACAGCGTGGTCATGCTGCATGGATCGGAGGGCCTGCAGTACCACTGTTTCAGCTGGCTCGCCCGTCCTTGCGCAGGCTGGGGGACTTGCTCTCGTCTCTCGCTATATGCATAATTAAAAAGCAAGAAATGTCTCCTCTGAGTCCACTTCAGATTCCGAGCACGAAAAGCAGCCGCCTACCCGGCCGTCCCCTGTGCAGACAAACGCCGGAGCGTACTCTGTCTCTGCTTTGTCCGAATCTGTTACAGCCGGACACAGGCGCAGGTTATTCTCACTATCCTTACTGCAGTCTGTACAGCTCAGCTCAGAGAGGGACCTTCACACATACCTACTGTGCGTGTGGCGTGCCTCGAATAACAGGGCATCAAATGAGCAGGAACAATAATCATTTACTGAATGCTTAATGCTCCGGGACACCAGAGGAATCCTGAGCACGATGACTTAGCCTATAAGATATTAAAGTGTGAGTGTGCATAATAAGCAGCTGATTCATTTGATTTGGGACGTGGCGAGGAAGCAGCTGCAGCAGTGGCAGATGCGCAGAGACACACGGCCATGCACACTCAATACACCCAGAGAGAGAGAGAGAGAGAGAGAGAGAGAGAGAGAGAGAGAGAGAGAGAGAGAGAGAGAGAGAGAGAGAGAGAGAGACAGAGACAGAGACACAGAGAGAGAGAGACACAGAGACAGAGAGAGAGAGAGACAGAGACAGAGAGAGACAGAGACAGAGAGAGAGAGACAGAGACACACACAGAGACAGAGAGAGAGAGAGAGAGAGAGAGAGAGTGACAGGGAGACGGAGACAGAGAGAGAGAGCGAGAGAGCGACATATAGACAGTTTTAGAGAAAGAGGAAGACAGAAAGATTGAGAGGGAGAGTGTGAGAAAAAGACAAAGGAAGAGAGAGCGACACACAGACTGTTTTAGAAAGAAAGAGAGAAAGAAAGAGAGACAGTTATATATACAGAGAGAGAGAAAGACAGAGAGAGAAACAGAGAGACAGACAGACAGTTTTAAAGAAAGAGACAGTCACATATATGCATATATAAAACAGAGAGAGAGAGAGAGAGAAACATAGTTATGGAGAGAGAGAGACAGTTTTAGAGAGAGAGAGAAAGACAGAGATAAAAGAGATAGAGCAAAAAATAGAGATAGAGAAAGAGACAGAGCAAAAAAGTGAGAGTCAGAAACAGTGAAAATGTTAAAGGAACAACATGTAAGGTGTTTAGCTTAAACAAACTAAAACCTCTTTAGTGTTTGTTAGAACCGAGCTGCTGGGTTCTGCAGGAGTTTTCTTAGAACCCCAGTAAGTGGAGCATTACAGTGATCAGTTCTGTGTGTATCAGTGAGTATCTCTGTATCGCTCTGAGAGAGAAGGATTTTTATAAAAGATAAAAAGCTACTGTAGCGACTGCGTTGACGTGTGGGATGGAAATGTAACTCTCCAGTTTATCATCATACAGGCATTTCCATTATTTAACTCCGTGACGTTCAGACATTGTCAGGACTGATATCTTTTTGATGTATTACAGCAAATTGTGATAACAGCACACAAATGATATTTTGGCACATTTCGGAAACGAGCCCTCACACGCACTCGGTCCTCATCTGGATCCTATCCATCACGCAGTGTATCTCCCCGTGCAGTCTCCCCAGAAAGGGGCGGATACTGAGACAAACTCATCCGAGCCAATCCCTTTAAACAGCATGTAAATATTTATTTTGTAAATAATCCAGGACCAAATCTTTCCAGCAGAAACGAGCACCTTTCAGACTATACTCTAATAATCTTCCCTTATATGTCATACCCTTATATCATTTAACACCTGTATGCTGAACGTAAAACCTGAAGACCAGGCTTACATGAGGGGATCAGCAAAATCCGTGCATCTGACAATCACGCAAACTAACGCTGAAGGCTGACCACAAAACAGCGGATGAATAAAAGAACCAATCAGGAAGGTCTATGTCAAACATGGTTTCATTCAGCCAGACACCAGCCTGTCGTACGACTCTGACTAGAATCACTGCATCACCTAGCCATTGTGGCTATAGAGCATTTTATCAATTACCCAGGTTAGATGGTCCTGTGGTAACCATGGCAACCACCTGACAAAGTGACCTGGACAAAGAGAGTCAAGGCAAAGGGGCTTCGCTGTGGGGGAAGGGAACCTTATCTCAATTACAAGTCGGCTAGTTCCTTCCAGAACATCAAAGGTGAGTCCTTGAGCCACTCATAGTCTCCCTAGCCGGTCTACTGCCTACCATCAGAGAGTGTGGTGCGTTTCATACCATGGTCAGAATCTTCACACTTTAACAGGAGAGGGCCGTTCATAAGCTCTCTGAATGGCCACCTTGTCATGCACAAACAGCATGCAGCTACTGATTTTAGCCGTAGAGGACACAAGTAAGTGCTTCTTCGAGTTCGAAACTTCTTTTACATTTACAGTATTTAGCTGACGCTCTTATCCAGAGCGACTTACAAGTTAATCATATTACAGGTAGGCTAATGTGGTGTTAGGAGTCTTGCCAAAGGACTCTTATTGGTGCAGCACAGCGTAGTCACCCAGACCGGGATTCGAACCCCAGTCTCCCACATGTGGTATTATTCGCTGAGCTACACCAACAACTTTTCACATGGTGTGATATGATCTTTACACTGCAATTTGCACAGGATTATTTCTGTGCTTGACCTTATTAGGTAACTATAAGATGGATCTCAAAAATCGAATCAATGTCTCGATGCCCCTTCATTAAATTCTCCAGCCCGTTCTCAGAAATGAGCATGTACCCCATCTGTAATGATGTATTAGCTCTTCAGACTAATTGATTTTATGATATAAGTGTTTAATGTGGGCAGATCTGCTAAACCAAGTAACAGCTGATAAAAGTGAGGACGAAGTGAAGGTCAGCTCACGGAGCCGTCGCATCTTATCTTTGCATCTCTTCCTCGCATCCTCAAAGACACAAGGACAGGATGCAAGGAAAGGAAAGCGGATGCACAATTAAAGATATGAGATATGCTCAAAGAGATGGAGAGCAGTCACGACAACTAGCCCTACATATAAATGCTCAACGACGTTACCTCGCAGCATCTGCATTACAGAATTGGAGGAATGGATGATGGTTTCAGTAGCCTTTTTAAAGGGCATGGAGCAAAAAATAAAAAGGTCACCACCTGGGATAGCTATGTACCGAAAGTAGAGTTAATGTCGACTATTGGCTGATGACATCACTAACAAAACCACAGGAGAAGGGAATGCTTTGTGACTTACGTGACTAGGCCAGACTCCACAGGCCAAAAATGATGCTGTCGTTCCCATGACCACTGGATTCTATTGCCAACCTTCAAGGAACTGGAGATAGGAATGCTGGAGTCTTGGACAGACTTCAGTGCACCCTAGGTGACCTTGCTGAGATGCTCACCTGCAGAGGAAATCCACAGAGACAGAGAAATTTAAAACGGCACAACTTAAAAATAAGAGCAACTTACTTCAGCCTTCACATGATTATAGATCATTATGTCCCCATTGTTATAGCAGTCTTCAGGAAAACAGAGACAGCAGTGTTCAATCGCTGATCTCTGAGGAAGTGTAGGTAGGTGGAGGAATGTTGAAACAAGGCCAAAATCAACATGTCAGTAGAGCGTGATGTGCCCTTTCCAGTGAAAGGGTGGCCAGAACACTGTCATGTAGAAATGGTAGCGCATTGTCAGGACATCACATCCCCCACCCTATCAGGTCACTCATTAGGACACACTGCCAGTGTTTCTGCTATATAGGTCACATCATCATAATTTAACTAAGAACAGACTAGAGGGCACAAGGTCAGCCAGTAGGGCCCTTTTTCTTATTTTCACCATTCAGAGGGTAGTGCTGGACCATTCTTCCTTACAGAGCTAATTCAGTTCAGCCGTACTCTTCAGCTATACCTGGGAGAGTGCTGGAATCACATTGAAAGAGACTTTATATCTTGTAAGTAGTCGTGTCTGTAACTTAGAGCTGTATATATACTTATATCAAAAGAGTAGTTGCACAAACTGTTGCACCCAGAGGGAATCAACCAACAGCAATGCAACTTGGTGTGTGGGTTTGAAATGCACCTGACATCCAGAAGGCACCTCACCTCCACCCCTACCACAAAATCTGCAGGAACTATGTGAGACCATTCAAGCTGCATGGGACAGATTCTTGTAGGACACCATTAGGAACCTCTACAACTCAATGCCAAACTGTCTGGCGTGTTGTTCTTGCAAACATGGTAGTGTGACGCCATACTGAGAGACACTACTTCTGTATGTGTAGCTCTATGAATATTCCCCATATCCGTCTAAATTCATCATCACTTGTTCCTGGTCACCTTTATCTTCCTTCCCAACAGCCCTGCAACCCCACACTTCCTTCTGGGTGCAGCTGTTCTTTTGATGACGAGTGTATGTGCCTATTGTGCAATGCTGTGCTGGGCTGTAGGGCTGTTGTGCGTACGGTCAGTCCTGAAGTGACTTGCTTGCCGTACTTGCAGTTTAGTAGTGCTAAGCATCAGCTCTCCTGTGCTGCAATGTTCAATAAAAGAGCATTCCCTTCTAGAGCTATGTTTTCCTCATCTCCTTCTTTGCCAAGACTTCATAGTGTCGAAACAGATGGTAGTACATGCTACTTATAAACAGGTTGAGTCTGTGGGCTGTCATAGGATTGGGACAGGTGCAACAGTACTACGTATAAGTGGAATCTTTTAGGGCCCATTATTGGTCTGTATGACGAAGCCACCTGTCCTGTCTGCACGGTTCCTTATCCAGCCTCGTTCCTACAGAATCCCGTGCCTGGTGCTATCACTGCAATCTACCAGAGCTCAAACATTCATCACACGGACCATTTCACTATAAAACCTCCAAAAAGTGCAGACGACACTAATCTGTGTAGTTGAGAGTTAGTTTTTCTGAGGCGGGGCTGACTGATCCATGTGGGTTATATAAACTGAAGGGCTTGGATGGATTATAAATGAGCTCATTAATAAATGATAGCTGGAGGACTGTAACAGACTGTAAACTGTCTTATTGAAATGCCCAGTGGTGTTAAAGACAAATTGAGATCAGGATGACTCTTTAAACAAACACATTTATGGATTATCGCTCTTCTGAGCACCCAACTCAAAAGAAATCCCACTTCAGAAAACCAGGCCACTGGAAATCAGCGCGTTATTGTTGTACTGGTGCTCTAATGTAGGACGTGGACTGCTCAGGATTGTCATGTATAAGTCATGTGTGAAAAATCTCTCTGTTGCACTCATTTCACAAATAAACAAGTGAATAAATCACAAGGGGCTTGAGGGGGTAGAAATCGGAGCTGACATGAGAACACTAATAGCTACATCTTTCATGCTGGAGATGCTGTCAGCTCTATGTTTCTTGTGAGGGTGTGTGTCACTGCACAGAGAGATGGGGAGCACACCCACCGATAAAATGCCTCTGCAGAGAAAACACCAGGGGGTCCGTGAGTTTAGAGGGTTTCGGAGTTTAGAGAGACTATGAGTGAGAGACAGATAGACAAAGAGAAAGAGGGAGAGAGAGACAGAGTCCTAACTTTGACTGCCTGGTGACTTTACCTGGGATGTAGAAGGACTTCCTGCAGTAGATATGGTCAGAAATGTTCTAAACCTCCACACAGTAGAATGAATAGGAGAGATTATTGTGCCAGTCGGATTGGAGGGATGGAGCTGTGATAAAGCACACCAGACTTATAGGCTGTATTTGAAATGGCACACTACTATACTGCACGCTGCATACTACAGTTAGTCCGGTTTTGGGGCGGACAATCATTCCATCGTTTTTTGGAACTCCCAGTCCTCCGTACGGTGCAGTACCTGCACGGACGCCTATTTGTCCTCTTTCTGGGATGAACTATTTAAAATGTTCACTCACAAGCAATACTCCATGTGCCTTTGGCTCAAAAAGCCTTGCATTTCAATAGTTTACCAAGGCCATGTGACACTGTGACGCGCCCACTGGCTAACTACTGGTCAGTCCTGTAAATGCTAGTCAATAGCATTTACAGGACTGACGTGGGCTGGAGGTTAGGGAACCAGCCTTGTAACCGGAGGGTCGCTGGTTAGATTCCCTGAACCTACAGTAATGACTAAGATGCCCTTGAGCAAGGCACCTAACCCCCAATTGCTCCCTGGGTGCCGTGGATAGGGCTGCCTGCCGCTCTGGGTAAGTGTGCTCACTGCCCCCTAGTGTGTGTGTTCACTAGTGAGTGTGTTTGTGGGTGTTTCACTTCACGGATGGGTTAAATGCAGAGACTAAATCTCCCCACTGTGGGATTAAAATCTAAATGACTTAGTAAGTCCCTGTCTGACTGATCAGTTCTGCCCGAGTAGGTGAGTACAGCAGTCATTTATGTGCTGCATAGATTATGATTGTCATTCTGTTCTAGTATTGTGCCCGGTTATGAAAGACACCGCCCTGACTATAGTGGTATGTACTCCATACTGTATTTGCCCCATACCACACCAGTCAGTAGTCATAAACCAGTAGGCAAAAGTTCCTCGGATGACGTGCTGCTATCCCATTATTCCCTGGAGCTGTGGAGGCGTTCCTAACTGAGGAGGAAACAATGGCGGAAAGCGGGACATCAGCTCTGCACAAGTGTAAGTAATCTAAAACTAAAAACATCTTAAAATGTTGCATCTTACATCAAATGATGTTGGCAAGATGGCAGACATGTACTATGTCTGACATCTTGTCCGATGTTGAGTTGATACTACGTACTCACGTACTGAAAGAGCCTACTGCTTCATTGGTCGAGCAGTACGCACTCGGTTCAAACTAGTACGCACTGACTAAGTAGGTGGTTTCGGACGCAGCCCTGTATACTCGAAACTCTGACTGGAGTAGAACACCATCCACCATCTTCAGTGGACTACAGATTTTCAATTTGGTCACGTACTACATACCACTATTAGGCAGTCATGTAGGGAACGATTGTGAACAGTGATTTATTATAAAACCCTTATACGAATAGACAGACTGAAAGAGGTGTTATCATCTTTACAAGGGGCTTTTAGGTGCACCTCTAATCTGTACATGCTAAAAAAGGAGAGGGGGAAAAAAGCAATTGAAAGGCAATACTGCCCACTGCTGGTCAGATAAAGCAATCAGCTACTTTAAGATCAACGTGATACTTGACATGTGTCACAAGCCCACAAAAAGTTTATCCTTCACTTAAACTCATGGAGTCCCCGTGTGACCTACACTGAACTTCCTGGATGCAGTCACATGACAGTTTATCAATATGTGACCATGTGACCTCATTTACAAAATGGCTGGTGTGCTTGGCGCATTCATGAGAGGAACCCAGCTCATTTTAAAAGCCTGTGTTTTGTATCTAGAACATCTGTTCTAACTCATTCAACAGCTCTAATGCTTTGATAACGTGTTCTATATTAGATAGAACCCTTCTGAGCCCATTTCCAAACCAGAATGATATAAAATATTAAAATAGTTACAGAAGATGCTGTGACCTCTCTGTCACAATAATCCTTATCTCAGCCTGATCCTTCTTTATTATCCTATTAAATGGTTGACCTACAGAGTCTTTCAGGCTCCATTCCAAAGAAACATATCGTCCATTTGAGTCAGAGCTGGTGGTGAAAGTTGTGACATGCGGTTGTCAGTATGCAGTCTGATGCCTGAGACAATGACTTATGATACATCTGTAATAAGGTTTGGGCCTAAATGTTTGGAAATGGCCAACTTTGTGGAAAACTGTATCAGCCTCACTTTTATGAGATGTTGAATGATATGGTATGCAGACCTTATTAAAGTTTCACAATGCGCCTTTCACTTTCCAGTACATTTACAGACATTATGCTGTAAAGAGCTGCGTCTGTCGGGCCACAAAGACATACAAACATTCAGCTTATCAGCCTGTAGACGTTCAACCCCGCCTATTCATTCTGAATGTTTCAGCTCTGTCTGATTTCTGAAATTACAAACATATTCTATTGCCATACTCCAAAACATTTTCAACATACACGATATGCATCACAGCATGTAGGTTTTCTAGATTTAAGAGGCTGGCAAATTAGAATCTGTAGCACCACATGTAATACATACGTGCATACATGCACACACACTCATACCAGCCTGGTGGCCAATCTTCATTAACTGCACATTGCACCAGTAAGAGCAGAGTGTGAAGGTTCAGTTAGCAGGTAAGAGCACAGTTCTGCTCAAAATACTGCAAGACCTGGCCACTATCCTGCAAGAAGAATGGCTTAAACTCCCTCTGACCACTGTGCAGGACTTGTATATGTCATTCCCAAGACAAACTGACGCTGTATTGGCCGCAAAAGGAGGCCCTACACCATACTAATAAATGATTGTGGTCTAAAACCAGGTGTTTCAGTTTCATTGTCCAACCCCTGTACATGCACACATACACACATGCGTACATACTGTATGCAGTATGAATAATTCTGTTTAAGCTATAGTGAAAAACAGGACAGGTGATGTGTAGGATAATGATATGAGAACACAAGCATTGAATGTAACTCCCAAAGAAATTTATTTATGAAGGCAATTAATAAGAAAAGTTCGCAAAAAATATCTTCAATGAACATTAACATTCCCATTTAAACAGTAAATATGCTTAATAACTGAAATAATATGATTTAGCTTGATTAATAAATAATACCTAAAATACAATATCCCAATTTCCACATTAGAAACATAAACAAAAATAAACCTCATTTTAAATACAGAATATGTAACTTTGTTCAATTATTGCTCGAGAACACTGAACAGATATTTTACATGTGTGCCAAGAATGTAACATCTAATGTAACAAACTGACAACAGCATTAAACCATAAGCGACACAGCACACAGCCGTAGGTCATGGCTCCACCCTAACAAAGCCTTCACCCAATAACTTTACATTTTAACAGACATCCTGGTGGGCGGGAGGTAAACTGACACTAACGCAGCACAATCTGGTGGAGTCAACTGACCCTTTAACTTCAATCTGTGTATCAAGATTTTCAGGATATTGTACAGCTCCTGTTGATATGTGGGAAACAAGCTCGCTTTACACAGAAGCAGCATCACATGTTCTCTACATTCCTTGTTTAAAATGTGCCATAAACTTATTATTTACCTACAAAGACAAAAAGCAGTAAGTCAGTGATAACCTTCATATGCACAGTGATGTAGCAGCACATTTTAACAATTCAATAAAACTATAGGGGCACTTTTCCGCTATATAAATTAACCACATATTTTCATAAAAGTGAAATTTGGATTGTATATAATAAAATATAACGTTGTAAATAATATCAAAATTGACCTTTTCAATCAAAATGGAACTTTTTCCATCACTAGTTCATACCTCTGGTCATATTAGGCAGGTATATTAAAAAAAAATCTTATTCAAAAAGATAAAATTCTTATTTTGCTGTTAAATTGACCATGTACTGGCCTCTAAACCACCCTACACTACATCACTGTGCAGAAAAATTCATTAACTAATAATATCATCCTATCACCCCAAACCATCATAGAGAGAAGACTATTAGCTGGCTCGGCGGCCCGTGGCCTGGGTAGCGCGTTTCACAGGCGGGAGGAACATTTTATACAACATAACATCGAGCATCACAAACAACACAGTTT
Organism: Prochilodus magdalenae; assembly: GCA_024036415.1. Lineage (NCBI taxonomy): Eukaryota > Metazoa > Chordata > Actinopteri > Characiformes > Prochilodontidae > Prochilodus > Prochilodus magdalenae. Next base: position 15,499 of record JAMWET010000231.1, read on the forward strand.
GTTTCCCCAAACTGAAGACATGAGAGACTTCAGTTACTGTGTGGAAGACGCATGACCGAACTGGATAAGAGAATTTCCAGAAGAAGAGTTTTATATACCAAACATTTTGCAGCATAAATATATATTTGTTGTTGATGAAACACCTTAAAATGGCCTCCCATCAAATAAAGTAACGCTCTTACGTTTTTTTCCCCAATTATTATCGGTTTCTTATTTCTAATATTAAATATTACTAAGCAGTAATAAACTTTGGGAAACTTGGGCAGTACACCAAGCATCACTGCCGAGGTGCAGTCTATGTATGGAATAGAGGTTTGAGTCCCAGCCATGCCATGTGCCATCTTTAGCCGAGGTTGCAACTGGCATTGGGAGTGAAGGGACCTTCTTCATGGAGGAGAATACCATCACCGTCATAACAAAAACACGGGACCTCTGACATCATATTAGAATATGAAACCTCAGCTTTAGTGTTTGTTACTTCAGGAGATTTTCTATTTGAGCCATTTCTATTGCTCCGTGTAAACACAATGTGAAGGGCAGATTTGGAGGGCCAGATCTGATGACCGTGATGACCCTCCACAGTGCTCTGAGTTACTGGTGTGGCTCCTGGCCTCCCAAGCCAGCGGTACTACTTGGAGAATTTCATTTAGTTCAGAATTTAAATAACATCACAAAGTTAAAATTAGGAAGACTCTTATTTACATACCAAAAATCCTACGTACCATTTACCCTCTCGTTATTGACCTCCTACTGTACAACTATACAATGTTCCTTCAGTAACCATATAAGTGTGGTCCTTCAGTAACCAAAGCCCGTACACACCGTACAGACTGTAAGGCAGAGTAGTGTTGATTGGAGGATTAGTGCAGCACGTCATATAGCAAGATTTCTGAGTTAGCCGGATAACTTAAAGGGGAACGTCTTCATTTAATTAGTGGTCATTCAGAGTGGTCACAGTGATGGTGATGGGAACCAGATGTCTGAGATGACCTCAAATGTTCTCTCTGCAGATTACAATGCTTACCAAAGCGATGCCTGGGACAAAGGTGTTATAGGGCAAAACAGATCCCAGAGAAAGCTTACTGCTTTACAGTAATCAGCTCAGAGCACGTGCAGGTTCACTGCGGGTTTTGGACAGTCAGTTAAATGGCTACATTTGGCAACACCTGGTTCCCCTCACCACCGAAATCTGCAGTCTGTAGTCTCATCTACAATTCAGTTTCACCTTAAACCAATCTGAATGGCTTTGTTTACTTCAGAGATTGAAAACCAGATGGAACACTAAAGGAACACTCCTGCATTTTTACATCTTTCAACCCACGGCACCCGCCCACTGCCTTTCATCATAGCTGTCTTAGATCAACAGCTACTCTCATATTTTAGAAAGCACAGTAAAAGACAGAAATGGTAATCTGCTGTATGCTACAGGTGCAGCAGATAGGGAACAGGGTTGGAATGCTACAGAGTATTCCTTTTAGCCCAAAGTCAATTCTGCCTAACGTTATCCAGCATTCCTGAAAAAATCCTGATTTATGAAACACATCCCAGGGCACACCACAGACTTAGTCAGCTCCAGTGTTACTGAAAGCTTCCCTGAACAGCTGAGGAGGCCGCTGTGGCTGCAGCATTCTGGAAGGTTCTGTTGGTGACGACTCCCAGAGAGAACTCCTGCTGGGCCTTTTGGAAGCTGGCGCCCGTCCTCCTGTACTTAGAGTGGACCTACGGACAAAGTGGGGACAAGGCTTAAGTGTAAGAAAGTACCGCTGAGCAGTGGCAGAGCCACACACATGATGTATACGGTCTCATTATACAGTTTAATATGCTAATAACTAGTGCTGAAGGATAAGAGGGTCACTCATTTTCTTACTCACCATTTTCAGCAAGATAACTGCCAGCACCGCGTTAACGGTGAAGAACCCGGCCACAACCATCATGAAGACAGCAACTGCAACATTGCTGCCGATCACAGAGATGGCAGAGATCCAGCCGCTAGAAAACATGCAGATTTACAGTTACCTCCATAACGGGGACCTCTTTTCTCTGGGTCTCTGTCCTTTAGTGTAGCTTTTATATGCATGTAAACAGTCTGCAGAAGATGGAAGGGTATAAAGGACTGAACCACTTTTCTCAGCTGCCTGAAACAGCTTGATGGAATTCCAGCGACTTTCTCTGTTACAAGGTGACATCACCTCAAGCCTGGCACGCCCTCCCACACCTCACAAGGAGAAACCTTGCCCTCTAGCTTGCAAAGGTGGATTGGGTTAACAAACCTGATTTACCTGACTTTCAGGATGGAATAGGCTCAGAGTTATACAAACAGCCACGCCATTGTGGGGGCGTGGCCATGCAAACCATGCATGACCATACGAAGTGGCCATGTGTAGAGGTGCCACACATTTATTGCTGTTTAAGTAGTTGCTAGTTAAGTGTGTCGTTTGTGCTATTCTGTGTTGGGCTGTGGGATAGCTGGGCTGATGTTAGTGTCTACCATACAGTAAAGATGTATGGCTAGAAGTTACCTGCCTGCTATCGCAGCCATTTCTGTAGGGATGGGTGGCCATTCTCTCATGCTGCATGTTTAGTAACATGCCTTTGCCTGCATGTGATGTTCCCTGCATCCGCTACAGTGTCTTTCCGATGCTACAAACTAATAACTTTTATTTAATGGTTTTGACTGGAATTTCAATAAATAGGGTGGTCTGTAACTTTAGTACAGCTGATTGGTTGATGCAGACACAGGCATTTCTAAAATGTAGAAATTAGAAGAAAGTCAGTTTGAAAGTTTCAGTGTGAATTAGCTCAGTTCAGTCAGTTCAGTGATCATCTCGCACATACAGAGGTGCGATCACTGTGCATCCCTACTTTTCACACCAAAGAAAACCAAACCATACAGATGTAGAGAACCAATACATAGGCTCACATTCCGACCAACACAGTGCGCACATCAGCAGATTACAGTGCGCTGTGCATCAACGAGGAGCAAATGATGTCCACAACTAACACGTACATACAAACATGCGAAGCTGTACATGCTGAAAGCCCTGAGTAGCACCCTCACAATATGAAAGCATACTAACACAGCAACATGTAGCAAAGCAGCATTACTGAGTCTGCCGTGCATGCACTGCTGCGAGTGGCTTTGTAAAACCGGAAATAATAATTTAAAAGTCAGAGGGATCACACCCACATCAGAAAGTGGAAGTGATGTTTAGGCATCAAATGCATAATCCACATTAAACCAATGAAGATATGATATACAGTAAACTCACAACCATCAGACTCACACACTCACTGGGGACACAGCTCTAACTCACCTGTTTCCCCATCTGGGGATTCCGACGCTCTGAATGATGTACACGATCACTTGGAAGGAGAAGATGAAGAAGAAAAAGAAGAAGTTGAAGGAGCTGTCTGATCTGTAACCATAAACAAGATGGGGAGAGCCAAAATTAGATTTCTGATGAGATGAACAAATTAACATTACCAAATCTCTCTGATCTCTCTGGACAAGATTCACAGCCCTTTTAAACAGGGCCACAAGAGCAATGTCCCTCACTAAAAGTTCCTAGCAGTAAGGAGGAACTATTATAGCCCCTACAGTATAAGATGGTCACATGAGAAGCGGGGGTGTTGAAGCGGCAGAATTTCTATTGAACACTCATTCAGTATTAAAAACATATGAGGAAGTGAATATTCAAGCATGCATTTCGCTAACACTAATCATTAGGGAGTAATTAGATATTGGCAACTGCTGAAACATACTTTTTTTATTTATTTATTTACTTTTTTATTTTTTATTATTTTTAAGGACTACTACTAGATATATGTGTATGCGTGTACACATATATATATATATATACTTTTTTTTAAAATTTATTTTATTTGTGTGTGTGTGTGTAGTAGTAGTAGTAGTAGTAGTGGTAGTGGTAGTAGTGGTGGTAGTAATAGTAGTAGCGGTGGTGGTAGTAGTAGTAGTGGTGGTAGTAGTAGTAGTGGTGGTAGTAGTAGTAGTAGTGGTGGTAGTAGTGGTGGTGGTAGTAGTAGTAGTGGTGGTAGTAGTAGTAGTGGTAGTAGTGGTGGTGGTAGTAGTGGTGGTGGTGGTAGTAGTAGTAGTAGTAGTGGTAGTAGCAGTAGTAGTGGTGGTAGTAATAGTAGTAGTAGTAGTAGTAGTAGTAGTAGTGGTAGTGGTAGTAATAGTAGTAGTAGTGGTGGTGGTGGTGGTGGTAATAGTAGTAGTGGTGGTAGTGGCAGTAGTAGTGTGGTAGTGGTGGTAGTATATTTCGGGATGAGAGGAGAAACTGTGTCCTTATAAAACTCAGCTTAAAGTGAAACTTACTTGAAGGCCTTGTAGACAGGTCTGTACCAACAGACAAAAGCTGCAGGGCTGAAGAGAATAAACCAGAGGATGGAGAGGCCGAAGTCGACTCCATTGTCAGCATTTGTGGTGAAGTAGGCCAGACAGGCCAGCAGGTTCAGAAACAACGTCACACAGTGATCTACAG
>JAMWET010000231.1:25000-60000 GCA_024036415.1 Prochilodus magdalenae
TAAAACAAGAGCACGGAGCTTCTGCTCCTTACCTGGAAAGGGTTGACATCGACTGGATGGACGAAAGGGTTGCTGTCAAACCCGGACATGTTGGCCTCAGGTAGCTGCAGGACAGGTGTATCCGCTCGCTGCTATGTATACCTGCCCGCCTCCTGAACGAGTCGCTCTGTTAACCGGCTCTTCCAAATGATTCGATTCATGAGTCGAACAGAATTAAACCTCATTGAAGCAGTGTTTAAGGATATTCCATCCTGTACTGTAGTTGTAGTTGTAATGAACGTACGGCTGCGCTAGTAGACAGCAGACCCACTTGTCTAAGCATGATAGACTGCCTTCGTTTACTTCTGTGGAGCGACACATCGTTTGATCGGACACTCGGCTCATTGAATCACTTCGCTGAACCGCTGAATCGACCTACGCCGGACCTCTAACGCATGCGTACTGGGATCCCGCCACCACGTGACTTTCCCAGTTCCAGTCACTCAGGTTGGACTGGCAGTGGGTGTGAAGAGATAACTGACGTTCCCACCCTAATAAAACAACCTCCTACCTTATTTTACACACTCTGTACAGGCGTACACACCGAAACAGCCTCAATTACAAAAAGTTTTCTGCTGCTACCTTTTCAACACCAGATAATGATGATATATTATTGTTGTTATTATTATTATTATTATTATTCGGTATGACGAAACAGACATTTATTAGCTTTCCTCAGGGTTTGAAACTACACTTTAAATGTTCAGAATCAGTAACAACAAAAAAAAAAAATTATGCTATATTTCATATTTTTTTTTATCTGCTATACATTTTAAATGTATATATTTTTTGATTGTGTTGCTGTATATTTAGTGTATTTAATATAAATGTATATACTTTTATATTTTAATTCTGTGCTGCTGTACATTCTGTTATGATGCTACAAATTTATTATGATGCTAATATGCTTCAACTGTAAACCTGAAGGGATGTTACGGCATCACTGCTCGCTGAATGTCCATAATTATGGCTGTTGGGTCAGTCTATATATATTTATTTATTTCTCCATTGTGTTGCTGGAAGATCCCCCCGCCCCAGTCAAGACAATCAGCATGTATGTGTGTTTGTGATCCAGAAGGATGGATTCATACCCAACGATTGGTTGAGAGCGCCTTCCCAATGGGTCTGCGATTCCAGAGAAGGCCACGAAAACCTCACTTCCTTCATGAACTACACACTGCTGCCGTCAAAAGCAGGAAGTGGTAATAATAAGGTGACTTCACTGTGTATGAACATAGTGAGCAAATACACAGGCTACTAGCAAATATTTAACTAAGGGACAAATGAAATAAGAATATAATAAATAGACAATAAGAGAATCATGAGGAGCCAGTGTGAGAGGAGCTAAGCAAATAAAGGTCTGAGGAGATGGACACTGACCGGCTACTTCATTGAGTTCACCTCCTTGTATCTACACTCACTGTCTATTTCATCAGATCCACTCACCATATATACACCGTTTGTATGTCATTGTACAGCTACAGACTGTAGTTCATCTGCTTCAGTGCATACTTCCCACCCCCCCCGCCCTTTTTTTACCCTCTTACTTAGTGGTCAGGACCCCACAGGACCACCACAGAGCAGGTATCATGTGGTTGATGTATCATTCTCCGTACTGCAGCGACACTAGTGACGTGGTGCTGGTGTGAGTGGATCAGGCACAGCAGTGCTGCTGGAGTGTTTAAACACTGTGTCCACTCTATTAGACACTCCTACCTTGTTGATCTATGTTTTATGGGTGGTCCATTCTCAGTTAAGTGGAGCCTTTAAAATGGAGTGTAGAAACAAGGAAGTGTACATGATGAAGTGAGCAGTTGGTCTTTAATATAATCACTTATTATATAAATAGTACATCTGTGCAGGTGCTAGCAGGGTAAGAGGAGTTGTTCTGTTATACAGTGATGTGAGAGGTGTCCACTATGGTTGATGCACAGTTCAGCTCTGGGGGAAAACGTGCTGGTTTTGATGGCCCTGAATCCTCTTACCAGAGGGAAGTGTCTGGAGGAGGTGATGTCCGATATGAGAGAGGTCAGCTGGAACTATACCAACCTGTAGTATCATCATCCGCTGGTGTAGATGTCCTGAAGCTCTGGCAGACTGTATCCAATGATCCTCTCCATGGTTCTGATTATGGTCCGAGATTGCCTTGTTCTTGTGAGGTGTAGGAACCAGACTAGACAGTTCTGGATGGTGTGAGGACGGACTTGATCTGGATCATCAGGCTCAATAGGTTAAACTATTTGATCTGCCTCAGGAGGAACATTCTCTGCTGTGCTCTCGTGTTCCTCCCCCACTTTAGGTCTCTCCACAGTAGAAATCACAGGGCGAATGATGTTCAGGGGGGGTAGGGCCTGAAGTCCACCACTACCTCTGTGGTGTTTTCCGTGTTGAGTAGCAGGTGGCTGGTGCTGCACCAGGAGACCAGCTGCCTGACTTCCTCTTTATACAAAGTTAAAATTCTGCCATGCGAAGAAGAGCCCACATATGAACAGACTGGACCATGTTGAAAGACCTGCATGGCTGTGGAGGTCAGGACTTTGTTCAGTAATGCTGTCGTCGATGGTTGACGTCACAGTTCCAAGGATTGTGCAGAGATTTGTTAAAGATGTCTGTGAAAATTGGTGATTGGATGATCAGGCAGTGCCTGAAGGCGGATGGAGAGACCAAGACTGGCCCTGGAGCTTTTGGATGGGATCTTCCAGAAAGACAATGCGACACGTCACACGGTTGGACGAGCATGACCAAGACTTCCAGGTACTATGCTGTAGGGCACCTCAATAGTCGTGTTCACTCTAGGGAGCCTCCCCCACACACCCTCCAGCAGCAGTGGGGTGCACTGAGTCAGCATGTCTCCAGATACCTGTTCCACCCTACCAGGACCTTACTGAGTCACTCTGGCTGTTAGCTAGGGATCATAATAACGTGAGTCGACTTTGCATGTGTTTATTTATGTCTGTGTAGAGGCGAATGATTAAAAGCTGACCGTAAAAAGTAAACCACTCAGACATCGTTCCAGCTTTGATTTAATGAGCTGATACTTTTTGTTCAAAATGTGTTTTTTTTACAACCATTGACATCATTTTCTCTTCTGGTAAGAAACACTTTTCTAAATGCACTTTATACACACATCTCTGCTTAACGGAACACAATGCTGAGGTGGGATTGCGCACTTCGCTCAGTCCTGCAGGCAGCGCGGCTACAGCCAACAGTGGAAGGTTATATTTCAGACAGTATAGGAGAAAGCACCAGTTCACTCAACAGGGTGTCTTTCACAGGTACTGTACGAGTGTAGATGTGAAAAGCAGGCCTTCAGTGATCAGTACGCTTCCTTCAGCACAACACCATGATGTCGAATGCCAAACCTTTGGAAATGAGCCTATGTACTAACAAGTGGAAGGCTTGGGCTCTTCAGTGAGCTAAAAAAAGCACAGTGGACTTAGGAGGGCTTAGCGAACAATGGCTTGGTTTGCATGGACACCACATGGCCAAAAATATGTGGACATCACACCTAAAGAGACAGAAATACGGTAATTGTGTCTCTGTATACAACCACCACGGATTTAACAGCAGTCAGGGTTGACTTTCCGCTTGAATTAATGGGGCTTCTGAAATTCCACTGACTACTAATGCTGTTTAAGAGCCCTCCATTTCTTTAGGAAGTGCCGTCCTCTCAGTTTGGTGGAATTTTACTAAGTTTGAGGAGTTCTAAAACCATACACCTCTACATTCATCCATTCATCATCCATAAACATCAGTGACCCAGTTCCACTGTCAGTCATACATGCCCATGCCGTAACACTGCCTCCATGATGTTTAACTGATGATGTGCTAGGCCTCAGAGGATGAGCCCTTCCTTCTCCTTCTCCTTCCTACTCCTCTCCTAACACCATTCTAATAATCATCTGTCCAAACTATCTCACGTTATAAGCTGGGCAGGCTTTTTCAGATGCATTCTAGCAATTCTGGTCTTTCTGATCTCTAATCTGTGAGTTATTAGTGGTTTACATCGTAAAATATAACCCTCTGCATTTACATTTAAGGACTCCCTGGATTTTGGGAAGGAAAGAATTCAGCCACTTCAGTTGTTTTCCATGGTGCTTTGGTGTTGTGGAGCTTGCCAGTGTATTGCTTCTCTTTAAGAACGTACCGAACTGCTGATTCGGACGTTCCTGAAGCTTCTGCTATATTTTTAAAAGGCCAGACACCACTTTGTAATATTAAGGATTTCCATGAACAGCCACCACATTCATAACTTCAGACCTTTTAGCTCCTTGATTTGGCCTGGAATAACGAGGGAACAGCCAAATCAGTCATTCTCAGTCATTCTCAGTCATTTATCAGTTAATCATCATCAACAGAGGGACTGTGTAAAAATGACAGTGATCGCAAAATAGTTATTACAGTATTAAAAGAAATTCACTTCTCCACCTACTGACTGCTTCGCTACATGTCCACTGTGGTGGTGTACAGAGGCAGCACTACAAAGCCTGTGTCACTGTCCTCGACTGGACTGACGTATATGAGCTCATTAGGACGTCAACATACAGAACCATGAGCCTTTATAAAGAGTTGCCTTCCTCCTCCACCAAACTTTACTGTTGGCACTATGCATTCTGGTAGGCTGTGTTCTCCTGGCATGTGCCAAACCTGCGCGATTAACACCACTCTCTCACATCTGACCAGAGCTGATCAGGCAGTGCAGAACCTTCACAAACTAACTGACCTGAAAAAGGTGCCACTAAGCTCTTCAGTGCAACCCATTCTACTGCATCATTTGTCTATGGAGAATAGACAGCTGGGTGCCTGGTTCAACACCTACTCGAAATAGGGTTAGTTACAAAACCCAAACTCAGGATTTATGTCCACATACTTTTGGCCACATACTGCATTACCTGTATTTTGTGTCATGTTATTAATACAACAGTTACATGGTAACATATTTGAATTCTAGTTTTCAGCAGACTATTAAATTGGTATCCCTTTGAGGAAAATACTGCTAACAACGTAGGACAGAGTATGCAATGTGTTGTTGTTGCCCACAGTCAGTTTGAGTAACTTTGGCTTCGTCTTGTGACCGACTGTAGGCAAATCTGCAAAGCTACAGTGGGACTGGATTAATGGGAGAGAGCAGAACTTCAGCATGAGCCAGCTTTAGCCCAGACCACTTCAGTAACGTCATGAGTGACTGGAGCGTTTGAATGACTTCGCGCGGTCACACGCTCCAGCAATAGTGTTTCGCATGTGCTAAATCATGACACAAACTCAAAAAAGAAGAGAGAACAAAATTGTGTTTTTTATCCAACCCCCCAGAACTGACGGATGGCTGTTAAGAGGTGAATTGTACAGTAGGCTGTGATTTTCAACATATCTGAGTCTTCATTTAGCTGGGATCCGCTGGCTTTAAACACACCAGCTAGCTTGGTCCCTTTGATGCCATGATTACCCTCCACACAAAAACACACAAAAAAAAAAGCAGCGAAAACTTCAAACACCATCAAGTGGTTTTCACATAATTATACAGACACCCGCTCACTCACACGCTCACCCACTCGCACGTGGCCAATGTCTGCTCCCATACGTCGCTTTCCAAAAGTGTTTGTGACAGGCAAAAGATAAATACATGAATTCAACAACCCAGAAAAATCACTGGTGTTCCGGCTTTATACATTTTTATATCACATTATATATTTATATAGAGATTTATATATATATTTATACCATGTAATTAAAAGGGTTTTTTAAATAGGCTTGGGAGCAAAAAATAATAATACATACATGTAATTATAGAGCACGCTGCTTACATGGTTATAAACTGTAAACTTTAAAAGCAGCCAATGGTTTCGCTTGAGTTTGTGGAGTCTGCACTATCAATGGCTTTGTCTCCTGTTTCTGCGACGGCAACTCGGGTGCACTCTCTTATTCCCTTTACCCTGCCTACGGGTAGCCACCAACTGCCACCCAGTTTCTGACGGCACTGCCCGTTAATCTGCTACTTTTCGTCCGCAGTCACTTCTCAGACAACAGCCACTGACTGAGCTTAGGGCATGGCACTGTATTCCCAGCGTAGCTTCTCTGACCCCCTCGTCCTGCCTGTCCGTGGACATGGCACTTAGGGACTGTTCGGCTGGCTTGTAGACATGGACAGGGGGCGCCGATGAGCGAGCTGGCGAGGACAAAGATTAGACCTTGGGAGGGAGTGGCCACCATGGATTTCATACCATGAACTCGTTGGTGCCGTACAACACTAGCTGCTGTGGCTGCAGGTCTGGTTCTCTCTTGTGGTGGCCTCCACCCTCCGGAGGCTCGCGGTGCCTCAGAGGTGAATACTTGGCACCACGTAGTTTCTGCTTGCCCTTCTCAGGGTTAAAGGTGCCCCGGCTGGTGAAGCGCGGCCTCTCTTCACCGTCCTGCAGATCAGCTGCGTCCGGGCCATCGTCGGTAGGTCCAGAGCGGAACAGGCCAGGAGACGGCGATTTGGAGCGCAAGCGGAAGCGGTGGGATGAGGTGGTCAGATGCAGATGAGACGAGGAGACGGATGAAGCTGTGGAGACGGAGTCCACAGAGTCCAGCGATTCAGGCTGCCTTCGCAAAGGCCGCCTGCTCTTGCCCTCTGACGACTTAGGTCGGGTGGCGGCCAGCGCTGGGCCTCTCTCTACAGGGGCAAAAGAGACATGACATGGTAAGTAAACAACCTAGAGCAAAAAGCTGCCTACTCCAGGTGTGGAGAAACTTACCAGAGAAGTCAGAAGTGGCTCCTTCAGAGTCAACGTTCAGGTTCTCGGAGCTGTCTGCTGTCCCTATAGATGCCTCCGACTCCAGAGTCTCATCATCTGATGCTCGTGGCTCCAGGGACAGCATCTCGAATGTCAGTTCCTCCCTACAGGTAACAGCAGAACAGCATTTTAGACTAGGTAGCCTAGTGATAGCAGCAACCAGAAGGTTGTGAGTTTTAATCTGTGGACTGTTTGAGTATTCCTGGCTGTTAGGTAGCAAAATAATGAAATAGCCTTGAAGTATAAAAAGCATAATAGCAGAATCAATTGTATATAAAATTCAAAATGTATATTCACTATTACTATGATAAGTGATTCCAAAACATCATTTCAATGTCATCATATGGCGATTCCACACTCACTTCTCTTTTTGCAGGCTCTCGATCTGTTCGGTTAGAACCCTTTCTTCCTGCTGCATGGCAGCCTGCTGCTGTTCCGACACCTCAGGGTCTCTACCTGCTTCGTCATCTCCGCTCTCCTCCATGGGTTCAGGGGCATAGGGAGTCCGAGGACTGACTGGAGGGGACGGTGTGCGATAGCTCACTTTGCGTACTCTTCCCTTACCCTGATAAACACAATGCACAAAGCATTAGTTTAGTGGCAGCACTGAGTTTGACGTACAAGACTGGACGTGACATGACTTCTTTGTAACTTACAGGAATAGTTTGGCAAAATAAATACATTGAATAAATAAATAATGAAGTAAATAAGTAAGTAAATAAATAAATAATGTGTTTATTAATTAATGGTGGTTGGTGTGGCTCTGCAAATAACACCACTACCCACCAGGGAGCTGCCACCCTATGTGGGAGAGCAGGGGTTTGATTCCCAGTCTATGTAACTAAGCTGTGCTACACCTATAAGTCCTTGGGTAAGACTCCTAACACTATGTTGACCCACCTGTAATGTGAATAACTTTGTTAGCCGCTCTCGAAAAGAGCCTCAGCTAAATACCATAAATGGACATTTAAAGGTAAAATTAATGAACTGACTGGACAGATTTGGTATTTGAAATCTGCCTTCATTTTATACTGTTGTGCTGGAACTACAGTGATGATGTAGCTAAGCTATAATTAGCTTCACCAATTCATTATGTGACTCATATTCCTAAATAACTGGGAAATAAATAACTAAATAATCTTATCTATAGGTTTGTCTATTTTAGGAGATGAAAGGATGTCATATAGTGTAAGATACTACAGTCAAGCTTATTTGCCCTCACTTGCAAATGTGGAGTGGCTGATATGACTCTCCAGTTTTGACAAATTTAAATACATTTTTGCATATCTAATTAATAACTTCTCACTTTATAATGCTTGGTTTTATCATTTGCCTGACAAATACAGTTGACTGACTTTCTGTTTGAGATATGATTATTGAAAACATCATTGTAAAAGACCATCGTAAACTAGTCCTTTTATTATTTTACACAAATAAGGGTTATTTCCATGTTACTGTCGATTGTATGCCTTTATCTCAATTTTAATTCATTTTGATGTATTACATTTTGCTTGGAAAGCTGATGTCCACCCTGTGAACACAACTCTGCGAACCTAGATTGATTTGGATATCAGATTAGTGAAAAGGGCTCTTTTAAAATCCAGGAAATGCAGAAGACATTATAAGAGCGCATTTCCAGTCTGGTGATCCCTGAATCAAATATTATTAGAAGTGAGGTTACATATACAACAATTAATAAACTCAATGCATGAATGTTTATTGAATCTACTTTACATAATAAATGGTTAGAGCCACATTACATTCTGAGTTAATTCGATTTAAAGAAATACAGTTGTATTCTTGTATTAATATGGATTTGAGAAATTCAGTTCAAGTTCGCAGGATGCCAATTGGAGACTGTCTACAAGCTTACATGATATGTTAGCTGCACTGGCCTTTTAGCTCAAGTGCAGAATTAAAGAAGCATAAACTTCGAATGTCTAAAATCAACCAACTACATTTGGGGTAAGATGGGCTCTGTAAACGACCTTTCACCAAACTATTCCTCCGAGTTTAGACAGTGCTATGTCCACATCAAGCCATGCGTTCCACAGCTACTGTTCCACTCACAGCACTCACTCTCAGTCTCACTAACCACTACAGAAGCCACTGCTGGTGATCTCACCACAGAAACATTTCCGCACGTTCTATCTTTTACCTTTCGGGCTGCGTTTGACTGCAGGTTGCCGAGGTAAAAATAAAAGGGAAAAGGCACAACATATTAGCTTATGTGCTTGATGAGATGGGAGACCTACTCAACAGAAGACAACACCATGAAATGAGCCACAGCCAGGGATGAATGCCCATCCTTGAAAGCAACAGTGCTGCTGGTACAGTGCAGAGTTACAGTAACCAGACAGGCTTTGGTTAAAAGCTGCTGTAAGTGATCTGACTAAGTGGGACAAAGATACAGGGCCGAGGCCTCACATTGGTGTGCAGTGACAATGGAGACAGAGGACACACAGTGCTAGGACAGCGCAGACGTGACCAATGAGGCTGCCATAAGATGTTAGTGAGTACCTACCGCCGCTGCACTGCGGGTTATGCTCATAAACCTAACCGCGATTACTACGGGTTTCTGGATTGGAGAGGAGAGGGGAGGGGAAGAAGGATGTGAGAAGGGGAAAACAGAGTTAAGGAAAAAGGAAGGAGCAAATACAGGGTTAAAGAGTTCAGATGTGGGTTGAAGTGCTGGGTTTACAGTAGTCATATGGCAACATGCAATGTCACAGTTAAAAAAAGACATTCCTGCATTTCTCAAAGTAAACTTAACCTCTGCTGCGCTGCCAACTGACCCAACCGCAAAATCATGACTGACACACCTCTCAGCAATCATTAATCATCTCCAAACATTCCTTCCTCCATCAAGCGAAGCAAAGCACTGACAGAACTCCTCACAACAAACCTGCAGTGAGAACGCTGGTGGCAGTGCAATTAGTCAGAACTATTAGGCTGAAATGTGTGAATATGTGATACTGAGGAATGTTTAATGAAGATCCTGGTCATCTGACGGATTTGGGCTGTTTTAATTGCCATTTTTATTCCCTTCTTCTTTCATGTTTTTCATTTTTGTGGGTAAACCATTCAGACTCATGAATTATGCTTGCTCTGATGTACGACAAACTTCATCTGAGTCACTGCACTTCCTTAAATGATTTCAATAAAATGCTGAATGAGAATTTTTTTAAATTTGAAAACTGTTTATCTTAATCCAGATTTAAACGTGTGCTGGTGCGTTATCCAAAGTGTATTTTGTGGCCATTCTAATGTCTGCATGAATTCGCGGATCCAGGGTTTCTCAGTGAAACCTTATCCGGAGCATCACACTCTACACCAGCTTTCCTTCTTCTCACAGTGCATCCTGATGCCATCACTTTCCCACATAAACCCGGCTGTCCATGTGATGTAAAAGGAAACTAAACTCCTCGGAACAGACAACCTTCTTCCACTGCTACAAAATTCAGTTCCAACGCTTATGTAACCACTGTTCATGCTTTTGATGGTAGGTGGGGTTAGCATGGCCAGTCTAACTGTGCTGCACGGTTCAATGCAGTGCGTCTGGTGAAACATTCCTCAAGCAACCTTTACTAAAAGTTTCCGTGACTTGTGTGACAGTAGCCTTTCAGACCAGACAGGATGACCATTGTCCTTGCACATTAATGAGACTAGTGGTTTGTCTGTTCTTGGATCACTGTTGGTAGGTACTCAACACTGCTGTCTGAAAGCCGCTCACAAGCCTTGCTATTTTGGAGGTGCTTAGACCCAGCTGTCTGGTGATAATGACGATTTGTCCCTCAAAGGTCATTCAGTTCTTTGTGCCTGCCCATTTCTCCCGGATACAACTAACTGATTATGAGAACCGACTAAACATTATTCCTTTCATGGTTTGGTTTTATGAAACTGTAATAATTGCACGCTACCCCAACACTTCTCAATATGTAAATCATACTTTGTGGTATCCAAATACTGTTATGTTGGACATACGTCACTGCAGCAGCCCAATATTATCATGATATCCCAAGAGGTTAGCCATTTCTCTACATGTTTAAGATATAATCTGGCAAAATACTCTCTCCATTCTGAGTTCAGTAAACTTATATACATTTATATAAAGGAGGAAGGACTTTCTCCTAGTTAGTTACCACAGACCGTTTAAACCAAGTTCCCAGAATTTGGGCATCAGTAGAATATAGAAGCCAGTACATACCAATACACTTCTAACATCGTTTAACAAAAAGGTCCTCAAAGGGTCTTATAAACATAGGAGCTCAGTAAAAAAGCAATTCTGGCTATTTCACCTTCCCATAGGTTTACAGGTACCAATGCACAATCTTGCAAAAGCCTGTGGAAACTCCACCACAAGATAATTCTGACTTCTGTGCAATTTGTATGAAATGGTTTTGCTTAAACTTATACTGACAGAATTCTGCAACTGCCGAATGATTCCTTCCAGTGTCTGGAGTCAATTTATATAGACGCATTGACCATGGTAAATGTTGTACACTACAGACGCAGAAACGCTGGAGTATTCTTTTTACTTGCTCACAGCTGTTTTACCTACCATAGACCGGCGGATGAATGTCAGTCGGCTTTTGGCTTTATTCTCAGCAAACTCCAGACTGTTGATGTCCTTCAGCCTGGCCTTGTATTTGTTCATTTGCTCACAAATGATCAGTTCTATGCATCTGTTGAACAAAATGACACATGCACATTTTTAAAGCAGATGTTGGGCCAGAAATCATTTTTGTCTATAATACCGGTGGACCAAAACAATGGAACTCCAGTAAGTTCGCTAGCCGGGCCAAAAATGAGTCACCAGTGACTGAGACTCACCTAATTGCATGCAATACCTCCACAAGAACAAATAACAGCTGTGATTGGATTTACCATGTACTCAACAGGTTTCTGGATGAAGGCCACATCAATGTTCAGGCACTTCAGCCTGAAGTTACTACCACTGTATGCAAGCGGGTCGTTTTTTGGTCTGATGAGCTTATATAATATATTATAATATAATAATATAATAAATTAACTTCCAACCCCTCATATAACCCCAAAGAGTAAAGAGCTGTAACATACGCTGTGGTTTTGCTAATGTCTTGTACACTTTGCAGTGGGTCGATGGTGTCCGGGCAACGAAGGACACAGGGGGCAAAGACAATAGCCAGCGCGTTAGCAGACATGCGGTTGGTCTCTTCTTGCAGTGCAATCCTGGACACAGCACAAACAGATCCAAAAATGTTCATAAAGGGATATAGGGATGATATTTAACAAGTACGTGATTCATGGACGATAAGAGTCTGTCTCTCACCTGACCAGGTGGAAAATGAGTCTTTCCAGTGTATACAGATGAGTTCTGCTAAGCTGATCTACCACAGAATATACCCCTCGTATGACCTCCTTTTTGTCTGGAAGGCCTAAAACATCGGAAGGTACGAAGATAAATTACTGTGCTAGAAACACAAATATAATCCAAACATACATGACTTGAGCAGAACAAACAAGTTCAGTTAAAAGAAAAGATCAAGAATTAAACTGGAACTAAGCCAGACAAACCACTTACCCATGACTCTCAGGAATTCCTCATACAGTTCGAAGGTCATAAGGGGATTGGGCAAATCACGCAGCCACTGCTTGAAAACGCTGGCGATGACGTGGATGTTGTATTCATCCAGATTCACACTGTTCACATCTGAGGGACAGATAACAATGGACAGAGATCAAACAACAGACCAGGGACCTCAGGGTGAACAATAACACGACTCCATGCTCTCCAAGAGCAACAGCTTTGTCTCTGCGGGTTGTTTCACGTGCTGTACCTGTGTCCAAAGCCTGCTTCAGTTCTTTGACTTTACTTGTAGAGCCAGACTTCCTGTAGATGCCCTCTGTGTAAAGACCATGCATCTCAATGTAGTTGATGAGTTTCTCCACCACCAAAGGCACCGAGCGCTCATCATTGGTCAAACGGGACACCTCCACCCCAAACTGTCTCGATGACAGCTCAGGATCATACTATGTAGCAAAAACAGATCATGGTTTAAACTCTCTTTCTGTGGCCTTTCAGTAGAATAAAAGTCAAAAATCTAATTTACTGTCATTTCTGTCACATGACGTGCAAGTTTCAGTAAACAATCCAACGAACAATCGAGCTCCAATCACTTGTGACAGTAATTACAGAGAGAAATTCCTTACCTTCTTGCTGCATTTGGTGGTCATCCTTAGACAGCACTTTCTATGGCAGGCATACCGGCATACTACACAAGAGACAGACATCTCAATGAATCTCATTTTTTAACCCAAGCTCAGGTCTCACGCAAAGCTCGAAAAAAGTCAAACTACATGCAGAAAGCACACGTTTCGAGCTGAAGCCAACATTCCTCACACTGTAACATGGCAGATGTGGGGAAAAACATCCTGCCTGACAAAGCCAAACTGTCCCGAAAGAGAGAAGAACGCCCTTAAGAAGCCATGGGTTCGGCGGTAAACAATCTGATTATGTTAAATTGAGGTCAGGGCCATTTTGGTGAGGAGTCTTGAGACCAGGGACACGAACTCACGTTTGCAGACGCACGCTTTGTCCATCATCCAGATGAGGGAGGAGCAGTACTCGCAGTATGTGGGAATGCTGTATTGAGTGGACTTGAAAATGTGGCCATTGTGTTCTTCCACCTTGAGAAAAATAAAGGCATTGTCAGAGGAACAAAACAATACTGTCATAAACAAGAAAGGTTTTAAAGTGCAGCTTCTCAATAAACTCACAATGTCAGAGTCCTTTTTCCTTCTCTTCTTGTGGTCTGGTTTAGAGGCCTGTAATGACGACAAGTATAAATGTGACCTTGCAGAACAAAACTAATGTATGTGTAGCGCGATGCAAGATGCAGGAGATGGAAATAAATGACGTACTTTGCTCATGCTGCTGTCCAGTGGCTTGTACTCGGTCATAAACTCATCCAGGAACACTTTAAAGGTGTTCACCCACACTTTAACAGGGGACTCGCTCCAGTCTCTCTGCTCCTGGCGCATGGTCTTCTCCAGGATCTGCTCAAACAGCGCGTACAGATCCTTATAGCGAATACTCTTTCCATCGTCCATCTACGAAACCAATGTGGGTAAGAACAAAGAGCAAAAATTTAGCATCTAAACAGGTAATTTAGGTATCAGTACATGCACTGAGAATTAAATGATTCATGTTTAAACAGAAGGGCTTTGAAGTACCGCCAAAGCTGTGGAGTAGGAGTTGAAAATGTTGATACGGAATTCTTTGAGAGCCTTTTTAAAGACAACATCCACCATTGTGTCTTTCTTGCCATCCTCTGTATCCAAATCATTTATCTGTTGAACATTAGATGAGACATGTTGATTCAGAGATGGTACTGATCTGTTCACTATTTTGCAAATACACATACAAAAGGTGATGTACAGAATGGTTTGAAAGGAAGTCTAAAAAATGTGACAACAAACTGATGATTAGGAGTCCTCTACCCGTATAAGCCCAGAACCATTCCTGGGTTTAGCCTCAGGTATTTGGCCCAAGTGTGAAAATGTGGTAAAATCTATATTATATATGGTAGTTGTTTAGTTTTTTAAACATTAGTACCCGTTGTGTCATATGCAGCTTCCGAAATATATGAAACTTGCTTTAATTCAGAGAAGGAACACTTGAGGGGGCTGCAGAGTAATAAAAGCCAGAGCTGTACCTTCTTCATGAGGAATTCATTCATGCTCCTGTAGTCACTGGCACATGTGAGGATCTGTAGTGCATCGTTCTGCCACTGGGCGGGCTCTAGAGCCACACTGCTGATCTTCACACTGCGCCGGCGTTTCACTTTGGGTGATGGTTCCTTGTTCTCCTTAAAATCTCGCTGGCTGCTGAGGTCAGGGCTGTGCGGTGGGGACAGTAACTCTCCTACAGGCAGACACAAATCAGTCATCTCCCAAACAGAGTCCATACAGGAAAAAGCTGATAGGATCTAAACCTCCTCCTCTTACCTTCAGCCACTAGGAGGGTGGTGTCCGCATAGTCTCCATCCAAAGTGTCGCTACCACACACCAGCCTCTCCCTGGAGGACTTCTTTTCTGCTTGCTTTGCCTTCGTCCAGAACCGCATCTTACCCCGAACCCTAAGGACACAAACATCAGTTTCATACATTTACACTTTCTATTAGCTTTAAAAATGTATTAGAGAGAGAGAGAGAGAGAGAGAGAGAGAGAGAGAGAGAGACACAGAGAGAGAGAGAGAGAGAGAGAGAGAGAGAGAGAGAGAGAGAGAGAGAGAGAGAGAGAGAGAGAGAGAGAGAGAGAGAGAGACACAGAGAGACAGAGAGAGAGAGAGAGTGAGTGAGAGAGACAGAGACAGACAGAGAGAGAGAGACAACAGAGAGAGAGAGAGACAGAGAGAGAGAGAGAGAGAGAGACAGAGAGAGACAGAGAAAGAGAGACAGAGAGAGAGATAGAGAGAGAGAGAGAGAGAGAGAGAGAGAGAGAGAGAGAGAGAGAGAGAGAGATAGATAGATAGATAGATAGATAGATAGATAGATAGATAGATAGATACGGTGCCCTCCATAATTATTGGCACCCCTGGTTAAGATGTGTTCTTTAGCTTCTCATAAATTGAGTTTTTTTCAAAATAATATAGGACCACGATGGAAAAAAAGAGTAAAATCCAACCTTTAACTCAAGTGAATTTATTCAGTAGGAAAAAATCCCATATTAAGAAATAATTGTTTAACATCAAATCATGTGTGCCACATGATGCCATGCACCCTAACAAGGTTCCCAGGGCCTTTGGAAGAGAAACAGGCCCACAGCATCACTGATCCTCCCCCGTATTTCACAGTGGGCATGAGGTGCTTTTCTGCATACTCAGCTCTGACCAAAGCACACGGTCCCAGTTGAAGTCCCAGTACCGCTTAGCAAACTCCAAACGTTTGCGTTTATGATTGTGAGTGAGAAAAGGTTTTTTCCGTGCATGCCTCCCAAACAGCTTGTTGGCATGTAGATAGTGCCTGATGGTTGTTTTGGAGACTTTGTGACCCCAAGAAGCTACCATTTGTTGCAATTCTGTAACAGTGAGCTTTGGAGAACTTTTTATTTCTCTCATCATCCTCCTCACTGTGCGTGGTGGCAAAATAAACTTGCGTCCTCGTCCAGGCTTGTTTACCACTGTTCCAGTTGTTTTAAACTTCTTAATAATTCCTCTGACAGTAGATATGGACAGGTGTAGGCGAGTGGCTATTTTCTTGTAGCCATTGCCTGACGTGTGAAGGTCAACACACATCTGCCCTACTTGAATGGTGTGTTCCTTTGTCTTTCCCATGTTGAAGAGAAATGGCCTCTGTGTCACGTCATATTTATACCCCAGGGAAACAGGAAGTTGTGAATGACTAATTAAATGTTCCTACATACTCTGATCAACTTCGCAAAATACTGTAGAAGTGACAGAAATACTTTTATTAAATTTATTTCCTAAGAATTTTTAGGGGTGCCAATAATTGTGGAACAGGTGATTTCATGAAGAGTAATTATTTCTTAGTCAGGGATTTTATTTCCCCCTTAAAATTCACTTGAGTTAAAGGTTGGATTTTACTCTTTTTTTCCATCGTGGTCCTATATTATTTTGAAAAAAAAACTCAATTTATGAGAAGCTAAAGAACACATCTTAACCAGGGGTGCCAATAATTATGGAGGGCACTGTAGATAGATAGATAGATAGATCCACCTTCCATCTCCCTGAGAATTCTTTCTTAAGGTTTCGCTCTTGCCAAGGTCCCCAGATGACATAGTTTTGTGCATCCTCTTTTGCTCCTCGGTGGGTGTGGAGGGCTAAAAAAAAAACCCACATAAAATGGTGGATAAAGAAAGGCAGCGAGCAAATGTTATTACACCTCAGGACCCCCCCAAAAATAAAGATAAAACACAATAGACAGAGAGATAGGCAGGAGCTTCTTGATCTGCTTGGAGGTTTACATTTTGTACTATACATAACAGAACATCTTCCACCTTCAGCAGTCAACATCTTCTGCCAAGGCATGGTCATTTCTCCTAGTGAAAACACATTTACCACTGAGAAACACTGACAATGAACATACAGAACATTCATCAACACAATAAGAGAAAGAGTTATGAAGGTGAAGAAGAACATGAAGATAAGAGATCAATGAATCTACAGGGTGAGGGAACGGCCAAGGTGGCCGCAGACTCCCTGGCTTGCGCTGAGATGAAGCTCTACTGGTGAGAAAAGGAGAGAAAGCTGGTGCCTAAAGCATGCAGTGATTATTATACATAGCGATAAACTGAGCAGAACCTGTGGATAGCAGAAGTCGTGACTGCGGAACGCAGGCAACCTGAAGCTAGCGAAGCGGTTACTGTCTAATCTAGCGCAATAATCAGAATGCGAAGCGCAGTGTGGGTTAAAACGCAGAACGTGTTTTTCATTTCCGAAGGGAAAACACACTTCTGAGAGATCCAAATCTGTGTGGCGAAGTTGGTGAAAGAAATCGTTTTACTGCTTTACCACAATCTGTTTCATCTGTGAACACAACTCGTTCTGAGTGGCTATAAAATAATAATGTTTGCCTAAATCCAATATCAGTGATTTGATACAGCTAGCCCAATACTGCAAGTGCCAAGATGCAATAAAAGGCTTTTACCTGCTGGTGTTCAAAACATACATGCTCAGCTCCTTCCTTCTCAAACGCAGAGACATGCGCAAAGAAGCAAGAGAACTCATGCACATACAAATACAATAACAGGACTGCCATCACAGATGAGGACGGGTTTTCAAAAGGTGTTTTCCAGGTTACAGTAGACATTGTAGAATCTACAGTGCTTTAGCTTTTGGAGTGGTGAGTACAGAGGTCTATCAGGAGGTTCTGGAGGGGGTTAGCTGTAGAGACAGGCCGCTCTGTTGGGTTTGGGCCTGCTTTGGGGAAACGCAGACCATTTTAATTACCATTTCTGAGTCACTGTGACATGCCTCTAGTGTCCCCCCCTCTGAGTCCTGCTTGGGGAGGGGTGGGACAAGAGACAGAGGGGTCTCATCATACTCTTCCTCCTCTGACTCCCCCTCCCCTGGGGCATTTGAACCGCGGGTCAGGAAGTCTGAGCGTGTCCGCGCCATGCGGGCTTTTTTATGGCCTGGTCTGCCAACCTGATCAACCAAACAATAACAACACAAGTATAAAAACGCTCCCTGCGCATAGGTGTTTACCACAAGTGCGTGTTCCTGTGATCCAGAAAGCTCACATCCTACAAGATTACATTACATCCAAAAATGCACTCACTACGAAAAATAACTTTTTTTTTTTTTTCACATTTCACAGGCCCTGTTGGCATGGGTTGGTGGTGTCAAATGTGAGATTATGGTTCAATTTCCTCACCTCACGACCTTTTGGTGCTTTCAAGGATTTGAAATCTGAGGAGGCGCCCTCCTTCTGAACTCCTGGTGACTTCCTTTGACTGGCAAACTCTCTTTCCAACCTGCAAGGTGTTTAAGCTTCCGTGAAATCGGCTTCCAGGTAAAGACCTGTGCAACTGTCAAGGACAGCACTCTTTAAAAAAAAGTCAAAAGCTTCACACTTACTTTGAGACGGAAACCTTTTCCTTAGGTGAGAAGAATATATTATCTGGTCTCTCAGCCTTACTGATGTTGGCGCTTGGCATAGGGGGCTTTTTATGTGGGCTAACTTTAGCCGCAGCATCTCGAGACTCCAGGATCAGTTTGGGAGCCCATCCGTCTGGCATGCCTGTCCTTTTGTCTTTCGGCCTTTCCCTCACCGTGGAATGAGCAGCCTGTTTGTTCTGAACTTCTGGCGAGCCTGAGAGAAGATCAGGCTCAGGCTGAGCTATGGGAGCAGGTCCTCTGTCTGGGATGTTGGAGCTGGGCCGATGTGCTGCTCCTCCAGGGCTTTCTAGCCGGCTTTGCTCTATCCTCTGCAGAGCCTCACCCCTTTGCTTCTCAAACATCTCTCGCTCGTACTGGGCGAAGTACTTGCGCTGCTTCTCCAGGATCTCTTTCTGCTGGCGGATCTGCTCCATCATCTCCTTCTCGTTCTGCTGCTGCTGCTGCTTTCGCCGCTCCTGCTTCTCCTCGTTCAGCTTCTCCAGCCTCTCTAGCACAGACATGCTGCTGCCGGCCTGCGCTGGGCTGGGTGGCTCGCTGGTCTGAGCAGCGCTGTCTCTGACTTCTGGGGTCTTTATGCCTCCATCTTTCAGTGATGCTTCTTTTTGCATGCTGATCACAACTACCATGGGCCTGCGGGATGGCTCCCTTTTGTCCTTCAATGGCTTTGTGGCGGAGGACGCTGCATCCATGCCTGCCTTACCTACTGCAGGGCTGCCCTCTACCGTAGGGATGTAGAAGGTCGGAAGAGAGTTCTCCAGTTTTGGAATAACAGGCTCTACGGCTGGATCCTTCTTAGGACTTTCAGGAGCAAGAGAGTCCAGAGGAAGAATAGGTTTGGGAATGCTGCCAAAGGTTTCATATTCTTCTGGTGCTGAAGAAGGGGAGCCAAGGTCCTCCACTTCAGCATACGGCGCCCTATCTTTGGGATAGTCATCCATACTGAGCAGCTCAAAGCTGCCTTTGGAGCTTTGGCTGTCTGGGGTGCCCTGAGGAGACTGGACACCTTCACTGGGCAGCTCAATGGACCAGCGTCTTTCCTCAAACTCATGTGTGGAGCGTACCTTCAGCAGCTCTAGGCTAAACTTTGCCTGTTCCAGCTCCCGCATCCGCCGGCTCTCCCTCTTGGCCCGTGTCTTCTGGTTGGAATCATCCAGTGTCCGCGCTCTCTCTCTAACCACCACCTGAGCCATAGGTTGTCCTGCTGTTTGTTCTTCTCCTTGCACTTCTTTGTCCCTCTTCTGCTGCTCCTGCAAGGCCTCACCTTGTGACTCTTCCTGAGAGGCCTCCATCTTGCTGAGACGCTCCAGGCTCCTCTCACGCTCATTACAGGAGCAGTCCTCCCACGTGCTCAAGTCCAGGCCCATGATCCTCGGGTTCTCTTCCTCTGGAGTCAGACTTATTTGTCCATTTAGCAACTGGGTATCCTTCAGCTTCTGCTCTCTTAGTTCTTTTAACCTACAGAAAAAAACAGCAAGGCTCTGGTTGAAGTAGAGAACCTCTGGCAGTACGAAACTGCATACATGCTCCTCAGAATGCTGAGCAAAAGACATGAAATTCAAAACTAAGCCTTCTTCCAAGAAATTCACTGAATTTAACAGCACTCAGGCCACTCGGTGTGGAGCTGTGTGACAACTCTACACTTTTCCCCCTCAACATAATGCTCCTACTTAGCGCCGGAGTGTTTGTGTAATATTAGCAATGAACGAATCAGGAGATTTCTGCCTGGCTGACTACCAGTAAGATCTGGGCAAGAACGAGCTTAGGTCATGGATTGGACTGATCAAGGCCATTTCAGAGACCAACAAACTGCCTGTATTATTAAGCAATATGGCTAAACAAAGCAGCCCTCTGTAGTGAGGGCAGTACCTTACCTCCGCCTAGCCAAACAGCCTCTCCATGCAGCTTGGAGTACAATGACCATGTGCCGTTGCTGGAGGTAGTGCATCCTGGCCTTGTGGCTTTTCCAGGCAGCCTGGATCGTGAGAGCAGCTCGACCCCGTCGGTAACAGCATAATCTCCAGTTCCTCTGGATGACCAGGGCCGCTTTCCGCCAAAGCAAAAATTTCTGGTGTTCTCTGAACCCTCTCCAGGCCGACTGGATACACACTGCTGCTCCCTGCTGGACGTTACGATCGTACTCCAGCTGCTCATCTCTCTGCCTGGCCTTGGTCCGCCACCAGCCCTGCATATGAAGGTCAATACAGTTTGAGAGATTTGGTAAGTGACCTCAGCCAGTTATATGTCCTTTAAGACCTAATTTTAGAAATCTTTAATTATTAATATGTTTATTTTTTTTCAATGTGAAAAATAATTTATTAATTAGAACATTAAAATAACGCCACATCAGACTGAACTGTAATAGGTATGTAAATTTCTTCCTGCATTGTGACAGACATATTTTATATATGACAGAAATATTTTAAATGAGTTAAATTGTTCACAGGTTAGACCTTATAATTACACCTCACTAAGAACACTATACAGGTTTTCACTGTGAATAACATATACACTCGCAATTTACATTTCACAGGTCCTTCTCCTCCTTCAGACTAAACATGCTTAATTTTGTTTCATCAACCAGTGGTCCGCTTTCATAAGTGAACTAGCGGGAACTGAGCAGCTGAAAAACATTCCATAAATGACATAAAACATTTCTAATAAAGTCAAATCCCTAAACACACGCACAGCCGCAAATGACCAGGTAATCAACACAGGTCATTCAACAGAAACAGCAGAAAACAAAACGACGAATGTATAGAGCAGTATACAGCAGATCCATAACTTGTAATTATCCCCATATAGTATTAGCAGCTAAGGCAGTGTTCTAGAGTAAAGCGCTCAGATTAGAGAGGTAGTAATAATACCTGTATAAGGCAGGTAGCCTGTCTCATCCTGAGGAAATTCCTTCTCTCCCGTAAGGCTCGGAAGCGGCGCTGAAGACACACAATCCTCCTCAACACCTCCTGATGGAGAAGGTCCTGCAGCTGCTGGCGGTCCACCTCATGCAGGAATACCTGATGCACAGAGCCAATACACGTCACATTCCAACCTGCATGCTCTACTGGGGGCACTATTAAAAGGAGTAGGCAGTTTGTCATCCCACAGGTATCAGACACGGCTACAGTGCTTTGGCATGTGACTGTTAACGTGACTTTAATAAACTTTTCTACAAGAAGAGACATTTTTGGTCTTCTGAATAGTAATTTTTGTAATCTGACTATTATCAAGTTACACGATAACACGTTATCATTATCAATCATGTCATGCTTTTCCAAGGCTGTCATTTTTACTTTAGCTCATGTATAATAACTACATAAACTGCACAGTTAAAAATAGCTGATCATTTCTGCAAATGTTGAAATAAACTAAAGAATTTGTGTATTCGGTCTCACAAACACATTATGAACACATCACACAGGAGATGAGTTAGGGTCATACCATAGAGGAGCCCACTTGGAAGCCATCAGGTGGAAGGCCCACATGGAAGAGGTAGCGGCTGATGCTCTCCTGTGTGGGCTGTAGGTCCTCAGGAAGCAACACGTGAAAGTGACGGACAAACTCCTGTTGGGCAAACGTGCAAAAATTCAGAAAAGGCATTTTCGCCCACTGACATCTCACATGTGCACCACAACTTGAGGTGCTGTTAGGTCCACTACAGTTAAGATCACTGGAAAAACGTTTATCCAGTCCCAGAGGGGAACACAAACTCTGTTCTCCATAGACCGTAGGGGGTGGAAAGCATGGGAAACAGATGATCTGTGTATGTAATTATTTCAGGCCACATTCATTACAGACAATACAAAGGCTGTGTAGAGGGCCAGACTGCTTAGGTGAGCACACTGTCCAGACATTCGCCAATAAAGGCTGCATCCCACTCATATGCCGGGGGAATTACTGGATAAGACGACAGTTCATTCAGTCATCGAAGAGTCACTTGGCCACAAGGCTTAGGGGACTTCCAATAGTAAAAAGCTTCTTATAAAAGTTAATTGGCTAAAACTTGATTGGCTGAACCACCTTCAAAGCAGCTGGAAAATACCATTGTGCTGTTCCTGGAATAATCTTTGATCATATGCTGCTTAGCCACCATAGCCTACCGTGCTTGGATGGCTGTTGTTTATTAGAATTGGTGTAAAATATAAAGTACATGTTGCAATAAACATGTTATATGTTTGTTTTCTTTTTTAAAAGCACCCACAAGTCCCTCAAGGTCGGTCACAATGTGTTGCTAGATGTTAGACACAGCGCCTTGCAGCTTATTGCTTTGATTCCTCCTGCATGCTTGTGCTGTACAAACTGATTTCTATGATGCACGGGGCAGACAGAACCACTTAGAAGCCTACCATCATTTACTCTTCTGACCTACATATTTAAGTCATCAAGCTCTGGGAAACGAAGGCAACAACAACCCACAACCTGCTGACCACACCTAGGCAGGGAAGAGGTCAAACTGGAAACAATGATTTCAGCCTTGGATACCATGGTCACCAGTGGACACAGGAAATTACATAACCCATATACACCCTGCAGCAGGGGGAGGAAAAAGTCAATGGCTCAGTTTGTGTGCCATTTAATGAGTCTGTCTGAGTGTGAGGCCGTCTTCTCACGTAAACAAGGACATTTAAAGTTGGTAAAACATACATGTGACATATTCAACTATATTTAGCAGGTTTTAAATCAATTCTCCTGTAAATATTCCCACTTAAAGCCCTACACTTACACTTAGTGATGGAGCATCTTAGCCTGCTAGTTATCAGATGGCCTGCAAATCAGATATGCTAAACTACATTCCTACAAAAGTTGTTGCATAGCTGTGTACACTGAAAGGTATATTCATATAAATTCCTATTAAATGATCAGACAGCCTGGATCAGATCTAGAACCTAGATTTACACAGACACTTACAAATTCAGTGCCTTGTCAAAGCCCGTAATATGTAGGACAATGCAGTACACACTGTTCCTTAGTTCTGGGTCACCTGCTGTCATTATGACATCTTCAGGTGTCTAGCTCTCTATATACATCACAGAGATCTGGATTGCTGATGAAATCACAATATACACAATACACAGAATGACGTAAAAATGGTTTTACCCATGGACGCGCTTTAACAATAACAATAATGGGTCTTATTCACTGGCAGTGTGTACACATAGACCTGTGCTCATACATTTCATATGTGGAAATGAACAAACATAATTAAATATCATAATATCATGAAAATGTGTTTTTTTCTCAATATATTTTTTATTTCTAATATGTTTTTGTTTAACGTCTAAAATAAACAAACAAACAAACAAACAAACAAACAAAAAAAAAATATATATATATATATAGACAGAGAGCGAGAGAGAGCGAGAGAGAGCGAGAGAGAGCGAGATGACCCTATGTTGTGTATATCTTCAGGTGTTTGTATGTACATATACCTGAAAAGTGTATTTGACACTGTAGCCTGATTGTCGGATGCGAACGGTCTCCAGCATGCCCGTGTAGCGCAGCTGCCTCAGCACCAAACTGTCATTAAACCGCAAGGGCAGCTTATGGAAAGAAGACACAGAAATAAATCATCTATGCATATTCCTTCCACCATCTTTAAGGAGATTGTATGGGTTGGTAATCCTGCACTATTACTTAGGCCAGACGTGGGAACATACCTTCTCTGCATTTGATCGGATGCACTTCACAAAGTAGGGCTCGGACTGACCAAGAGTCTCCATTAGCTTATTTAGAGATGCCTTAAGAGAGAAAACAACATGGATTACCCGAATAAATCATTACATCATGTGTCTGACATTATCTCTATTAAACCATGAGACGCACTTCATTTAGTTTATGTGCGCAAAGATAATTAAGATGTTAAGAAGTTAGCATGTTGTATCTATATTGTTGTTTCCAGATTAAACCCATTTCCATTCTGTTGGAACGGACCCACAGAAATGGCCTAAATGGAAAAGGAATGAAGTCTTGTTACATTAATATACAATCAGTAAGTCAGAGATCACCCTTAATAATATACAGAAAAGCTTCCGACACAAAGTTTAACATCAAATTCATTCGTTTTTAATTTTATTTGTTTATGTTTGTGCCTTTTTCTTAAGCTCTGCCATCCTTTCAATCTTAAAATCAATGACAAAAACTCTTGTTCCACTTCAAAAGGACAAACATCTGCATGGGTAAATACCCAAAGGCTGCCTTTAAATTTCTCTCTTATACGTATCTACATTGGCTAATGGGGATTAGACGTAAAACAACTGATTTGGATAAGAAAGACAAAATTCCACCCTTAAAAGGAGGCAATTGTGTTGTTGTTGAAGCTGAAGGCAGAAAAATTCCCTCTCATAGTAGAAATATGTGCATGCACAGGAGCCAGAACCGGCTGGAACACCACATTTTTGTGCGCTATTTAAGCCGAACGCTAAAAATTATTTATGCTATTTTTGTCAGATGTCATCAGTTGTTTTTAAAACCATGTTTTTAATCCATTCATTTGGCTTTCAGTTTGAGGTTTATAGGTCTCCCCCATCCAAAGAGATAGAAGTCTGGTTTTATACGACTGGAAATAACTACTTGGGGGTGTTGGCAAGACAGCCGTCGAGTGGACATACTTTCCTAACAGGACTTTGCAAAGTTTAAGAAAGCCAAAAACGCTTCCTGTTTATTTTTTCATTTCAGTCTGGCATTTTGTACATATGGATTTCCCACACTGGGAATACAGGTGTTGTTATCCACCTTAATTTTCTGAGGGAGGACAGAAATTAATTTTAGGATTAACAGAACTGGGCTGCACCACTCACAGCCGGGTACAACCTTGAGCCAATATGTGTGTCTTTGCATGGATGTGCGTGTGTATATGCCGGCCTCTGGATTGAGGGAGGAAGGAAAACCATCTATTCTGGTTGTCAGGAATTCACTTTCTCCTCTCCCAAAAAGAGAGCAATCAGCCCCACAACAGGATGTGGGAAGTGAAGTCATCCACACATTTGTGCAGGCCTGCTGCCAGAGGCTGCGTGGCTGCAGGCAGCCGGGGGTGTTTACGGCTCTCTGCCGCTCCCTCGCTCACTGCTCCGCAGGGGGAAACATGAGCATGCGGAACCATCAGCATAAGGAATCGGAGAGAATTCCACATTCTCTCCACTAAAGGAAATCTACAGTTCAGACTGGGGCTGACAGCAATTTGCGCCGTCCTTTTTGGAGTAACGACTGACTTTTGCTCCGTCTCTGATTAACCACTAATCGAGTTCATGCCCTCTCCGAGTGGCTAAGGGTGTTGCTATTTGACAAAACAGCAAGAAATCAATACAATGAGATCTATAAGACAATAAGATCATTTTCAGTTATCTAAATATAAACATGTTTCACGAGCAACACCGTAGTTGATTTTCTCCTCCGATTATTATTATTTAGGTGATCATGATTAAATGAAGTAGAGAAAGAGAAACAGAGATGCAATGGACATACTAACCTGAAACTGGGCACTAATACTTGGAGGTTTCTTCTTCTTGTGCAGGTGCAGCAGCGACTTAGTGATACGGTCATGCAGGGTCAGGTTACTCAGGTACTTCAGAGACTTCACATCCAGCAGGTGCTGCAGCAGATAATACGTATTACAAATGAAGCACACTTCTCTAAACTACAGCCTAATACAAAGATTAAGAGGGGTTTCCTATAGAGTGCTCACCTTTGGAAGACTGGGTCTCATTTTGTAGTTTTTGTTCCTCCTTGAGTATGAACAAACCAACACAAAATTGGTTAAAAGGAAGTTTACACTAACCTATAGGCTATAGTTTACATTGTACAAACTGCAGGCTTAAATCCTACACACGTGATTCTGCATCTACTGGGCAGGCTTTTTAAAGACCATTTCACTATAGGAATGGAAACTATGAACACAAAATCTTTCTTGATATTAAAACTAGCAAAACACATCTACCACAACGGGGGGGAAAAAAAAGACGATGATCCAGTTCACCTTCGGTTTTGTATATTGTCGCTGTCCAAAGAAAAACAGGTATCTCCAAAAAGGCTACTTTTCAGGAGAGGCCAAAAACCTCCTGTAATTTGAATGGAAGTCAGTGGAACCAGACGTCTTTCCAAGCAGCTGTGGGCCGTTTCTGTTGGTCCATTCTTCATGAAATTCTTGCACAGTGTAAACAGCAGGTCATGTGATCAAATGAAGCATAAAAATAAAAATCATCAACAAAAATGGAGATACATGTTTTTGTTTGGACAGCGACGATATCATCATTTCTATCAAAATACACGGAAACCAACCAAGAGGAATAAAACTTGGTGGGTAGGTTTGACATGCACATTGGCATGAGACATGCATCATAAGACATGCAAATGATTCAAGTTTCATGCTCAGCCAGGCATGTGACATAAGCAAGGACGGTCCTTATTTCTGTACTGACTGAGACTGATTCAGCAAGCAGTGATGCCCTCTATCCTGTTAGAGGCAGTAACATTGGCAGACGGCTGCACTATGCAGGACTACACGCACACAGACCATTGTGATGGCTGCCCACCCTGTCAACTTTGGCAATGGCTGCAATGGTGCCGTGGATCCCGATGCCGTACTGAGAGACACAGCTTAATAAATATTGCCCATATCAGTCTAAATGTATCATTAGTTATTGTTCCTGGTTATCTTTATCTTCCTTCCCAAACAGCACCGCAATCCCACACATCCTTTTGGGTGCAACTATATGTTTGGGAATGAGTGTATTTTCTGAATATATTAAAAAAGAAAGCATATTTGAACTGACGGGCCTTCAAAACAGGTTGAAACTGCATTCATTTTATGGCTACTGGAAAAAAAAGGGTTAACTAATTTACACCAACACCCCTGCCTGACACTATAACAGATCAATGTAGACAACATTTCTCAAAATGGTTCCTGCTATTGTTTTCAGCTGTGCGAACTCCGAGGCAGCCATCTTGGCTGACACTTGAAACTGTACAAATTAGATTTAGGCTAAACCGTTGCTTTGAATTTGAAGGAGAGACAGAGAGAGGAGCTCTTACATAAGGATGCCCTGTGCTCTCTCCAAGAGCTTGCTGCTTGTAGAGTTGATGAATATCCCATCCTCCTCAGTGACGGAGCCAGACGAGGACAGTCTGCTCTGTCTTCCAACACGGCCATTCCGGCTCTCTCTGAAGAACAAATTAAACACATGGTCGGGAACCAACACACACAGAGTCACTTACTTACATTCCTAACCATGTGACACAAGGGTTCATCCAGAAAACTGCACCAGCAGGGCTCCCTGAGTAAGTACGATTAATGAAATAGTACAGCAGCAGCTGTAGAATACATACACAGTGCTTTAGTTCTGTTTGTACTGAACTGATAATTACGCCCTTTTCATATGTGGCCCTAAAAAGGTCAGATCTGAGCAAAACTGAATCGTAAACATACACAAAATACATAGTTCAAAACTGAACTGAATTTACACAATTCTTAAAATTCATATCTCTGTAGAAATTTGAACAGATCTGATTTTTTTTGTGTGTGTTCACATTGCTGAAAAAAGCGGATTATTACTGCTTGCCTCATTATTACCAATCCCACAATGTGTGTGCAGGCCACAGCCATTCGTTTCTCATTAGGCATGACTTAATGACTTCCAGCACTCAGCTTGCACTCTAATACACAGCCAGTTCCAGTCTTGGCTGTATACATCCTGCTAGAACCAAGGTACAGTCTGCTCATCATGCTGAACAGTAACTCTTGTGTCTGTTCAGTGGTTGGGATGGTTAACCCTAATCCCAGAGAAAACCATTTAACACAAACCACTCCTGCATAGGCAAAACACAGACAGGAAACAGAAAAAAAGGACAATCCACTAAGTTTTTGTGGTATCCAGGGAAGTGAAGGTTAAAGCCCATTCATCTCAACAAGCAGGCAGGAGGGTTGTGGGTGCAAAGAGGTTTACTTTGCAGCTGTGGTTGTGATTTAAACCTGCTCCAGTGGTCTTACCACACACAGAGACAGTGCAAGGCTTGGACCGATGGGATCCTCGCCAGATCTGATGCCCCTGTGACAGGAAATGACTCGCCGGTACAGTTTCATGCACAGTAAGAGCAAGTCATGGTGAACAGGTACTAAAATCTAATGTAGGTCAGGTTGCGTTGGGGTTGTTTTGTGTGGGAGATGCTAAAGTTTCTAAAACTACTAGGACAAAGCATCTTAAATATATGGCTCATTATGAGGTTATGTGAGAATGTTGTTCTAAGCCTCAGAACTATTTTACCTTACTAGCTAGCTTAGTTTGTAGGAATATTAAAAATGTGAAAAAAAATCTAAATATTCTATAATAAATATTGGATTTGAGAAGTTAATATTTTCTTAATAAAGCAAAATGTACAGTTTAACATGATCACTCTTTATTCCTGCTGCAAAGCTGGGACCATATCTTTAAGGCAGATATGTAAATAAGTCATGCTTTGATTGGTTGCACTGTATTCATCAAGTTTGGACTCAAATTATCAGGGACGTTTGGATAAAATTAACTTCAGACATTTCTGCCTTGTTATGACATCACAAACATGACAGATTCAAAAAGAGATGCGCTTATCCACATGGATTGTGTTGATTGGTGAGTGAAAGATATTTTTTGCAACCTTAGTACAAAAAAGCACAGACATCTCCATGACAAAACAGAGGGTGCACTTTTATGCAACTGGCTGCAATGCTTTTTAACAGCCACACTAAAATACTGCGTCCTCATAAATGCTAGATTCACTTAATTGGCCTTTGAAGGGCTGCAGTAGATTTTCCTCACCGTTCAGCATAGCTGCGACATGGACCCTGGAGAACCCCGCACGCTTACCCTGCTCCCTCTGCAACTAGGTCCAACATGTGTAAGAAAAAGGCCAGTTCCAGAGGCACTCTGACAACAATAACAGCCGCTCCAGTACCTCTGGCTGATTTAAACCTCTGGCATGCATGGACATGCTGAGCACTGGGACTGTAAATAACGGTACTTCCATAAAGCAATATGAGCCAAAGGCCCTTGTGCAAATAAATTAGCTTTGCTCAGAGGCAACGGCGCAGTCTGGACCTATAAATACACGAGGCCGAAAGTACCACCCCTGCTCAGGGCTACGGCCAGTCTGCTGTATTGGTACAATCTACTGATGGACAGAGAGGGACATATTTGTAAGAGTATATTCTGTGCCTGATACCAGAATGTGGAGTGGTGTAAATACACATCTGACCATTTTACTTAAATAAATGAATGAATGAATGAATGAACGAACAAACAACAACAAATACTGCCAGCGACAATGTAAGACTAGGACCATGACGAAATAAAAAAAAAAAAAACACCTTCAGCATGTGACACAATCATAGGGAGGATGGTGGGGTGGGGACTGCAGGGTTTTAGGCATTTCCCCTTTTCACAGTGCATGTCACCGAAAAGGAAACTGCATAAAAGGGCAAAGTTAAAAACTACAACTGAAATGCCTGTGACCATCCGTCTCTCAGACAGCGCTGCTTTAAAAACCCACACTGACAGCGCTTATAGGCTCAGGAGTACATTCATAAACCCTCAATAAATACCAGTCACAAACTCAAGTATAGACCCTACTATGAACAGGAGAAGCCATATTGTGACAACATCCCAGAATGCGGCCCACGTCTCTGGGCTCAGGCGTATATGTGATTTATACAGACTTATGCCAGTTGTTCCACATATTACCCTTAATCCCCATGTGTTACAAGTTTGGTTAGAGCCAAAAATGTGGACTCCCTAGAAGCCCTGAGGACCTGTACTATAACATGCCAATGTATGGACAGTCATGTTAAATTATATCATGATAATAGCATGTTTCAACAGCGCGGCATAATCAGAGCGTGCCAGCCTAATCGGAATCCCCATTCAAAACATACACACATTAAGAAAAATATGACTTAATACCCCTGAAGACTTACAACAGCTTGAAATCCACTTTCCAAACTGAATCAAACAGAATACACTTATCATACCCTTATCATTTTATCAGAATTTCATTCACTGTCACAAAGGTTTAGGAATTGTAGTCTGTGGAGTGAATCGCCTTTCTCACTTTTCACCGATTCTATTCAAAGTGGCTGACCAAACCAAATCCTTCATTTATGCAACATTAAATGCTTACCATGAAAAGTCAATACATTAAGGGACTAGAAACAGACTGCACTTTTTGTAAAGTGTTCAATTTACGTGCCCGAAAAAACTGAATCCTTCATCCTAGCCACATTACAAGCGCCATGTGTCAACTGGCTAGAAATACAATGCACTTTCATTCCAAATACCTGGAGAAATCAAATCCCTCAATCAAGCAACACTTAAAACGACAAACCCCATCCACAAACCGTCCAGCAAAACATTGCACTGTTTCCATTTTAAGTGCCTGAAGAAACAGAATCCCTCATTCAATTCAGTATGTAGAGCAACAAGAAACATCTTCATTCTGAGTATTAAAAAAAAAACTGACAAACTGGCCAAACTCCCCCTGCAGTTTCAGAACAAAAAGCAAGCTACATGAACCTGGACTTCTTCGCCGCTCTGTTTATCAGAAGCAGATGCTGTGAGGCCCGTTTCGGAGCGAATCCTGCTCGCTCCACGGAAAGACTGTAAAGTCTATGTGAGGCTGGGAGTAATTTAGAGCCTCTGCTGAGGACTGTAGGCGTGCTGGAGTGGAACCTGCAGAGAGCAAGTAACCATCAGCCCTCAGGCCTGTCCACCGAGTCTCTGAGTGAGCGCATTGCTGCGCTCTGACATCACACAGGAAGCAGCTGCGTGGGGTTTTAGCGGTCACTTAGTAACCTAGCCGAGTGTGTGCGGTTGCAAATCACATTAAGAAGACTTTATGGGCAAACAAAAGAACTGTTGTGGATTCGGGCCCCCCGGCAACTTACTGAGGACACGCGGACTAATCTCAGTGCCATGCAGTCATGAAGGAGGTATGAGGCGGAGAGGGCCGGGGGCCATCCTCGGGGTCACTGCACACTCATCGCTGCCTCTTAAAAACCTATGCTAAGGGCTTAACAAGTGATGCGACCAGGGATTCATCTTCAACGCATCACTTCTGACTAAGAAACAGCCATGTGTTAGTATTACACAGAGGCAAGCTTACGCACACTGCTTTCTGGTCAGTGCCAAGACAAAAGATGGCTAAATGATGCAGTTTAAAGAGCAGATAAAACAAACGTGTGACTGGGAGTCTTCGTGAGGCCAAAAAGGAAGAGTACAATAGTAAAGCCAAGGCAAATGTAATTTATATTAATTCTCTGTTTACATTTTAAAGCAGTCAGTCAGTAGAGACATGTTTGATGTCAGAACATTCGCACTGGAGCTTATATAGCTAACAAGTAATGCAACATTATACCCCATTAATTAGCGTCAAGTTAACTGCACGTTTAAATGAGCACACATTTGCCTCAAACCACATTAAATTTCAAATTTATTTACGTGGTAACTGAATGACTTATTGTGATTTAATGGGTTCAAAGAGAGAGTACAAATCCCATTTTGGACTTTTAACTGACTTGGACTTATGGTATAATAATTATTATACTTTAATTAAATTATTAAATTTAAACAAATAATAACAACTAAAACTCTTTACGCTTTGAAAATGTGGGAAAGTATTTTGGGAAAAATAGGAATCAATAAATAACAAATGTGTACACACGCACGCATGCAGAGAGAGAGAGAGAGAGAGAGAGAGAGAGAGAGAGAGAGAGAGAGAGAGAGAGAGAGAGAGAGAGAGAGAGAGAGAGAGAGAGAGAGAGAGAGAGAGAGAGAGAGAGAGAGAGAGAGAGAGAGAGAGAGAGAGAGAGAGAGAGAGAGATAGATAGATAGATAGATAGATAGATAGATAGATAGATAGATAGATAGATAGATAGATAGATAGATAGATAGATAGATAGACAGGTATTATGTGGGTGGTGGATCATTCTCAGCACTGCAGTGACACTGACATGGTGTGTTAGTGTGTGTGCTGCTGGTGTGAAAGGAACAGACACAGCAGTGCTGCTGGAGCTGTTAAACACTGTGTCCACTCACTGTCCACTCTATTAGACATGCCTACTCTGATGGTCCACCTTGTAGATGCACAGTGACGATAGCTCATCTGCTGCTGCACAGTTTGTGTCATCTTCTAGTCCTTAATCAGTGGTCACAGCACACTGCCCACAGGATGCTGTTGGAGGACCATTCTCAGTCCAGCAGTGACACTGAGATGTGTAATACTCCAGCAGCACTGCTGTATCTGATCCACTCACACCAGCACAACACACACCAACACACCACCACCCGTTCGGTGTCACTGCAGTGCTGAAGAATGATTCACCACCCACATAATACCTGCTCTGTGGGGGTCCTGACCATTGAAAAACAGGGAGAAAGGGACTAACAAAGTATGCAGTGAATCAGATGGACTATAGTCTGTAACTGTGGAACAACAAAGTGCTCCTATACGGTAAACAGAGCTGAAAAAATAGACAATGGGTGTAGATACAAAGATGTGTACTTAATGAAGTGGACACTGGATGTATAGAGCTTATTAATTAATAAGCTCATCTCAGTCTCAGTTAATGCTTTGAGTTTAAACAGATCTTGACTGATAGACTGAATCTGATTTTTCGTTAATCTACAACTTTCAGTGATGTGTGTCATTCTTACCGAGGAGACCGCTCGTTGTTGGTGCCCTGCAGGTCTGAGAGCGGTGTGCGAGGGGTCCTTCTGCTCATACCTGAGACAAAGCACATAACACATCCTTACATAAAGCAGCAGGGCGAGTGATTCAGGCACTGAACAGACTTGGTACGAACATACCAGACAGATGAAGGTGAGCGTGGGGTTATGGTCAACACAACAGATGACATGAAGATATAATTCATATAGATGATTATGAATTAACCAATGTTGGGTGGATTGGAGATGACAGCCCTTTGTGTTGATGAGTCAATTTTATAAAACATGCTTTTGAGGTCAGCGTAAGAGGGATGCACATTCACAGCTTGGTGACTGGTTAAACAGAGCTACCCTGACATCACCGCCTTCAAAATACTCAGTCTGGGAAGTATGTTACAGTTAGTGCTTCATAATTAGGCCAATTTAGCTACAGCTACACCCATCTAAACAATCATTAAGGAGGAAATAAGAAAAACCCGTTCAGACAAGCTTTAAAGAGCACCCACATTTCCCCTGCCACTTGTGCTACTTGTATTTTAACACAGTTCTATGGAAGTAAGGAAAACGTTTGTGGAAAAATACATGGAAACTTTATCTACCGAGGATTACAAGACATTTAAAATACGTCGCAATCGAGAAACTGGCGATTTAACACCTGTGCTACTCAAAGCATCTGATTTTCTAGTATATTAAAATTTAATACATTTACGAAATATACACCACTTTCAATGTATTTAGCACAGCTATCCTGTATCTATAATAACTGGCCATTTTATCAGGTTTGTCTACCATGTACAACACTGTCCAAAAGCCTTAGGTGCTCAATTTTTACCTGGAAAGTAAGGATGTCTTTGTCAGTGAACCATATATAACTGACCATACAGCATTATCTATACAATAATACAATAAAATTTAATATTAATTTCTACTTTTTTACGTGAATATCCTCAAATTTATATGGTTATAGTGTGGTTCCTGACTTGGCACATTTGTTATCTTCCATCAGCAACACACCTTGTTTCCTTTTGTGAAGCTAACAGTAAATATTGAGCTTCCTGAAGAAGAGGCTCAGGAAGGGTTGAGCCAAACACTGACGGACATCATGCACTGTTTAAGTGCTGACTGCCCATTTAATGCCCATACTTTTGCACAGCTTTGTTGGTTTACTTGGTATACAGTTAAATGGAATCAGTATGCAGCTGCGTCAGACTCCTACCAGCGCCACATTACTGCAATATTGACATCACCGCTGAGCTCACAATGCACCACTGCTCAAAAGCACCCATACGGCAAGTGTTTCTGATAAAATGGCCAATGAGTGTAGCTAGATGTACCTATTAAACTGGATACCATATCGACAAAAGCGCTGAATAGTAAGTAGCTGTATCATGCATTAACATAAGTGCCTGACTGTTTGTGTAATGAGCATCACTGCAGACCCTGCTCCCAGCTTCCAGACCTGAGAGCGGAAAAGAGTGGACAGCATTACCCTGCTCTGGAGTTGGACTGCTGGGCAGAGAGTGGACAGAGTGCAGGCTCCAGGTGGGGGTTAGCGGGGGGCTGCTGGACGAGCATGCAGGCTGTGCTGAACCCACACATATGGCTGTTAGTGAGAGACAAAGACTGGCACAGATGCCCAAATCTGATAACATGCAAGAATGCGTACTGACACACAGACAGGTGCAGAACCAATGGGCTTAGACAAGAGGAGGAGAGCAGCCAAGTGAAAAGCTCAACTAAACAGTGCTTACTACTCCATTCACTCTAGTGGATGTATGATGGGAAACTCACATTCGTGTATGATAAGAGACTGAGTATAATCATTACACGATCTGATCAGTTGATTTTTGAAGGGGGGTGAAATAACATAACATCACAATG
>JAMWET010000231.1:65000-85000 GCA_024036415.1 Prochilodus magdalenae
AACTGATTTAATATTATTTTATATTTTTTTGTTATTTCTTGATTATTTGTTGTGTAGATTATTATTATGTTACATTTGTCCAGTCACTAGAAATTATACCATATTACTGTTAACACATCAGGACCTGGAAATTTAAATAAAACTAAATCAAATCAAATGACAAAAATATGGGAGAGGAAACAGAAAAAAGAAAATCATGCTTGGTTTAACAATTATGTTCTTTGAATTGGAAGTGACAGTTTTCATTTATTTACAGTTTTAGAGGTTTTAATTTTAAAAGATCCAATTTGTCGACAGAGTACAGACAAGTGTAAAGTAGTTGTAAGTTAAGAAATGATTTAATAACATGTTTGTATAATTGTTCTAAAGAGAAAAGTAATTCTGGATGTGTACTGAGGTTGTGTGTTAATATCAGTGAACACACCTGATATTTATTTCTTGACTAGAGACAGTTTAATCAGTCAGTAAAGTGCTGTTTACATTTAACCTTTGGGGTCTGTGTAATTTGGGACAACACATCATCTGATATTATACATCATATGATCAGAACTTCTAGCTCCTAAAAAGCTCAGTGGTGGGTGGCATTGCGTGTTTCGACAGTGACCAGTGCATACCAGTAATCAGTAAGACAGATCATGTAGGTATCTAGGGAGACTGATGGAGGTCAGAGAGTGGGAGAGAGAAAGAGGAGTTAAAGTTTCAGGGACAGTTTCTTTGGCCTTGTGAGGAATGAGAACTGCTGCCAATACTTCAACAGAAAAGCAACAGCTACAGGAAAAGGAAGAATGTGCCATGAGAGAGTTGAACTATGAAAGCCACTGATCCCGCCAGTCCAGTTTCCAGCTATTTTAAGCAGTGCAAAGTCGTTTCACTTCCTTGATCAAAAAACAAGAAAAATACTGAGCTTCTATAAAATAGACCAGTTTCTATTTACAAAAATGAGGAAAAAATACAGAGCTATAATACTGTTAAATCAGTCAGACAGCTGCGGATTGACCTGATGAGGCTGTATATGATTGTATGCATGCTATGCATTATTATCTACCTGGTAACTGCACTGGAAAGAAGTTACTGTAAGTATGAAGATTACTCTGGTTTGGAAAACTCACTTGCACTCTTCGTCCAGTAGGTGGAGCAGTGCTGTGGGTTTTTTGCTGATGAGGTTGATGCAGCCTGTGTTGTCGATGTAATCTATGTTATGCCAGGTGATGCCCTCTGCCCTGTACTCTTCCTGATAGGAAAGA
Source organism: Prochilodus magdalenae (assembly GCA_024036415.1). Lineage (NCBI taxonomy): Eukaryota > Metazoa > Chordata > Actinopteri > Characiformes > Prochilodontidae > Prochilodus > Prochilodus magdalenae. The sequence goes on from JAMWET010000231.1 coordinate 66,245, forward strand.
CAAAATAGGAACATGAACATAATTTTTTTTTTTAAATGAACACAATCACACATTTACTGGCTGAAATAAAGGCGTCTCTTTAAAAAGATTCACCACACAGAATGAGTCTAGTGAGTTCTCACTGGGTAAAAAAAGGAAAAACATAAAAAATAACAAGTATAGACCCACCAGCCACTTCATAAGGTACACCTCTTGGTGTCTCACTCATTGTCCATTTTATTAGGACCACTTACCATACATTGGCAGTTTGTAGCTCAACAGTTACAAAATCTAGTCCATCTGTTTCTCTGTATACTTTGTTAGCCCCTATGGTCAGGACCCCCACAAGATCACCAGAGATCATTCTCAGTACTGCAGTTTCACTGACGTGGTGGGAGTGTGTAAGTGTGAGTTGTGCTGGTGTGAGTGGATCAGACACAGCAGTGCTGCTGGAGTGTGTAACCACTGTGTCCACTCACTGTCCACTCTATTAGACCCTCCTACCTTGCTGGTCCACCTTGTAGATGTACGGTCAGAGACGATAGCTCATCTGCTGCTGCTGTTTGTTTTAGTCATCCTCTAATCCTTTATCAGTGATCACAGGACACTGCCCCCAGGATGCTGTGGGGTGGACAGTTGTGGTTGGTGGACTATACACAGTCCAGCAGTGACACTGAGGTGTCTAAACACTCCACCAAGACACACTAACACCACCAGCCCGTCAGTGTCACTTCAGTGCTGAGAATGATCCACCACCCACAAAATACCAAAGAAATACCAAAGTAAATACAGAGAAACAGATGGAGTTCAGTCTGTAACTTTAAGACTACAAAATGCTCCTATATGGTAAATGGTGCTGATAAAATAGACAATGTGTGTAGAAACAAGGCGGTGTACATAATAGCCAGTGGGTGTGTGTGTATATATAGCATAAGAGCTGCTAAAGCACACAAAAGAATGTAGGTCACAATTACACAGGCAGTTTCACACAATTATGTTTTTTTAATCAATATTTTGGTGCTATTATACACCTCCACCCTAACTCAGGCATTTCTTTCATCTCTGGATTACGGCCAAAACAACAGAACAACAGGCCAGCGGACTGTTTTCGTGTCTACGGCTGAAGAAACGTTCCCCTGTGCCTGACCGTGGCCTTTGTGGTTTAATAATATGAAAGGCATTCTTAACATTTCGCTGGCTTTTTTCTGTTTCCGTGGATTTCGGGGAAAGTAAATTAAACAATAAAGGATGTAATCCGAGCTGGTTTTCATAAAATCAATGGCATTTCTCCTTCGTTCATTTCCTAGTTAGAGGCAGTTTAAAATCAGCTAAACAAACCAGCTAATGCTGTACTTCTTATTCAACTTCCTGTTCAGAATAGGACTGGAGGCACTGGCACGTTCACTGAAAGACACTTCAGAGTACAGCCTATTGAGGTACACAATTATTAGAATAAATAAATAAATAAATAAATAAATAAAGACAAAATGCCAAACACAAAATATGTATGTATGTATGTATGTATGTATGTATGTATATATATACACTGTATATACAGTATACTGTATATACATACATACATTATATATATATATATATATATATATATATGTGTTACTTATCTACAGTGGTGGACAAAGTACACAAACCATGTACCTGAGCTACAGTAGAGTCCCCAAGGTAAAATCCATTTACTCTGGAGTAAAAGGACCAAAGTATTTACCTTTAAATGTGCTTAAGTATGGAGAGTAACAGTAGCCTATTATTATTTCTGGAACAAGACCCTTAATAAGCTCAGTTTAGGTGAAGAGACTCCAGGATCCCTCAGTCTTAAGTTTTAAGATTTATTTGCAACTTGTTTACAAGTTTAATAAAAACGTACCTTAAACAGGTCAAAGTCAGGAACAATGTTTTATCTGTTCACTAATGATTTGATGGGTTTTTAACTTCTGGTTAAAAACAGAACAGTAAAAGCATCTTATTTCTGGAAGCTATTTCTGAGGAGATCAGATACAAGATAAGACACTTGCAATGGGAAGGGGAAAACCAAAGGAAAGGAATATGTGAAAAACGTCAGTGTTAAAACTGGGGCTTGGAAATGATTACAAGGTACAGGAAACGGGATTCTAACAACAAGCTTTCATCCCCTCAGCTCCACTCCTGGTTCAGATCTAAAAAAAACCCCACAGGTGTTTCTGTCCATCCTTTCACTGTAAAACCTCAACGCTATGGGTCTGAAGGGATGGGCATCTACCAAGAATCCCTTACTGAGACACGAGATGGACATGAAAGCCTGAAACCTGCTGATGTTCTCAGAACAGTGGACTGAGCACCCCAGAGTCCAGGCTTAACATCACTGAACATGGGTTTACATGAGAATCCACTGGTCTTTGGAGGTTAGGGTTCTTTGCTGGCACTGAAAAATCAACATGGCAATTTTAAGTGGAAAGGAGTGAATAGAAGAATAGTCTCCCAGTTGTCTTTCGCAGGTTACTTATTCTGTATGCATGACGGAGCACGAGTATTTTAATGTCTGCTGTTTCATTTACGCATTATTTGTATTTGGAGCAGAAACGTGGGACGATCACAGGACAATCCTAAACCAGCTGAGGCAGCACAATGTGTTTGTTAATTGTTATCGTAATATAGGCCTTGGCAACACTGATATCACCAAGGCAAGCAAAATGTAAATATGCTCTCACACTAATCTAAATGGTAGTTAAGGGTGCTACGAGCATCCTGACCATGTCTAACATGCTCCTGAAGGGTTTCTCCAGGCTACTCAACCTTCACAACATCCAACTAATGTACATCTTTAATACAGTCCAGAGCACATCACACACGGGAGATGCACTATGGAGCAACAGAATCTCATTACGTTACTTTGTGCATATTGTGCAGCCCTAAAGCCAACTATCCTCACCACAGTCCCAGCTGTATTAGAGTAGGAGAAAGACAGGAGTAAAAACGTGTCTGCAGACAGCACACCCGGACCAGCCTGAATTAATGCTCCAGCGCCAGAACAACACTAACATGGGCAGGACTTCAACCTTCAGCAGCCACTTTTCACACAGCCCTCTTTTGGCTGACAAGAGGAATGAGCCCAAAGAGGCTCAGAAGGAAAGCAAATAAAACCCCATTTACAACATCTCCATAAATGGCACGCTGAAAAAAGGGGGGAAAACTGCCATTAATGGTATAATGAGAGCGTGTGTGGTGTGTCTGCCTTTTCCGAGATCCACTCCAGTGGGGCTGGATTTATGGGTGGCAGATGGCATGCATGCCAGGCGTGACTGAGGAACAGGCGGGATATCCCAGAGCCCAGCCTGCTGCCCACTATTCAACCAATGCACAGTAGGACTACGCCTATTGCTACTGCCACCACTATTACAAGGACTCTTACTCGTGCTAGGTGTTATGTCGCCCATACAGGTATACTGGTATTGGTGTCCCACAGATGTTTTAGCAATATTGATAACAAAAGGCTAATGGTAATGCAAATACTTTACTGGAGTAAATCTAATTAGTATTGGGTTAATATTCTGTTTGAATGGGGGGCATGTAACTGATACTTCATTTATTTAATTAAGGGGAAACTTGCAGACTTTTATTTCTTTAAAAAGGTCACAATGGTCACAATGTCTACAACACAAACATACCCATTTTATTTTCTATCCAAAACCACCAGATAACGTACATGTCAATTGTGTTTTTTATGTAAAGCTGATGAAGATGATGATGATGATGATAAAATGGCAGCAACTGAAAAAAGCACATGTGCTTTTGCTGCTATCTCGCCTTATAATGCATGTATCTCTCCACCATGAATGACCAAAATCCTACATGGCCGGTTAATCCAGAATGAATCCCTTCATAAGTTACCATCATCTTAACCATTTAATTATGCTGACATTTAAAAAAACGGTTTCAGACATACAAAAAAAAATTATCAGGTTAAGCAGACATGACTCTATGGCAAAATATCTAGGCTGAACACTTGATTGAGTTAAAGACCATCCTGACCTGACATGCTAAAGGAATAACCGTGTGCTTGAACATACTGTGAGTGTACAGTCAAAAGGGAAAAGCCCACAGAACAATTTCAGTTAGGACAAGCACTTCAGACAGAGCCTCATTCCTGACATTTGAATTCAATATTTTCCATCTCTTACAGCAATTAAAGCATGGAACTTGGCACAGAGCGCAGCATGCCACGGCTTTTATCTAGGAACAAACTGGCAACGCAGTCATTACATCATTAGGCAATTTTCCCCCTCTAGACATTCAAATAAACTTTAAATTTCCCATGAATAAGAGGACCATGTATCCTTCAGCAGAATTCCTGCAGAGTCCCGCAGGGGCTAACATACAACGAATACTGGGTTATAAGGCCCCAGGCCAATCTTGCTGTACATCAGTGGAGTTGGTCATTTATTCGCAGTAATAGGCAACAATGATAAAAGTATGGTGCCACTATAGGTACATTCAAAACTCATTCAAAACAAGCGCAGAAAACTTTCAGTAGATATCATATTCACATTCGTAGGTAGAAGACACTTCCTGATAATTTGAATCTGATCAAAAGATATCTGTGAACATCTTGTTTTGGCTGACTGAAATAATGTCCTTCATATTTGGGTTTTTGTTTCATTATGCTTTTGTAATCACATACTCGAGGATGTCATGTATATGTTGATGTTGAACATATATATCCATATCCATATAATCCATGAGTGCCACCCTCTCATTGATATTACATTTACGAATATATATGTAATATGGAGGCAAAATACATGTTGAACCATGTATCCTTCACAACAGGTAAATAACTTACAGCACATGGAAAACAGCCCACTATACACTACCAAAGGTTTAGACACACCCAACTAAATGGATGTTGTTGGTGATCTTACAGTCTTCCACTTAACAGTTCCAGCTGATGAGATGTCTGAGACAATGCATATCCTGATATACCACATAAGCTCTTAATGGACTGTCTCTAATTCAATTCAATTCAATTTTATTGTCATTATACCAATACAGGGTTGTACAGTATAACGAAACACGGTCAGGCTCCTTCTCCAGTGCAGTTGAAGAATATATATATATATATATATATATATACACACACACATACACACACACACACACATATATATGTGTAGTGCAAAGACAAATAGACAAAAACAATGTGTGTGCAAACAGTACAGTATGTGTACAGGACATGTGCAAAGAGTAAGTGCAGTATCAGTAAGTATGTGGTTTAAACAGTATGGATATATAAAGTGTACAGTGCAGGTGGGAAAATAGCAGCTTAATGTTCAGTAACAGCCAAATTGCTTTCTACAGATGTTCATAATGTACACCAGGTTGGGCAAAAATCCCAAAACCAAAATTTTCCACAGTTTTAAAGCTCTAAATCCCCTTTTAGGTTACCTAATAATCATGATGCACAGACAAACAGAACTGGTCTGAAACGGCCAAAAAAAAAAAAAAGTTTCGTTTCGGGTTCTTGAGGTAACTGCCTAATTCCCTGAGTACTATTTTATAGTTTGATGTTTTCACCTTAGCCCAAAAAAATTAAACCCTTAGGTAAACAGCCATGCCTAAACTTCTTACTGTTAGTGTCCCTTGAAATATATACCAACTCACTCAATGCTGAATGATTAAACATACATATTAAAGCGTACAAGCACTAAACAGCATCCTCATTATGAAACTATACAACTACATTTATTTTACTACATATACACAGACAGGGAATAACTGTAGTGCACTAGGAGTTACCTATTAAAATTCAGTCTCATGATTTAAACTGGCCCTGAATAAAAACACCAAAATGTGCTGTGCTTGTCAGTCACTGAGTCATAAATCATAAAAACCGTGCATTACTTTAAACTTGTTCAGATACACTGAAAAATCAGTTGGTTTATATTTTAAACTACCACGCGAGTATCATACTGTACGGCTTGAGCCATTAACTCTTTTCACACTCAAAACAATACTGAGTTGACAATGACAGGGCTACATTAACATGATTGCTCGTAACAAGGCGGTCTCTTGCATAGAGAGCTGCTACTTTGTGGACCGCCGACAGCAAGTCCTACTGTCTGATGAAATAATGGACGTAATCACTGAGGCGAGTCGAATCTGATCTGGCACTTAAACGAGCAGAACACACTTCAGTTGTCTGAACGACTCCACTGTCTCCAGAACAGCAGGGGAGACTCAACATCGCTTCAGCCCATGCATCACTGACAACAATGTAAATAGGGCTGGAAGGACGTTTCGAGAGGGGCAGCCATATGATTGCTTAAACTGCTCCTTAAGACGTGGTTTAAAATAGCCTAAGTGGGCAGATGTGAAACTGACGGCAGTACTATCTATCAAGACAGAACAGCAGAAGATTGGTCTTAAACTTTGATTTGCAGCCATCAACCAAGCACAAAACTGATCCTTCCACTCTTTATCACATTGAACACAACCGAATGAATAACACAAAGCACTGTAACTTCCAATAAATGAATGAAGAATAAGGTTACTGCTCTCATACGACCAATTAATAGAAATCTTTCACACTGTAAAATTAAATCACACTATTCAGCTATATGGGTCTACAGCCTTTTATAGCAGCTCATTCTATATGTCATTCAACCTGGAATCACCCGGAATAACTTGTTAAATGAATATAGGTAAATAATGTGACACTACGGAGTCACCTGGAATAACTTGTGAAATTAATATAGTTAATTAATGTGACACTATCTGTAGATTTCTTCACGTCACATGGTTAGGCCTGCTATGATAATTCAATTTCTGACTGGTTGTAGTATTTGTGGGCATGACCTTGATATTTTTTACGATGACCCTGAGATTACCGATGTTTACATGCGTGTGTATTTGTTGTCTGAGGTGTCAGACTGTAGAAAACTAATGCTACAATAACGGACTGGGACAGGTGGAGACAGGTGCTGCTTGAGGATAATACATATTTTCCCCAAAGACTATAATTGCATACAGAAAGTTTGAAAGTGCACATGGACTTGGTTTTAGGGCAGAATTCCACCGCTCCAGTGTGGAAACATTTGGCTTTAAGCTGAATAAACAAAGAGAGCCATATAATATTAATGAGTCGGTAATGACGCCTTTGTTTAAAAATACTCTCAGTGAAAAATGCCAATGCAACTAACCTAATAGCACATCTATGATATAACCCATTACTACTCGCATCTCTCGTATGGCAAAAACGCTTTTACTTTCTGTCAACAAAGGTTCTAGAGTCTGTTTTTGATTTTAAGGTCTGGTTGGTGCGATTTTTGTCATCAGAGCTCGAGAGTCCAGTTTATTGTGAGGTAATTTTTTTTTTTTCATTTAAATTTTTAAATATTCATTTAAACATTATTTTTATAGTCCAATTCCAGTGATTGATATCTATTCTTAATCCTTAAAATTACACTGCTCTTTAAAAGAGTGTAACTGATACATTCGGCTATTTAATTTTCATTATCATTATATCAGTGACATAAAATGGTCCTAAAATGGCAGTAACATTGTTCATCTGGAACAATATAGCGTCCAAAAAAAGATCTTGTGATAAGCCTACACATTGCAGTTGGAAGCTGGAACCAACAAAAAGCTCCAGAACTTAAAGCCCACTGATTTCTCAACACTGCTGCATAATTCAGTCATTTAGTTTTCAGCAAAGTCATTAAAAGTGGTCTGACGAAAAAAGCTTAATGTAATTACTGTCAGTACTGTTGACTGTGGTAATGACAGGAACCAGAGTTTAATCCCTCTAAATGCTCCCTCACTCAGGAAACTGTCACACAGTTATGAATATGCTAGTAGATACCGGAAAGACTACATTTGATATGAAGCATTTACAGCTCAGTGAATCAGCTCTGCTTACTATATATGCACTGTAAACCACTACCCCACTACCTAAACATCCATTATAGCAAGAACGCTGTTTCTGGAATATGAGTTTTAACGATGACAACAATACAGACTACACTGTACCACAAAAAGGTACATGTAACGTCTGTCTGATCAGTTGTTCAGCTAAGCTACTGCACCTTAGTGTACAAAGCAAAACAAGACAAACAGTTTGAGTCTGAGTGTCCCCTCCTGCTCTACATAAAAGCCTAAAACTAACAAACCCTCTCCGAACAAGCATGTGCTTTAAAAGGTGAGTCACAAAAGGCACTGTACTGACAGGAGGTGATTACCATGATTTCTGGGAAGTGTAGTCAGCTCAGAAAGGCAGCCTTACTGGGTAAATACACGTTACGAAGACAAACTGCAGGAGAGTTTTTCTTCAAAAAGCCATTTTACACAGCACTAGTGGTTCATTTAGTCATCTCTGCAAGCTCAGTTTATTTACAATGACAATCACAGTAATCAAGACAAACCACCTCACACCGGATTCCAGCCACCACGTAAACCATCCAGCTCACTGGAGATCCAGTGAAAGGAAACTTTTAGCCATGTGGTGTGGTATAATAGAGAGCTACTGTAGCTCAAACTAAAAATTCATTCTGCCTGACCCAATAGTAAATAAGCCCTAACCAAAGAGGAGACTGGCATGCAGAGGAGACCATACTGTACGCAAGTTTCTCTCTTCTTTAAATGATTTACCCGGTATAAATCATACGATCTCATACGAAAGTGGTCTGCCCGTTATTTCAGGAAAGCCAGGGTGCACGGTCAAGCGGCGAATTGCCCCAAACACTCGATACTGCCAAAGCATTAAGTCAAGTAGAGTGTAGGCAGTTATTTTCGTTCTGTGTGCAGTCAAAACAACTTGAGCCATAATTGCCTGCAATAAATCCGTTATTAGCCTGTAATGTTGAGCGATCTGCGTGGGGGAGGGTTTGATGGTTATCTTTTCGGTCCAAATCTTAGCCCCGGCAAAAAAAGAGGCCTACCTGCTCCAGCTTAAAGATGTGCTGGTTAAAGTAATGCTGAAGTCTCTCATTGGCAAAGTTGATGCAGAACTGCTCGAAGCTGTTGTTTTCATAGTCTTCAAAGCCGAAGATATCAAGGACCCCAATGGATAGTATCTGCAAAGAAGAAAAGACAGAGTGATTTTAGGGATTTAAGGCAGAGTTTTTTTTTTTTTTTTAACTTAACCTACAGGGGTTGGACAATGAAACTGAAACACCTGGTTTTAGACCACATACAGCGTCAGTTCGTCTTGGGAATGACATATACAAGTCCTGCACAGTGGTCAGAGGGATTTTAAGACATTCTTCTTGCAGGATAGTGGCCAGGTCACTACGTGATGCTGGTGGAGGTTCGTCCTTCTTGGTGGTATGCTGACATTACCCTGGATACCGTGGCTCTTGATACATCACAAAGACTTGTTATCTTGGTCACAGATGCGCCAGCAAGACGTGCACCAACAGTTTGTCCTCTTTTGAACTCTGGTATGTCACCCATAATGTTGTGTGCATTGCAGTATTTTGAGCAGAACTGTGCTCTTACCTGCTAACTGAACCTTCACACTCTGCTCTTACTGGTGCAATGTGCAATTAATGAAGATTGGCCACCAGGCTGGTCCAACTTAGCCATGAGACCTCCCACACTAAAATGACAGGTGTTTCAGTTTCATTGTCCAACCCCTGTATATCTGGTGTGTTTGTAGCATATGGCTGATTATTGGCTTCAAACAGAGAGCAGAGTGTGTATTATCAGTGGTCTGAGTATCGGGTCTATGAGTATACTGTTGTCCCTTATCACATTGAAGCACATTGACAGTAAATTATCCAAAAAAGAAAAATAAATAAATAAATGCTGATAGTTATTGTGTATTTAGGATTCAAAAGTTTACTGTCATATGCATAGAGAAAAAAAAAAGCTGTGCTGTGCAATGAAATTCTTACTCTGCACTACAAGTACAGCAACAACTACAGTATAACACTAAGTACTAAATAAAAAGCACAAGGAAGACTAGAGTGGAAAAAAGGTATGTATGTATGTATATAAATGAAAAAGCTTGAAAGGCATAGGAGCAGAACATGCAGTATAAAGCAGTGCAATAACATCCAGTCATAAGCCTCACCGCACACACATTACATAGTGTGATGCTTGACTTTTCAGCAACCCCACATTAAACCTACTTTTTGTGCATTGTAGCAGATATATCCCAGCGTCCGAACCACAGAAACAACTCTGAAATCTTATCTGCCTAGTCACCATGCCGACTTCAGGACTGATTTTAGAACAGTAGTTATTACAGAATAATATTTCCTACATTCATCATCTCATTTCAGATAAGAAAATTCCTAAATAGCGTTCAGTTATAAGCTCACTACTCACTCATCCATCTGACTGTTTTTGAACACACAGAGTACTTGACTGAATTACCATGATCTGAATGTGGAAAGAGCTTTCTATTTGCTACTAAATAAACCAGTTTTGAAATATTTATGGGACATCGCAGTGTTTTGCAGTCTCTTAAAAGGCTGTCTTGTGTTAAATCACACAGGTTTCAGCATGAGAGGCAGGTTACATAGGTCTGACCTGTAATTCATACATAAGAGGTTACATGGCCTTGGAAAGTGAAAACTGAAAGGGGTGATCGGCGACACTCACAAAGAGGAGGTGCAGTTACTGTATCATAAACCTTATTTGATCAAGGTTGCAATCTTATCGGTAACCAAGCCCCTGGTTTTATTTAAATTTCTCACTTCAAGCTGTCTAGTAAAGTTTTGTTGTGTGGCGGTTTTTTTTGGGTCGCTGTTTTTGATGTTTCGATTATGTGTTTATGTTTACCTCCTGCATGCATGCATTCAGTTGCTTGCTAACAGAAATAGCAACTAATTAACGACCTCGACTGAGCAGATTAAGAATCATTAGAGCTGAGATAAGACGCTGAGAGATATAATAAAGTAAAGATACAATGCTTCTGTTACATGAATCAGTGAAAAACCTTATCTTGAACTTGTCCGACCGTAACTAAGGAAGGTTCTGTAATAAGGCCTCCTCCTCAAAACCACTGGAGCATTTTCTTAAGAAGCAATGTGATAGAAAAGCTTTAGGCTTTCTCTAGGGGAAAGTAACCGCCAAAATATTTTTATGTAAGAGTAAGAAACACAATGAGCCACATGCGCCCTGGCTGAAAATATCCCATTACATAATGTCTGCATCCATAATTTACAGATTAAAACATCGCTCTCCAGCAGAGAGAATGAGGGAATAACACTGCAAATCCCCATCAGATGTGCACATATTCCACTTGATCTGAGCTCTCAGAGCAGTGGAGAGGAGATGTGACAAACATTCACCCATGTGCTCTAAACTCTTCCTAACCGTTCCTTTGCTTCCTCTATATCTCGCTCGCCCCCACCCTCCCTCCATCCCTCTATCAATAAATGAAATGCCTCTTACCTTGGCTGACTCCTCCAGGTCTCTATTGTTGAGCAGTGCGTGATTGATTCTGAACACGATCCAGTCAAACAGCGCGCTGTACAACGATTTAGCCATGGAATCACGCACAGTCCCAGCCTGCAAGACAACAGAGGACATCCATTAACACGAACTCGCTCACACTACCTGAAGCGCACCACTGTATGCCTGTATGTAGAATGCTGCTGGCTGTATGTAAGATCTGAAGTGCTCAATGTTCATCGTGACATCCCTCTTAGATCAGAGTGTGGCCTGAATCTTCCTGTTCCACATGCTGTTGTTCATACGACTGAGAGTAAATGAGAGTTGGCATAAAGTTAGACCGTTCTTACTGTAACACCACATTGTGTTTAAACACAAGGCCTAAAACAGAGAAAGAGAAAAACAAGCTTCACACTGCGGGTTTTATGCGTCCTTCATGTACATTTTATACAAGCGGTCAAGTTGCTGGAGTGGGAATTTTTCAATTGAACAGGGCACGACTAAAGCTGCACTCGTCTAGCATGTCAAGCTGCGCTGGATGAGAGTCTTACTCAAAAATGTAAGTGTACAGAGAGCGACAGAGGTAGGGTCAAAATTAGAGACACAGCGAAACAGACACAATCCGACAGTTGGCCAACACATTCTAGTGGCTGAAACCTACAAAAACCAATAAATACTATTATTGATTTCAAACTATATCAATCTTTTACATCATGTTTATGTAGATATCTTACATTTATTTTACATTTTGCCATTCAGAACAGTATGTTCATATAACATTTCTTAAAAATAATGAACCTGGATGTAAATAACTGAATAACAACAACCAACAACGGTCAAGATCATCATTGCTCAGTGAGCCTCTCTAGAGAGCCTCCATTTTTGAGAGATTTGTGTTAGCCTTTCAATGTTATTCCACTCACGATAGAACAGCTAAATAAAAATAACATGAAACTCCGCAGCTGACCACATGATGGTTGGTGTAGCTTGGCGGATAACACCACTACCCACCAAGTAGCCACCACCCCACGTGGGAGACTGGGGTTCGAATCCCAGTATGGGTCACTATGCTGTGCTATACCAATAAGAGTCCTTGGGCAAGACTCCTAACACCACACTGGCCTACCTGTAATGTGGTTAACCTCTGGATAAGAGTGTCAGCTAAATGCCAGAAATGTAAATGTAAACATATTTATGCCATCACTGCTATCTAGGTCAACAGAAGTTGAAAATGTGTAATGCTATTTGAAATATAAAAATAGTGATGCTTAAAAACAATCTAACCAACTAAACTAAGACTTTTTCCAGGAAATTACATTATAGTACATTCATCCAACATTACAGAGAAACTCAAGAGTGGCCAGCAGAGGGCACTGTGAGGTCTAGGAATAAAGACTGAATGAGCTAGCTAAAGCTAGTGCAAGGTAACAACAGGAAGCCAAGTTATCGACTGCAATCACTGGGCAAAATTTCAGTCAGCCCGATAATACTTTTTTCCACTTATAGGCAAGTAATATATTGACCGCTCACACATTCGGCATAACTAGTAACCTAAAAAATCATCCACTGAAAAACACACATACATTGTCTGTGTCCATTTTACTAAATACAGGTTTTTACTTAAGACATACATACATACATACATACATATATACATATATATATATCAGTTTAATAATAATTAAGCTTTGCATTTTCACCAAACTGCAAAGCTCGAAGTTCAACAAAGCTCAACACATTAAGTTCCTGACCAGCAGAAAAGAACTCATTGTTGCACAGAAACAAAAGCTGTTCCAAGAACTACAGCCCATAAACTAAATTCATATCTCCTTTGAAATCACATTTAAACATTCCTGGTTCTTGAACCAATTCCCACAATGAAAACGTGTCTATAGTGAACACAGCCACCTACAACAAGGGAACAGCAAGGTGTGATGTGTAGGAGGTCCAGTTACGGCACGATTGCTGGCATTCTCCAGTCATGTCTGTGCACTTCCTCAGGCCATGAATAACGACATTAGGCGCTCTAATGCTCTTCAATGTCACACGGTCTCTCCCAATCCAATCTACTGTAGCACTGCCATAGCTTACAGCAGCCAGGGATTTGATTTGTGTAAACTACTTAAAAACGGCGTCCGCCGCGTGCAGCTCCCCACAGCTAATACAAAGACTGGGCCTTTTTATGTCAAAGACCATGAAGTAGGCTACGTTAGTTATCATTCCACAGTGTAGAACAATTCCTTATCTTCAAGAACTACAACACAGTGATGCCATGGCATTAACAGGCATGGTCTTAAATGGAGAACTGATGACGGAAAGACAAATATTTCCTCAAGGGCCACCCGGGTGCGCACTCAGAGTGATTAGAAGAGTTGGTTTAGTGTCTGATGAGCAAAAAGAAGCCTCTCTGCTGGTTTTGATTAAGGAGTGTTTAATAGTCTCAGTGGCAGGCTCTCAGACGGAAAGTTGCACTCACACACATCCCTGATCCTTTGAGGGTGTATGTGTGTGTGGAGAGTAAGGCCAGTATACGTCAGCTGGAATGTCTCTGGGAGCCGTAGCTTGTGTTTGTTTTCAAACCAGCGCTAATGAAAACTGGGTTTGAATCTGCTCTAAACAAAAGCCCAGCTTAGAGGCTAAAGACCCCACAGTCCAGCAGTTATTCAAATCATTCTGCTGCAAGGATCTTGCAATGGCGTCCAACCTTGTACCTCAATGTGTGAAATCTTCCTCTTAAAATGACCATATATACACATATATATAATATGCCTTAACTCTTAATGTATCTATAATGGCATGGCTTTGGTGTCAGTTAGTGTCTTTGGCTGAAACATCCTCCAACTACACTAAAGCCAGGCGTGGTAAGTGTACCAATGGAGGCTGGACAGAGGCGGCCTTCGCGGCCTTTCCTATTCCTCTCTGTGATTTGTCTCTCTTTGATTGGAAAAGACGAGTAAATCCTGCCCCCCGGGGATAGCGCAGGCAATCCTGCGAGACTCCGACAGACTTAATCAACCAATGTTATTCCAAAAATCTCCTCTGTACGAAAACAAAGAAAAGACAAATATGGGAAAGCAAACTGGGAGGACGGAAAATAAAGAAAGCTGTAAAAGCAATCACAAAGCTTCTCTGAAACAGAGCTCATCACTGCTCTACAGCTCCATGAGTACAGATACAATATATGGCTGTAAAAGAAGGACAGGCTTAAGTGGCAAGATCACTTCTGAGAGTGTAAGCATTGGCATGTTTGACCTTTTACACAATTTAGAGCCTCTTTGTGTTGACATTTTCATTCACCGCTATTATACAGTTCGTTTCAAGGGAATGTTATTTTTACATAAGCATTCCTTGATCTTTGTTTGCATTAGATGCATTTGAGATGTGTCACCGAATGCCTAAAGGGGCCTATTGTTTCACACAGCGCTGACCTCTTCACCCTTATGTTTGATAATCGTGCGCGTCTTTTTAAGCTTGTACAATAATCGCATCCAGCTTGGCCTTTTTTGTCGAGCAATTGCACATAATCGATAAACAGGCTGTCAAGAATTGGGAGTAATTGCCGCTAGCTTACAATAATAGTTTAAATAACTCTACAGCTGTTACTCCTTACAGTTCTCAGCCGTTTCGCAGGAGCTGCGTCTGACAAGCCTGTGGCTGGTTGCAACAGGACAGCATGGGGTTTCATCATCGACTGAGGGAGAAGGGAGAATTCCTAAATAAGGAATAAGCGCCGGAGCTGGCAGAGTGGACTGTCCTCATTAAAAGGACTGATGCTGATGATAATACGTTGTGAATCCAGACTGCTTTTGAGCAAGCAGGGCGGCTAATAAGCCATTAAAATCTATCAAGTGTGTCATGCTGTAGTGCCATCAGTGGAACGTGTGGGGCTAAACAAAACAGGAGATCATGCTTGTTGGGTTCCCTGACTCACCTCAGCCAGTTTGTAGGGCACTATCAGCCTCTCTCCCACGGTAACAGTCTTTCGTGTCGTCAGGGCTTCAAACAGCATCTCCTCTTTCACCTAAGAAGAAAAAAAATCAGGTTATGGCTCTTGTTTTAGGGTACTTCCTGTAGAAAAAGACTGTGATATAACTCATCCTTAAAGGAATAGTTGCATCCAGAAGAAAGTGTGGGATTGTATTGTGACACTGACGTAGTGTTAAGGGCAGCGGTCTTAACAGTCTGCATGCGTGTAATACTGCGTTATGCAGCAGTCTGCCAATGGTGCTGGCACTAGCAGGATGACTCACGGATAAGCATACACTTGAATCATTCACATGTCTCATGATGTCAAACCAACCCACCAAGTTTGATTCCTGTTGGCTGATCCCTTCAGTTTTATTGACAGTGAGTCTATTTTTATTTGCATATTTTGTTAAATAGAGATCAGCAGAGAGACTGGGAGGCAGCCAGTCCACTGTGGGATCTAGACGGCACACTCTACTAACTACTAGCATGTTCAGGAAGTGTGCAGAACAGATAGCAAATGTCATACCAAGGCATATTATCGACACATTTAAAATTTAGAGCAATCATATAGCAGATGTGTAACTAATTAGAATTTATCACCATCACTGTCCAAGTGGGCTGTTTTTTGTTATTTATATTGTTAATGTTATTTATAATGTTAATTTTATTTTATTTTAGTTTTATAACCATGGAAAGCAGCAGTACTCCTGTAAAGAAGAGCCGAAGACCGAGGAGCTCCTGGAGTTACAGACCCATCTGAACACGAGAACACCACCACAATACTGTTGAGTAAACCACTAAGTTTACCGGTGACAATCAGGCTGGGCTTCAAACTAACAATAAAGAGTCTGCAACAATAAGTGGAGATGAAGTGGCTAACAGGTGTAAAACACCCTCTTAATTTCAACAAAGCAAAACAAATGATCACTGACTTCAGAAAGACTCTCTAGACTCACTCCCCACTGCAGATTAATGGCTCCACAGAGACAGAGTGCACTTACCACATAGCCTTTTTTGTATTGCACTGCACTGATTTGTCCACTTGTACTATGTATAGTCTTGTGTACAATGTCCTTGTTTTACTCCTTAATTTACTGAGGGCTCCAGCGCACACAGACTCGTCTGCCTTGTTTACTGTGTGATCCATCACACCGAGGCCCACTTTGTACCTCAATTTGCATGGAGTCACAAAGTTGTTTTGCCATCTCTAACCCTGTAATTCAGCTTAGTGTGTAGAAACACACATGGAAATGTACCAGAAGTGCACTAATAGCCATGAGAGATTTATTTCTCATTATTGACTTTGGGGGCTACGGTGCTGAGCTAGGCTGTAAACATCCGGCAGCACACAGAGCCAAAGGACAGTCTAAGGGCAAAAACACATGTAGAAAGACAGTGGACTCCGCAACTATCCACAACATGCTAAACTTTCTGTCCCCTGATAAAGGGAGATATATAGGTATATACTGCAGCTGTGGAAATATACATTTGCAGTGGAAACTTTTTCACATATAGAACATAAAGGGCAATGTTTACAACTGACTGCCTGCAGGCCAAAACTTGTTAAGTTAATTATCACATCAAAGCCCCCGAATGCACCATACAGCTAAACTGTGAAAATATCATGGCCTCTGTCAAGCCCCAGGGAATGTGTTTCTGATGGGAGCGATTACACAGACCTAATGGTCAGTCTCCCACTGCCTGGCTCAGTGGTGGTGACCATGAGGAGATGTGCCAATGCTGATCAAAGGTCTGCAGCATTCTAAGCTGCACACATTACAACCCCATGTAGCACATGCACACGTTTCAGCGTGTCAGAATCTCTATGGACCCTGTCTCTCAAAAGGGCCTCATTAATATGGAGCTCTCAAAATTGATGATATGCATGGTCGTACTAGCACATCAACAAGCGCACTTCTGGTAGCATGGAGAGAGAACATCGAGCCATCTTAGAATTTGGGCCTCCTAATAACACGGTTTGGAACAAGTAACTTGGTCAGTAATGCAATGTATGTAAGGACATTACTTTGTATGTATACAAATATATATATATCACATAGCTGTTGTCTGCTAGTAAGGTCAGCTGCACAGGAACAGCAGCTACATCATTCCTTTACTAAAGGTCTGCATCCATCAACAGTGACACCGCCACACCCAGTGACAAAGACACTCCAAACATACAGCACCACATCCCTGCTACAGTAGAAGCCAGAGCTGATGACTTTCAGCCCAGATTTGGTTCTCCCTCCCTGGCTTCAACGTTGTCTGGGGGATATGATACACATGCACAACAAGCTTTTATCTGGAAAACAAAGCCATATGGCTGGAATAATGGAAACCTGTGACAAACTATAATCTACACACTACAATAAACAACCACCATCTGCATAACTAGAGCCCTAAAAGCTCATTTGTGTTCACTTACCGCAAGTATGACATTTCAGATGGAATTCAATTGAATTTAGCATAAACTATTTTTCCAATAACTGTTACACTCCTACTTTTCTACTTTGATCCTCTATATTAGTTATATGGGACCCTTAAAAGCAAAAAGATTAAACATTCCAATATACTGTAATGAGATTTTATTCAACGCCACTACTTTTGTTGGCCACCATGTTTGTTAGCCCAACGGGTCAGGGGTCTTGGCATGGAGTTGTAGAGGGTACTAGTGCCCTGCAATAATCCATCCCATGCAGCTTGAATATTCTCACACAGTTCCTGCAGATTTTGCGGTAGGGGTGGAGGTGGGAGCATCACCAGGCCTTTTAGATGGGTAATGCATAACAACAACAACCGTTCATCTAGCGCTGTCAGTGCCTCCACACACGGATTCACCGGATGTCTCCACCAGGACAAAGGCAGGACTCATCACCGAATATGACCCGTTGCCATCTCAGTCATTCCATGGGAGTCTGGCACGACACCATTGCAGTCTTTGGCGATGTTGATGTGGTGTTTAGGACAGACATCGTAACGGTCTGCGTGCATGTAGTCCTGCAACGGGCAGCTGTCTGTCAATGGATGACTCATGGAGGACACTGCCCGCAATAAATGACTGTTGGGTCAGTCAGGTACAGTGTTAAGGCCTGTCCTTGCTTACACAACATGGACACTGAGTGTGAAACTTGAATCATTTGCATGTCTCACAATGTCAAACCCACCCTCCAAGTTTAATTGTAGGTGCAGCTATTTTGAATGATGAGTATATATTTTCCTGGTACAGCTTAAATGGATCAGCAGATACAATCTGGCACCTGTAAAGGTATGAGAGGAAGCACATCAATCAGTCTGTGTTAGGCTACGGCTGACCCCAAAATACAGCTATTTCTTTTAGGTCTCCTGCCTCGAAAAGGAAGTGGACTACTTCAGATGCTACAGACAAGACAGCAGGAGGTTACTGAGGGACTGCTGTGT
>JAMWET010000231.1:87500-100945 GCA_024036415.1 Prochilodus magdalenae
ATACATACATACATATATACACACACACACAACTCTGTCGCCTCCAGCCTCATGGACTTTGGACCTGCCCTCTGGGAAGTTTGCTAAAGTAAGTATTTATTATTTTTGTAACTCTTCCCATTTTGTTCACGTCGTCATGTATGTTTCCGTCTGGATTTTTGGTTACTCCAGGAGGAAAGGCTGCTGAGACCTGCATCCCAGTCTGGAAGCTTAAGTCTGTATTAAACCAGCTTACATGATCGGCAGAATTCGAAAGTGCCATGATCCTGTGGACCACACAGGAATTAGCATGTCTGTGAGTCCAGGAAAGGCCAGAGATTTAGAAAGGGCGACACTTACATGTTTTGCTATCCACAGGAACCCGTTAGGATTGCATAAAAGGTTCCCTGAACCCTCCTTAAAAGTGCAGAGACCTCAAAATATGCACAATAACACAAACTGCAAATACACCCCTTTATTGCATCCGGCTCTCCAAACCCCTCCATCATTAGTGTTAGCATGTTAAGGGTGTAGCGAAACGAGCACCTAACATAACACCTTCACACACACAAACAGATTAGCTCCTGCAGATTTGCATCCTTATCTGATAAACCTGCGTGATGAAGCATCAGCAGCCAGAATATAACCTGTACTGTCGTGTATACGTGTGCATTAAGCTTGCTTATTAAATTAAATGCTAAAAGCTACTTTCCAGTGCTAACAAGGTGAGTATAAACGGCCGAGATGATCTTAGATAATGACTAACAAACATACAATGGCTCTCTCAGACTGTAATCCTTAACCGCTATTCGTGCCTCATTGGAACTTTAGTGAGGTGCAATCAAACCTGTGCTGTGAAGCTGTAGCAAAGTTACCTGCTATTTAGAACATCTCTACATCATATATGACAGTTTATTAGACAGACGTGAAATATAAAATCATCATTTGAAATATCACAGTCCAAACGTTCAAACAAATAGCCTCCTCTCTTTACGAACCTCTCTTTAGCATATTTTAGAATATCGAATGGTAATAGCTTCAGGTTATCAATGGCAACAATAATTAAAGCACTGACATTGACAGATGTAAAGTACTTATTTCTTCAATGCTTTCATCTTTTTCATAGAGAAAAAGTTCTACAACAATCTTGCTTGTTTATTTTTCAAACACCATCCATGCATGAAGAAGCCATCATGTTGGCTGAGAAAGAGAGAGAGAGAGAGAGACAGAGAGAGAGAGAGGGAGAGAGGGAGAGAGGGAGGGAGAGAGAGAGGGAGAGAGGGAGAGAGGGAGGGAGGGAGGGAGAGGAAGGGGGAGAGAGAGAGAGAGAGAGAGAGAGGGAGGGAGAGAAAGAGAGAGAGAGATAGGAGACAGAGAGCGAGAGACAGAGAGAGACGGAGGGAGAGAGAGAGAAAGAGAGAGAGAGAGGGAGAGAGAGAGAAAGAGAGAGAGAGAGAGAGAGAGAGAGAGAGAGAGAGAGAGAGAGATGGAGGAAGGGAGGGAGAGAGGGAGGAAGGGAGGGAGGGAAAGGAGGGAGGGAGAGAGACAGAGCGAGAGACAGGAGACAGAGAGCAAGAGACACAGAGAGACGGAGGGAGAGAGAGAGAGAGAGAGAGAGAGACAGAGAGAGACGGAGGGAGAGAGAGAGAGAGAGAGAGACAGACAGACAGACACAGAGAGAGAGAGAGAGAGAGAGAGAGAGAGAGAGAGAGAGAGAGAGAGAGAGAGAGAGAGAGGGGGAGGGAAAAAGAGAGAGACAGAGAGCGAGAGACAGGAGACAGAGAGCAAGAGGGAGAGAGAGACGGAGGGAGAGAGAGAAAGAGAGAGAGAGCGAGAGACATGAGACAGAGAGCGAGAGACAGAGAGACAGACAGACAGAGAGAGAGAGAGAGATAGATACATTTGGGGAGCAGATTGTGGGTGGACTCACCGTTTGCGTGTGGCGGGTAGGAACCCCACCATCTCCATGGCCAGCTGCAGCCTCTCAAAGTCATGCTTCAGATCCTCCCCTTCCACTGTGAAGCAATCCTGCCGGTTTCAAGAGCAAGGAGTCACCAGCAGTTAAACATTGACCACACTGTGAGGTCTCCACATAGGTGGATTCATGTGTTACTGCACAGCGTTGCATTTAGGGCTGCCACTGCTATTAATCGAGTGGTCTAATCATCACTTTGATGATTAATCTTTTTTGTTTTTTTAAAGCGCTTAACAGAACAAAATAAATGTTACTGAAAAAAACAGATTTATAAATCCACTAATCTGTATCTCACACTGGTTTAAAATGTGAAGGTGCATTAGCATCTCCGATCATCACTTACTGTTATGGAGCTCAAACCCAATTAAATCATACAAGCGATTAATCGTGACAGCCCTAAATTCATTACAACTAGTGCGTGCACATAAGCAAAACGCGGATGCTACAATCATGTGTCAATGTGGCTTTCCATGCTGGCACACAGATGTGAACCACTAGATAATAAACACTGATAACCGGAGATAAGCAAACATGTTCACACGAAAGCTCTTTGAAGTCTTCCTCAGGGCTGGTGCTCATAGACGGAACAGTAGCAGGACAGGGCCAGGCCGGGTGACTCAGAGCACCATGTCATTATGAAGTTTGGTCAAACGAGCTGGAGCGGCAACATTTTTTCTGGTTGCAAATAAGGGGCCTGGTGAATGGTAGCGTATGCAGGTTCTGCCCATGCAGTGGAAAATTCGGAACGCTTTGCTTTTTACATTCCCCATGGAAATTTGGCTTGCGTGCAAAAGCAATAAGAGAAGTAGCAATTTATGACTTAATTCATTGCATCAAACGGGAGTTGAGCAGATAGAAGCATGATGCATGCCAGGCCTGCAGTATAAGGCAATCTGTACGGGAAAAGTCAGACCGTAAATTCAGGGTGAACGGTTTTACGCCTATCAAAAGAAGTACCACATGTTTATTAAAAGGGCCATGGGAGGATAGGTGCCAACTTTATATGCCTTGGGACCCAGCATAAGCGAGATGTCGCAGAAGTGGTCTCTGTTTAATGCCCAAATATGAAGAAATATTAGTTTGAAGAACTTATTAGTTTTGCAATCACATTTACCATCAACTACAAGTGCAATACGCTTTGCACTGTAACACTGTTTTGCAATGTAACAGTGTGACAGATAGGAAGGGGCAAACATCTAACATGCCATGTATTATTCCTTCATGACAGGGAATGTGTATCACAACATTAAGCTTTCCTGACGTTGGATCACAGAATATCCATGTACCCAAGTTTTACACAGTACTAAATTCATGTAACCGGGACTAGGTATTGCCTGTGTTGTAAACATTTGGTTGGGCAGTGTTCTATAAGTACTGATGATCCATATAAGAATTTCACATGCTGTCAAGAATCACATACATCAACACACTGCCCATACTGAATTACAGAATGTCTTGCCGAATTCACTGTGCCAATATTATGCGGGTATTCATTTAGCTTCTTCAGTTTTAGGCCAAAACAAAACTTCAGTCTGCATATTCTGTAGCTTCTCACATTCGAAATAATCTAGCTTCTCGGTTTTATTTGCAGACTGTCTTCGTTTTCATCTATTTCCTTTTTTCCAGTGTGGGCTTCTTAACAGCTCCACATCCTATAAGACACATGGGGGTCTTCTCACAGTGGAAGGATGGACAAAAAAAACACAAGAGTGAAGCTTGATTTTCTCCTCTTCCTCTTTTAAAGACAAAAGCTTGTTTGGTGTGCTACCTGGTCTGCATGGTTGCTAGAAAATCGTCACTTATTTTCTTATCTTCTCAGAAGAAGTGATCAATGAATAGAATCAATGGCCTAACTGACTGAAAACTAAATTAACGAAGGATGATTTCCAGTAATCAACTTTTGTGGGATTATACTTCGGAAGGTCTTATTCTGCTAACGAGAAATGAGATTAGTTACAGGGCTTGCCTGAAATGAACCATTGAGTGATATTCATACTGTACAGGTAAATATCAGTATAATGTAAATAATACGGGTTAAAAAATGGCAGTTTTCGAGCACATGCTAAAGCTGCCATCTACTCGAAGCCGCATTAGTTACTTTATTGAACACACTGAAAGTGAGAGAGTCTGCAAGAGGAAAACTGTCATTTATAGCAGAATGCTGGAGCTGGCAGGAAAACTGCTCAGGAAAACATGGGCAAATTTACACACATGTCCTCCCTTTAATGAGACAGTGTCTCCTTCATCGCCTAGCTCCGCCGCTGATGCCATAATTATGGCATACCAGAGCAATGGAAAGGCAAACAGCGCTGAAACCTGACCAGCTCTATGGTTAGACCAGTTTCCAGCCTGTTTGCTTTCCTCCTTTCACGTTTCCACTGTAGGAAATGTAAAAAGGACAATTTCTTATGTTAAATGTTATAAGCTTTCCCAAGCAGAACAAACCCAAGGCTACAGAAAGGTGTTTCACGGTTTTGGCTTGAAGTGAAATGACAGCTTCTGCAGAGCAGTGGTGTTTTGAGGCCTAATATCATTGCATGAGCAGGAATTCACCAGGCTCCTTATTTCCGTTGATATCCCAACAACATTCCATGCTAACACAAGGATACAGTGGATATTTCTGCAAGCCTGAAAAAGAAAAATCACTTACCTTTAGATTCTTATTTCATAAGCACTGATGCATTCATGCACATGGAACTGTCCACGTCCATGAATGACAGGAAAGACTTAAAACCCCACCACCAAGCAACACCAGTCAACACATGCCTTTTTGGTCATTGACATTATGTGTGAACCACATGAGATCTTCACGTCAAAGGTGCTCCACCGACACAGACCCATTTTAGATTTATCCCAGACCTTTTGTTTTCCAAACTTTAGATTTGCACTGGAGCTACAAGACAAATGAACCTTACACCTAACAGAAGCTTATACCACACCCCAGCCTCATGTTCATCAAGCTATTAAGTAATCTTAAAAAGATTTGCATATGTGCGTCCTGATAGTTCAGGATTCCTGCTACTTTCAGCAAATCATTTTCCAGGACTTTCCAGAACAAATTCCAGCATAATTTCCATGACTTATATACTCGACAGCTGTTGCGTACGAAGGGCCATTAAAATACCAGCACAACTGCTGACATTCTTAACACTAAAACCCTTAATGACCCCTGAATGACACAAAGACCCACTCACACAAGCTACTCTACTACCAGTTAACATTTGATCACAAGTCCTACTAAACAGTTAGAGGCCTACGTCATTCTCACCACAACGTTTACGTTAATATGGACACAGTGTCCACATATCGCTTCACATGCAAGACTATCTGTAAAAAACTATAGGGAGGCCACCACTGTTCCTCTTCCAATTCCTGACCCAGTCTTTGCTGATCCATAGTAAAAACACCAATTTCATCCAACTTAACTAATCGATAGGTGCCACACTTGACTAATCAACAAATAAACCATACTATATGCATTATATGCTATATACTATATGTATAATCATACTAGCAAGTGTGAATGGTGTCCACTGGTTGGATAACATCGCAGTCCAGTGGTTTTAGAGCCATGATAAATGCTCTCTAGAGGAGTTTTGATGTAAGTACTGCTGGCCAGGCCTCCCTTGCAAATATTATATTATTTCAATGAACATTTTCTACACTATCAATATATCGCCTAATTCAGCTAAGCTTTATCCAGTGGCACAAATGTGGACATCATTAGCGTCAGCTGCGTTTCCACCACATGAAACACCTCAACTCAACTCTGACATCAAAAAGGTGACCAAAAAACATGGATTCTGATTGGTTGGAGAGAATCATCACCATCACACTAAACACATATGCTAACACTAGTACCAGGTTAGCTTACCTTCTTGTGTAATTTTTGGAAACCATGAACCATGTCTGAACTCTTGATGTCATACTGACCATGTCACTATGACTATGTCTGCAGTACAAAATGAAGTAGCTGGTACCAAAAGTGAGTAAAGACTCATATTCTCTGCAGATACCAATATTGTATTTAGGTGCTGATGTCAGGGCCAACTCCAAAATCTTAACATAAAGGTGGAGATACTTGTTTTTCTTTAAGACAGCGACAATATGCTGCAATGCCTAATTTCAGACTTTCCAAAACATTTGATCAATTTTAATATTTTAGTTAGTTACAGTTTATAGTTTTATAGTTATAGTAATTTTTTCCCATTAATGCTTAAATAGCCTATACATTTGTAGGCGGCATGGGAATGCTGTATGTTGATATACCATCAGGACAGACTCTTGTTGCATGTCTAAAAACATTAGTGGTAGCCATGATTTTATCCGCTCGTTAGCCTTGTAGCTCCAGTGTGAAACTAAAGAAGTCAATTTCAGAACGCATTTTGGCTGATCACTACATTTGAAATCTGTAAATGAGATTTTTCTTGCCAAACTCTCACCTCTCCAGCATTGGAGAGCAATTCCAGAGCACTGTGTCCACCCCACCGCTCTACAAAAGAAGGGTAGAGGGGAAAGGGAGGGGCTGCAGAGTGGCTACTGCGAGGCTATGTCAACATGTGAACATTTGCAGCAAGCAAAACTCTCCCAATGCAAATAAGAGCATGTTTGTGCTCCTGCTTATCGCACTCATTCAATCTTGTTGAGTGTTTGCAGGCAGATAGGGATCTGACTGAGATGCTCGGAGTGCTCACACTATAAATGGGCGCATGGGTGTGGGTCTGCGCGCCTCTGAGGGTGTTCAGGCTGAGGAGCCATGCACATCATCAGCTAAACACACTTTAATACACAAGCAGTACAATGACCAAATAAGACAAACGGCTTCAGACGGCCCAGAGGACAGACAGAGAGCCGCTGGATAACACCCAAACCACGCAGAGCATATGAGCGGTGTGTCATGTGCGACGTGAGCACTATGGAAAAAGGGGTCGTGAGCGAGCCAGCAGTCCGTGTCCCCACAGCACCACAACACGTACACACGCACACACGGTTTAAAATACTGACCGGTTCGCTCTCATTGTAATATCCCCAGTGCAGTCTCTGAGGTTTCTTTGTCATCTGGAAGTAAGGTAAGGTACATGGGGTTAGGCAACAGTCCACAGACGGCACACAGACACACTAAGAACATGAGACATGCTGTTATTAGTAGAAGCACAGAAGAACATGCACTGAAATACATGGACAACTCATTCACACACATGCTCACAAACACAAACCTCACTCTGAACATGTTTATGAGAAATGAAGACTGGTCTTAGATGGACAGTGAAGAGTTAGAATGAGTTAAAGTGGCATCATTTTATGGATGAGACATTAACTGAGAGTTGTTTGCTGTGAGATGATAATAGGAAATGGTCATTCAGTCTCTCTCATTACAGTGTAGGTGATGGGAACCAGGGATCCTGATATCTAGGCTGCAGGAAGCGCATACAGAACCATATCATGTAAGAACTTTCTGCAAGGTAGCTTTTAAACACATTAACTCTGTGGTTCCTATCGTCACTGTGGACAAATCTGAATCCTGAAGGTTTCCCAACCTGTGGATCACGTACCACCAGTGATATCTTAAGATTAATTTATCACATCTAACCGTTCAAAACATATTTAGAAAGATATGTGGCGACCAGAAGGCTCGTTCTCCCCGACTGAATGTGCAACTGTAGCACGTATTGTTCCGTGTTGCCAGTAGGCAGACAAGCAGGCCATGAAAAGACTGCCTGTTGGCTCTGCTGGGGCCAGTACACACTGGCTTCTGTGCACCGAGCCTGGGAGGCCAGACCAGTGATCATCACATGGCGTTGGAAAGCCAGTGCATGCAAGAGTGTGCGAGTACGTGTGAAAAGTGTAGAAACTAAAGGCTGCCAGCCAGTGCACTACAGGGTCAGACTGAGAAGTATGTGCCAGATGGCTATGAGGGGCATCAAATGCGGCACATGGGAAACAGAAAACGGTAACAGATTACAAACTATAGCTGAGCCCTGACTTAGAGTTCATATGCTACATGGAAAAACACACTATGGTGCTGGGTGACATCAATACTGGTACACTGGTATTGGTGCTACACAACAACACTGGCTTTTCATTTGACCAATATTGACAGATAAAGAAAAAGTGCAATGTTAGACTTTTGTAGGGGCTTCAGGTTGTTTTGAAATAATTCAACCAACAAAAATAATACACTGCATATCTGAAAATACAAAACATTCGAATGGTTCCTTTGGGTGTAACTTTAAAACAAACAGAACAGAACAAATCAGCTCAATCTAAGTAAACGGCAGCACTGCCCTAAAACACTTCACCCTTCATTTATTTAATGTCTTGTTAAAACAGCCATAAAGTACAAGCTATTCATTTTTCTGAAGCTATTCTGATGAAAGCACTCATAAGAATAATCTTCTTAAAAAGAAAAAAGGGGGAATGTCAGTGGAAAATTAGTGGGTGGGGGGGGGGGGGGGGGGGGGGGGGGGGGGGGCGGGGGGGGGGGGGGGAGTTTGGAAAACCTCGGGGGGGGGGAGAGTTTGGAAAACCTGAGTTCAAAAAATGTTTCAAATTTTTAAAAAATATGATAAAAATATGATTAAAAAAATTTATTAAATAAAAATAATGCTGAAAAATGCCATTATCAACACTATGGGTCTGAAGGGATGTGAAGCTGTTAACCGTACCGAGAACAGGAAATTAAAAAAATGAAAGCTGTAACCAAGACAAAGTTTGGCCGCACTAAATACTGAACAAAAAACTTCTTGAGAAATGAATATCATTACTTTACAGCTGTTTTGGCCAAAAAGCAAACAAATAAAAGGGTGGTCCCGTGCAATACTATATGCCATAGGACATCATAACTCGTGATATATTTGAACAATATTGTGATATTTCTACTTAATTTTACACAGACACAGACACTAACACACAGGAGAGCAGACATGCACACAGCACGGCAGGGCACGGAGGGTAAAACAAAGAGGTGAGAGGAACATAACAGGACTGTGTTATGGAAATGAGGGAGTAGGTTAGGAGCACAGAGCTGCTTTTCTGTCACAGGGGATTAGCCTGGAGAGCGGCTCTGTGTGCGAGGCTATAGGAGCAGCTGAAAGGAATGAACAATGGAATTCGTTTCCTCGGCACACCGCTTTCCCCTCCATCCTGTTTGTCAGTGAGAGTAAGTGTGGATGCGGCCCGTTTGGGCCTCGGAGAACTGCACACAGCTGCCTGATGCACGCATGAAGTCACACACACACACACACAGGCACACAAAAGAACGCGCCACATGTGTGCGGTCACAAAGCGCTGCTGCTGTCCGGTTGTCGCAGACAGAACTGTGTCTAATCTGTGTTTACTGCACTTCATAGAGAGCACACAGCAAACAGAGGTGCAGGGCTGACTGGGGCTGCATAATGCAGATACGTTATTGTATTGTGACATCGATTTTTGCGAGACGAAAATTAAGCGCAGAAGAAATATGCAAATAAGTCATGTGATCAGTCAAAGATATTTTGTGTATGCTGATAGCACCCCGACTAAATCTTAATCATCCGAGATAAGCTTTTGAGGGTGTTCTGATGAACTAAGACATTCACATGTTCAAAAATATGTAAGATTTGGTAACACTGTACTTGAACCCTGCTGTATTAACACCGATATAACCAGGTCATAAACAGTTAGGACACCACATGCTGTCATGAGATCTTACAACAGATTATGTCCAGTAACAACACTGCCATGTTACTGCTAGGAATTATTGTCACATGTCATAATGACTGATATCATGAGGGCTAATGAGGGTATACGTAGCAAAACGTGGCAGATGATATAACCTGTCAAGACCTCAAACATTATGACATCGGCCATTACGCTTACTGGCAAAACAATAGCAAGCTGGCTCTTATATCAGTAATAAGCAATATATGTACATATCATCGTTGTCCAAAGAAACATGTATTATGTCATACATACATCATCTGAACACAACAGCTGCTGCTTACACGGTCTGAAAATTTCATGACGAATGGACCAACAGAAATGACCCAAAATCACTTGGGAAAAAGTCTGGTTCCAAGTTAAATGAGGTTTTTCACCCTCGAAGTTGACATTTTGGAGATACTTGCTTTCCTTTGGACAGCAACGACAGATACAGGGGTTGGACAATGAAACTGAAACACCTGGTTTTAGACCACAATCATTTATTAGTATGGTGTAGGGCCTCCTTTTGCGGCCAATACAGCGTCAGTTCGTCTTGGGAATGACATATACTGCGTCCTGCACAGTGGTCAGAGGGAGTTTAGGTCATTCTTCTTGCAGGATAGTGGCCAGGTCACTACGTGATGCTGGTGGAGGTTCGTCCTTCTTGGTGGTATGCTGACATTACCCTGGATACCGTGGCTCTTGATACATCACAAAGACTTGCTGTCTTGGTCACAGATGCGCCAGCAAGACGTGCACACTAACAGTTTTTTCGTCCCTCTTTTGAACTCTGGTATGTCACCCATAATGTTGTGTGCATTGCAGTATTTTGAGCAGAACTGTGCTCTTACCTGCTAACTGAACCTTCACACTCTGCTCTTACTGGTGCAATGTGCAGTTAATGAAGATTGGCCACCAGGCTGGTCCAATTTAGACCTCCCACACTAAAATGACAGGTGTTTCAGTTTCATTGTCCAACCCCTGTACATTTATAGAGCACTTTCTATTAGTAAGTATCTACGCCAAAACTTAAGCCCTACAATTACACTGGTGAAAACAGTGTAGTAATTGTTTGGTATTTTGTAATTTTTTTAAATTACTTTTAAATTAAAGACGTAATATTCAGATTCATAATGATTTACACATAAAACAAAAAAGAATGATTAAAGCGGTAGTGCTGTCCCACGTTTCTGTCAACTTCTGAGTTAAAATCCATAGGTGGAGCCTTATTTCAGCCGTGTCTGTATTTTGTAGCAGAAAATGAGACTATAATGTGTAAGGTGTTACGATAATCAATAAGTACCATTCATTTCCAGCAACAAAAGCTTCCTATTTTTTATAGAAAAATAAGTTGATTTTGTGGTATGCGGTCACTCTAAGCAAAAAGTTTTTAGTCTTTAGTCCAAGATGTGCTTTCAGACAATCCATATAAATGACCTTGTCATGACCCCTGGCTTGACTACATCAAGTTCATGACTACGTCAGTGTTCTGTAGCAGGATCCATGTAAAGTGTTACCTAATATTCCCAGTCAAAATTAGGGATGCTGATCAGAATCGGCTAAAATCAGAACTGGTAGAAATACACAATGTTGAACCACGTCACATGAAGGGGTAATTACGTTTAATATCCTGGAAGGATCATATTCTCGATCATATCCTCTACCAAAACAATCACAATGTTGGATTCTTTGTGCATTATGCAGCTCTATGCCTGACGTCCCCTCAGCTGGCTGGGTCAGCAGTAAAGCAGAGCTGGGCAGTGAGCAGCAAGCCGTACCTGACTGAGGTAATGGTATTCTTCAGGTTTTCGGAGGTGGAACGCCGTCCTCTCCTCCTCACTCGCGCCCGCCAGCAGGTAGTAAAACACATGGTAGTTCCTGTAAGGGAAAACACAGCTGGAGTCAGCGACAGCAAACAGGCACACAGACGCAGGCACACATTTTCCACTGCCGTTATATACAGCAACAAGAGTGCATAATCTCTCCCAGCGGAGGTCAGCGTGCAGGGTGTGTTACTGGAGGTCAAATGTCATGGAGGGGCTGCAGCTGTAGGGAGTCCCTTACACAGCGGTGGGAGCCTGTAGTCAGCAATTCGTCTCAATAACAGATCGCAACAGTACCAGAACTCAGTCACGGACACGCATACACATCGTTTATCATAGGACAGAATCTTATATATCCAAACACGTGGTTCTACAAGAGGAGCAGAAACAAGATTACTAGCTTTAATTTATGGTTTATTTTAGAGTCATTCTGTTTCAAATGGTCATGTGACCATGAAATTTGGACTGCATAAATGACAGCTGGTGTTCCAGATTATGCTAAATAAATAAATAAATAAATAAATATGTGAGCAAAAACGGAGATGCAGGGTTTTGCTCCGACAGCAACACTTGCCCACAGGAATGAGCTTCTGAACTGGGGGGGGGGGGGCATATTATAATTCTTGAACCATGCAAAATATCTAATATTATAATTGTATATTATAATATATAAGGCTATAAACAAAACTTTTGCTTTAGTCGACATAATGAGGAAATTAATGATGGACAGAAATACCGCAGGACACAGCATGCATCTGTCTGTGTTATAGTCTGATATCCAGAAGAAAAGGTTGGTAATGTTCAAAAACATTCTACAGGGTTTATATTTTTAAGAAAATTCCGTATTCAGTGTTCCCAAGTGGATGGGCAAAAACTTGGCGTTAGTTTTAACATCGCTGTTGCTTGTCTTGTTTTCTAAATATGCAGAAGTCTGGACGGTTTCTCTGTGGGTGATGATATGCGTCCAACCACTTTTAGCTTCAATTATTATACAGTATTGAGGAAGCTATGAATCTAGCTGTGCCCAGTCGTGTTTTTTAACTAAAGGTTATACAGACGTGCGAATTTGATTATCATTAAGTAAATCTAACTATCCAAAACACAAATGTCAAAAGACTAGGGAATTCCACTTCTTCTGCATGTTAAAGACTATGTAGGTTTTTCTGAGACAGTAACTTTTTCAGTTTTATTTTTTCCTGGCACAATTTGGACTTTGTATCTTTAAGGAAGATCAAATTACAAAGGTCTGCTGAAGCTGACCTCCCTATTGTGTTTGTAGGTTGCTACTGTCACTACTATCAAGGTCAAAAAACCTGCTGTAGGTTTGTCTTCATGTTTGGTGCATTACACATGCTGGCATTGGACATAAAACTTTATGAGGTTTTACAGCCCCCATACTGAGCTGCCATGCCCAGGAGAGACATGTTTGTTGTTTTTGCATTCTCATGTTGACAGAACGTTGCTCTATGCACAAAAACACAGAAGAAAAAAACTCAGAAATATCCGGATGTGTGTGGAGAAGGCACATCTCTGTGTTATAATAACCCATGTGGCTGCCTCTGTTCTACAAGTACTGACAATAACAGAATGCAGTTCTGCAGTATTACAGCGTGCATCCCTGTTCACAAACACACTGCTTTATAGAAAAGGAATTAAAGAGCCTGAAAGCAGAAGGTGATGTATGAAAGGACAAATAGGAAGAACAGCACATGGTAAGTGTGTGGGAGGTAACTGAGGTCAGCAGAAAACGGCAGCAACAGGGCATCTCGCTGTCACAGCAGAATTCCTGGACATAAGAGTAGTTTCAAAATGCCATATGCAAAAGCCAAAGATATGATAAGGCAGAAGAGAAATGCCTAACTCTACAACTCTTATCAGAATACAAATCACTGCTAGCTCTGTAATGTTTTCTAGTAGGAGTTTACACAAGGTCCCAGACCTGAAAAAATAAAAAAAAAGTATGGCGTACATTGTTGCCTTGAGGAGGT
>JAMWET010000232.1:0-117561 GCA_024036415.1 Prochilodus magdalenae
CGGCGATGAGTGCAAACCACCCTTGCCTCTTTACTAGCGAGGATCGTACTTTCCGAACAAGAGTAAGCAGGCCGTACTGAATGGGCTATTGGTGGCCTTTCAACAGTAGCTCTTTAAAACATACCTTCCCAAATCCTTCATGGCACTAGAACAAGTGGCCATATAGTGGTTGGAATTTCATGACAAATCCAGGAGATA
This sequence comes from Prochilodus magdalenae, assembly GCA_024036415.1. Lineage (NCBI taxonomy): Eukaryota > Metazoa > Chordata > Actinopteri > Characiformes > Prochilodontidae > Prochilodus > Prochilodus magdalenae. The sequence goes on from JAMWET010000232.1 coordinate 199, forward strand.
AAAGGTCTGAAGTTGATTCCAAGTGTTATGCATTTAGTAGCTGTTCGTGGTGTGACACTTCTTGCCTGAAGAGACAGAATGGATGCTCTGAGGTAGCCATGATGAGTGACGTTTACAGAGAGCACATGGGCATCCACACAACAATTACTGTGGAGACCAGATTAACCCATAGGAGCCTTTTAAAAGTCTGTAAGGTTCTTTATACAGCTTTATCCTCCACATGGGTAAAGCTGTATAAACACATGGAGTCCCTGAGTGACCTATACCCAACATCCTGGATGCAGTCACAAGACAGCTGGTGAACATGTGACCTCATTTAGAACATGGTGATGTGATTGGTTAGTGCAGTTAGAGACAAAACCAGCTCATTTTACAGTCTGGGTTTTCTACCTGTAAGGTTCCGACCCATTTAAGAGCTCTAATGTTCATATACCCATATTCTATATCACATATACCCATATTCTATATTACATATACCCATATTCTATATCACATATACCCATATTCTATATTACACATACCCATATCTATATTACACATACCCATATTCTATATCACACATACCCACATCTATATTACATATACCCATATTCTATATTACATACCCATATTCTATATTACATATCCATATTCTATATTACATATAACCATTCTGACACCATTTCTAGAACACCATGATGGAATACCAGTTATGAAATTGTTGTTGTTGTGACATATGCTACCAGTATTATGACTCTATAATACTTACAGAAGACGTCATGTGACCTCTTTGTCACAATAAGACTGATCTTTTATGATCTTATAACTGAGCCTTCATTATTTTCCCTTAAAGGGAACCAGGTCTTCATGAGTGTAAAAAGTAAGGGTTTAGGCCGAGATCCAAACCACTGGCTGCCCAGCTCTGGAGGGTACAACCCTACCCTAGAGTACCACAGCTAAGGAGTGTTATTGAAAGTTTTGGACAATCCAGTTTCTCTGACTTCAGAGAAACATATCAGTACCTTTTAAAGTACAGGTACGTTGTTACTGTCCCAGACTGGTTGTCAGTAAGTTTCAAACACCTGAAACTGTGATGACGGTACCTGACTGATCCAACAGCCACCACTGTGGTTCAGTGAGGAGTGATGCCCTCCATGAGTCATCCTGTTAGTGCCAGCACCATTGGCAGACGGCTGCACCACGCAGGACTACATACACACAGACAGTTAAGACGACTGCCCATATCAACGCCACCATTGGTGTTGTGTCAGACATGGAGTGACTCAGAATGGCAGTGGGTCTTTTTCAGTGACGAGTGCCACTTTGGGCTTGGTACCTTCAAAGCACAGGTACTTTGTTACTGTCCACCACTGGTCATTAATATGTTCCAAAACAAGCAGGGTTGTGATGAACCCTCTAAAAGAGAACACCATGGGGAGGAAGGTGGATGTAACTTTCACCAAGCACCACAGGATAAACGAGTCCTGGTGTCACCAATTCTCACCAATGCAGCCATACAAGTCAGTGCAGGACCATCTGCTGTATACGGTTGGCCAAATGAGGCACAGCTATCAGGATCTTGTCCGGCTGGGCCCGGCTGGGTCCGGCTGCCCGTTTGTATCAGTTACACTGACTGTTTCCACAAAGTCAATTAGCACATCAGTAAAAAGGCTCCTTCCTGTCATAGTAGATGGCTCTGGTCATGCTGAGTGAAGACCCTACCAGACTGTCTGGCTATGGGAATATGGGCCTACCTGTAAACATCCCTGCAGCCTCTTGTGGAGATGGGTTCGTATAGCCTTTGCAGGTGCAGCCAGTGGCTGGAGGACGTATAGAATGAGTGTTTGTGATGCAAGACAGTAAAAAAGTAGACCTTTGTTAGATACCTGTGCTGGTCTGCTTCCAGAGTTTGAGAGCTGAGCTTTGTGTAATCGTCGTCGTACTTGTTCCAGAATGCCTTTGTACTTGTAGTTCGGTTCCCATTGCTGTGAACCCAAGCCGAATGATGCACCGTTGTTATGATGTTAGCTCTGGTTTGCTTAGCGTGCTCATTGATATACCGTATTAACCATCATAACACATGATGTAAACCATAAAGACTGCTAAGGCAGACTTTATGATTTGCAGAAACTGCGGCGACGTCTGCCATGCTGTTCTCTCTTCTATCTGGGCTTGTTAGTTTTATTTACGTCTTGTTTGATTCATCTTGTGATATTGGAGCAATAAGCCACGGGACTCCCTGTGCTGTGCACAATGCAATGCAGGGTGAAATCACTGTAACAGCCTCAAGTGGCTTACTGCATTCACAAAATGTAATTCATGTGTGCAGTCAAATGTGCATATCGAATACTTCATAATAACTTCAGACGTGCCTCCGGCTCCTTTTAAAACGAAAACAATCCGTTATCTTATAATTACCGATTCAGAGCTCACCGAGAGATAACGTAACGCATGCACGCGTGGAAACCCGGTCAGGACCTGGTCTTTTCCAGATAGTACCGAAGACATTCTGCAGGGGAGACCACTATTCATCCTGTCCGGGGGTCGTTTGGACATCGTTGGTCTGTATTGTGTTGTAGTTTCCTTTTTGGTGTCACTTAAAGAGAGGAGACCACTCTGGATTGTCTATGGAGCTCTGGTTCCAGCATGCTCCTGTAAAGTCGCCATTTTGGAGATACCTGTTTTACTTTGGACAGCGACGAAATGGTACCTAATAGGAAAATATACAATTACGTTCATACTTCAAACAAACCGCACCGGAGTGGCAGTTCTGAAGCAAACCAAGACCTTCATGGGGCTGACTTCTTGTTTGGATAGTTTGGCTTGTTTAAAGTAGGCAAATGGATTGGCTTACCGTAATGACCTTAAACGAGGAAGCTACATCTCGTACTAAGCGAAATAGCCCTATGATATTAGCATTGTCCAGATAAAAAAAATAATAAAACCTCCAGTTTTGTCAGTTCTGCTTTTATGCATCATTTGAACACAGCAGCTGTCCTTTACATTGCATTTAAAAAATTCTCTCTTAAGATGAGAAATTTAAAATAGACTTGAAGATTAATTTACTTGTAGATTCCAACCCATATCTGATGCACCCGACTCACCTCGTCAATAACAAACACAGTTATGACAGTCTATTTTGAAAGGCTGGTTTATGGCAGGTGTTAAGTTATGTTCACCTCTATTAACCTACAAGTAGTTGCACCCAGAGGGAGTCAACCGGCAGGAATGAAACTTGGTGGGTAGGTTTGACATCAAGAGAAATTTGAATGATTGCAGTGTCACACTCGCCGTGCAAGGATGGGCCTTATCGGTGTACCTGAAGGACCCAACAGCCACCACTACAGACATCAACAAAGACTGCAGTGGTGTCATACCAGACTGTCATGGAGTGACTCAGAATGGTAGCGGGTCATCTTCAGTGACGAGTCCCGCTTTAGTCTTGGTGGAGACGCCCAACGAACCTGTGTGTGGAGGCACCGTGGTCAGCACCAAGATGAACGGTTTGCTGTCACACGTCCAGAAGACCTGGTGTCCCTCCACCTCCACCCCTACCGCACCATCTGCAGGAACTGTGTGAGGATGTTCAAGCTGCATGGGATGGATGATCACAGGACTCCATTAGGAACCTCTACAGCTCCATACCGAGACGTCTGGCGTGTTGGGTTAGCAAACACGGCGGCCCGACGCCATACTGAGAGACAGACTTCTGTATGTGTAGCTCAATAAATATTGATCATATCAGTCTAAATTTATCATCAGTTATTGATCCTGGTCACCTTTATCTTCCTTCCCAACAGCACCGCACTCCCACACCTCCTTCTGGGTGCAGCTATTCTGTTGATGATGAGTGTATTAATTCCCCTAATTCAACTAAACCAAAGTTAATACAGGTTTCCATTTCCATTCCATTTCCTTTTCACACGTTAGATTAACTACCATCGTAGAGAAGAAGAGAGAGGGAGCAGGGCTGGTCTGCAGGAGGCCTTCTGGATTAAGAGTTTAGAGCACATCTCTGTAATGGCTACAGTTCTGACAGTGTTCCATGGCATCCGTATATATACACTAACTGTGTACAGCAGTCACACCGAGCACTGTATAGTTCAAACAAAAACATCTCCTGATGCCTCTACTGCTCAAACCCCGTCTGTTCGTGCCTACAGAAGAGAAAGCAGCAGGTGATTCACTATGTCAGTGTACTGGCGCCTATGCAGGACTCCGAGCGCTCATCTGAGACACAGTGCCGTTGCTCCTCCGTCTCAGGGATTGGTGGATCTCCAGCTGAAAGATCAGAGCAACGCTGATATCACAGCTCCTCCTACTGGTCGAGCATGGAACTGAGCTCAGCCAGAGTGATGGGTTTTCCGATTGATTTGTTTACGTGTGATGAGACAGACGAACCAGGCTGAACTCCCTGAACATATTAAAAAGATGAAGCTGGGATGGTTGTACTTTGGACCAGGGAGGATAAAAAGAGTGGACTGGATGGATTCATGAAAGAGGTTTACCACAGAGAGCCAGAACGGTAGGTGGTGCTGCTAGAAATGGTGATGTTCTCCCTAGCTCTGCCTGCACACAGATATAGGGTAGATCCCTGCTGCTCTTATTTCTCAGTTCATTCCCACTTCTTCCTCTCTTTCCCACTGCAACCTCTCTCTCCCCGTCCTCCCTCTTCTACCCTTCCAGACCTCTGCAGCTGTAGGTCTAGTGGGATTGATTACTGTTACGGTCTTAATAGACTCAGTCTGATACATATAGTCATTAGTGCTATTATACATGTAATTAATGAGCACTAATTATACATAACTATGTTGAGACACAGTCAAGATTCACTTAAATATACACACATATACAAACATACAAATATACATATTAAACAAATAATTGTTTTGATTGTAATTAAGTTTGTAATGATTGCAAATGATGTTTTGAGTTAACACATCCTCTACAGGCAACACACTTGAATATGGCACTACACATTTTAGTATACATTTTAGTTTAAATTTGAATATAAATTGTAGTATTTTAGAAAAAAAATTCAGGTTTGTTTGGTGCAAATTTAAGGATTCTACTTAAAAATTTAGGTCCAAATTTTTGTATTTTAGCACCAACTTTATTCTTTTATTCCAAAACTGTAGTATTTTAGCTCCAGTTTTAGTGCACATTTAGGTGTTTCGGTATTTTAGTGAAAAATGTAGTGCAAATTTTAGCATTTTAGTAAAAATGTTAGTATTTTAGCAGGAATTTTAGTATTATAAACATACTGGACTAAAGAAAACGTACTATGTCCCATGACTTTTGCACATGCTAAATTGTTTTTTTTTCTCAGTGTGTTACATTGTGCATAACACCATGCAGAAATATATCATTCTCTTCAAAGGATGTGTTCACTTTTTTAATCAACAAAACATGTCATTTAAGGGCGAATGCCTTTTACATATCATGTTTGGATAAAGAAAATCAAATTCCACAAATCCCAGTTTTGGTCAATCAGCCAAAACATGTTTGGTGTCCAAACTGTTATGTTGTGACAATGAAATAAATAACATTTTGAAAACATTTGTGATAATGTGATAATGACAAACGTCACAAGATCTTGAGAAAACGAATGAACAAAAATGTATGATAGAAAAACAAAGTAAAAAGGAATCAATAGCCCTATAGGGATTCCATACAACGTAAAGGCCAAAGATTTATGTTTCTCCTTTCCATCATGGAACACCACTGTAAAGCAATCTGGGTCTGTTTCTTTACATGTAGACGTATACAGGAAGTTTGAGAAGTCAGTGGAATTCCTTTGTTAGCCTGGAGCGTTTATTATTTTTGTAACTTGGATTGATGTTTGTTTGTTTGTTTGTTTGTTTGTTTGTTTGTTTGTTTGTTTGTTTGTTTGTTTGTTTGTTTGTTTGTTGGAGCCTATGGCTTTCTTCACAGCCAGTCCAAATCAGATTTTCTGGCACATCCAGACTGTACCCAGACTGATTTTTGATAGTCTAGCCAGCAATAACCCACATGTGACCCGTTTTTGGTGAATCCGATTCAAACCACATTTAGAACTGAACTGATTCCAATCGGACTTTGCTTTGACAGCGTCGTCTGTGATAGTCTGGATGCTGTGGCCACTCAATTCAGATTTCAAAGTGCCTTCTGCATCATTTGCAACGTGTCAAACAACATGAGTGATGGAAGTGATGGGATTCAAGGTGAGTGCCAAAGAATCATGCCTAGGCCTGTGAATTTCCTTTTGTAAGCCAGATGGGAGAGAACGTTTTGCAGCTGTGTGACCAAGGATTAACCCGGTCAGGAAACACAATGAATCCTGTCAAATAAGGACGAACAATATGTCTTATTCCTGAGGAAGCTGAGATGGACTAGCCTACCATGGCAAGTTTTAGTTAGCTCCTGCCATAGGACTGTGGAAAGCATCTCGATCTAATGTGTCACAGTGTGGTATTTGTACTTGTACTGCTGCTAACCCGAAAGACCCGCAGCAGATGGTAAAGACAGTGGAGCGCATCATTGGTGTAAACTGTCTGACATAAAAAGCAATTTAAAAGGCTATTTATGATACATCACTGATACTTTATTCTAACAGTACAAGTAAAGAACAAACTCCTCTACACTCATCACTTTAAAGAAAAACTATTGTGGCTTGTGCTTGATACCTGCATCTTTCACAAACCCACATAGAGAATAGGGGAGAAGATTTTGACATTTAGTCATGTTGGTTTAGCAACCACATGACCACATAGAAACCCATTAGTAATACTAAATTAGTAATACCCACGCAACCACCTGGAATACAGAAGATGCATCATTAGTAATACCCTCGCAACCACCTGGAATACAGAAGATACATCATTAGTAATACCCTCGCAACCACCTGGAATAAAGAAGATGCCCATTAGTAGTACCCACGCAACCACCTGGATATAGAAGATATCTATTAGTAATACCCTCGCAACCACCTGGATATAGAAGATATCTATTAGTAATACCCTCGCAACCACCTGGAATAAAGAAGATGCCCATTAGTAGTACCCACGCAACCACCTGGATATAGAAGATATCTATTAGTAATACCCTCACAACCACCTGGAATACAGAAGATATCCATTAGTAATACCCTCGCAACCACCTGGAATACAGAAGATACCCATTAGTAATACTGAATTAGTAATACCCTCGCAACCACCTTGAATAAAGAAGATGCCCATTAGTAGGACCCTCGCAACCACCTGGAATAAAGATGCCCATTAGTAGTACCCACGCAACCACCTGGATATAGAAGATATCTATTAGTAATACCCTCGCAACCACCTGGATATAGAAGATATCTATTAGTAATACCCTCACAACCACCTGGAATACAGAAGATACCTATTAGTAATATCTTCGCAACCACCCGGAATACAGAAGATACCCATTAGTAATACCCTCACAACCACCTGGAATACAGAAGATACCCATTAGTAATACCTTCGCAACCACCTGGAATACCACAGCTGCTGCTGTTTAAACAACCAAGTAGCAAAAATGAATCCCTCAGCTGAAAGCAATCCCAGATACAGGCCACACTGACTGGCTGTACACAGCACGTCCGGACGGGACACTGAGCCAAACCCGAGCCTGCATCCAAAACCACATCCCTCTGTACTTCATACTAATGAATACACTTATAACAGCAGCCACAATATTTTCAACAGACCGTTTAATAATCTTCTATGCGGTTTTGGCCGCAGCCCAGGCTGGAGGCTGGACACTTCGTATTCCTCCCACACCAAAACATGACTGCAAAGTGAGGGAGAGCGGCCACAAGCAAGTCCTTAAATGAATGGTGGTGATTGGAACTAATCTAAAAACTCCACACACACTCGTCAAAAGGACAGCTGCACAAATAGCCGCACCCGGCAGCAATCAAGCCACAGTAATGAAACTTGGTGGGTAGGTTTGACATCATGAGATATGCAAATGATTCAAGTTTCATACTCCTGCTTATGTAGCATTTAACTGTAATTTTTACATTACTGTAAAAGAGTAATGCAGAAATATCGTATTGTAAAGTATAATAAGATATAATATTTCATAATAGACAAGGTACAGTACCCAGTCAAAAGTTTAGGTACACCCATCTAAACGGATGTAGTTGTTGATCTTATAGACTCTACAGTGGTACACTGAACAGCTCCACCTGCTGAGAGTCTGAACCAGTCCATATCCTGATACACCACATCTACTCCTGATGTACACAGTATGATACTCCTCCATATCTCCACCTCTAATATATATTTAGTGGTGTAAAAACTTTGATCTCTTTTTCTGCGCAGTGTAAAAGCTCTAGTTCTCCTTTCAGGTTAGTGAATATTCATGATGGACCGACCAGTAGAATCGCTCCAAACCTGCTTGGTAATAAACCTTGTTCTATCAGCTCCACTGCAGGGGAAGGAAGTCGCTCCATCCTCCTGTACAGCTCCACTCTGGAGGGTTTTAAGGTGGACTGTATAATTCCATAAGGGCTGTTTCATAGTTTGATGTATTTATGTTTATTTTATCGTGAAGCTTTAAGATAAACAGAAGGAAATTTCTTTTTTTACCTAATTCAGCCTGATTGTGCCATCTCTACCGATCGGCAGAGGTATGTTAGACTAAATCCATCCACTTAATGCCTTTCTTTACATACACCTTTACGGTTCTCATGCATAGAGGAGGCAGACAACAAGTAAATCACTCCACATGTGTGGATTGTTTTGGTGGAATTCTACATAAAAACGATTTTTTGTTTTTTTACACTACTAAATATATATTAGAGTGTCACTTCCTGTCTAGTCCAGCCCTTGTTTTTCTCCATTTTCTCTGGTTTTCTGTTTGTCTTGTCACTTCCATGTGCCTTTTGTTGTCTTGTTCCATGTACTTGGTTTTTGGCTCCTCCTGTCCCCGCCCCCTTGTCAGTCCCCTCAGCTGTCCCTAGTTTGTAGCTCCGCCCCTTCTCAGGTGTTCCTTGTTAGTCTTTGTTCTCTTATACTCCCTGTAGTCCCCTGTGTTCTTGTTTGGTGTTTTGTCTCCATGTCGGTCTGTTTTTGTAACCTGGTTCAGTGTTTCTGGTTTCTTAGGATTTGTTTTGTCTCATTTGGTCTATTCAATAAATCATTGTGCTTACATCCTGCCGTCTCGCCTTGAACCCCACGTGACATAGAGGTGGAGGTATGGAGGAATATCATACTGTGCTATATGTACTCTCATCAGTTGGAGCTGTTAAGTGTACGACTGTAGAGTCTTTAAGATCACAAATACATCCATTTAGATGGGTGTACGTCTAACCATTGCTCTCTTCCGACTGATTGGTATCTGAATGTATTTTCTAACATACATTAATGATGCACCTACAAATGTCATGCACCACACAAACAAACCTGTGTGGGAAACACAATAAGCACATAGAATTCTTCTGCCCTGTTTCACCTAAACATACACAGTCTTGCAAAGTGCTAGAACCCTTTGCTGCAGTGTCTGGCAGTATGTGGTTTCCTGTACAGTGCATTTTTCTGGGCCTCTCTGAAACTTGGTGGAGTAATTACAAAGCTTCAGTCTTTCATTTCCCTGAATACAGTCACATCTCGTACTACAGGGCTAACAGAGCTGGTGCAGGAGTCTCTGTGTTTATTAAAAAAGCACTTTCATTTTCTGACGCATGGTGATCGAATGGCACCGCTGGCTAATGAGGTGGAGGCAGTGAAGACTGAGCTCAAGAATGTTTTCTGTGGTAGGGCAAAGTTATAGTTGGTTATGTCTACAGAGCCACACAACTAAGGAGCAAGCTTTACTAATATTCGGATTTAATTAAACTGGGGATCAGTTGGGTGCATCTTTCTTTTCCCGAATCCAGCCCACTAGCATAACACTGAATATTAATATGCTAACTGATAATAACATCACTGTCACTAACCATAGTATCCAGTATTGCTGGGGTACTATATGCACACAGCTAGAATATGTACACGCATCATCGAAGGAATAGCACCCAGAAGGAATCAAGCCACAGGAATGAAACTCGGTGGGTAGGTTTGACGTTGTGAGACATGCCAAAAATTCACACTTGGCTGAGCACCACGCAGGACTACATGCACACAGACCGTTACCACGACTGTCCTTAACACCACGTCACCATCACCAAACACTGCAGTGGTGTCGTACCAGACTGTCATGGAGTGACTCAGAACGGCAGCGGGTCATCTTCAGTGACGAGTCCCGCTTTAGTCTTGGTGGAGACGCCCAACGAATCCGTGTGTGGAGGCACCGTGGTCAGCACCAAGATGAACGGTTTGTTGTGTCACGTCCATAAGGCCTAGTGTCCCTCCACCTCCACCCCTACCGCACCATCTGCAGGAACTGTGTGAGGATGTTCAAGCTGCATGGGATGGATTATCACAACACTCCATTAGGAACCTCTACAGCTCCATACCGAGACGTCTGGCGTGTTGGGTTAGCAAACACGGCGGCCCGACGCCATACTGAGAGACAGACTTCTGTATGTGTAGCTCAATAAATATTGATCATATCAGTCTAAATTTATCATCAGTTATTGATCCTGGTCACCTTTATCTTCCTTCCCAACACACCTGCACTCCCACACCTCCTTCTGGGTGCAGCTATTCTTTTGATGCTGAGTAATTTGTAGCTGGAAATGCACATTGAAGCTTTACAGTGATTACTTTGATAAATTCTATCCTATTAATTATAAAGGAATTTGTCAGGTTCAGGTTGAACCCTCTGTAGCTAGCATGATACCTGAGGCTCTGCTGACATTACCAGACCCCTCAGCAGCACTTTGATGCTGTTAAGTTTCATCCTGCATCTGATTAACGTTATAAGCAATCTCCTGAGCACTGTTGCTGGCCTAGAAGACTTCCCACCAGTGTTATTAAAGTACCATCTCAGCATTACCTTACCAGCCAGTGCCAAAATGTATCCCATCACACAATTCAGATGACCCAACAATACTGAGCTGTACCAAACACTCCAACGCACAACCGGTGAAAGCAGATGTGCACAGTCCTACCTGAACACATTTCCTCTGGTAGCCTGCGTGCGCTGTTCAGATCATAAAGTTTATATAGCATACAGAACTCTGCACTGTGTAAATCTCACAACATGGAGGGGAAGAAAATCTTGATCTCTAAACAACGTCTAAACTGATATCTCATTAATCCAATAGGAATAGCAAAGAGGAGAACACTGGCTTTACGAGGGGGATGATTTTTGACAAGGGGGATTGGCAAACTGTTGCATCCCTGAGGGTGAGGCAATAATCTCTGCCCAGAGACAGAGATAGAGCTAATGCATCATCCTTTTCTGGTTATTCAGTGCAGACTCATAACAGGAGCGAGGGTTTAGCAAGCCAGAGGAAGACTTAAGGGAAAATAAATCTTCCCCTTTATCCATTTGCCATCTTCATAAACATTTTATTGCGTAATACCAAAGACAATGGCTGTACTAAAAATGGTATACTACATACTACTGACATACTACATCTTCTTTAAAGTAGTATGAAGCCTACAACCAAATTGAATATCTCTAGTGTACCCGGATGGTGTTCTACTCCAGTCAGAGGTTCTAGTATACAGAGGGAGCTATCTTCATGATCCCATCATGCCCTGCCGCCTCACCAGCTCTCAGCCTGCTTCAGCCATAGAAAATGGCGGCGGGTAACACTGGGGAGCTAAACACAGCCCACTCCGAGTATAACTGTGGGTGTAGTGATTGTAGTGGGTGTGTGTTCATCAGAATGAGCCTCAGAAAGTTAAATATACAGGTCTGAAGATTAATAAAAGATGAACTCGCTTTAGAGGATCAGTTTTAGAGTGAAATAGCCGAGCGGAGCTAACAGCTAGGCTAACCGTATTTCAGGTGGACTGAGCATTCAGCGTTAGCAGCAGCTAGCTCTAAACAGTGATACAGTAATAACAGCTCTGAGGTAAATGTGTGGTAACTGGTCATGTAAGTGTATTAGTATACCACACTGTAGGTCAGAACTGGTTACTGTACTGTATACTACACACAGGGGGCGTGCACAGTGTGCGGTACATACTACTGTATTCTGCAGCGTGCAGTACTGTAGTGTACCATTTTAAATAAAGACAGTCAAGTCTTTTGTCTCTACAGTACTAGGTGGTAATATTTGTAGAGTGGTGCTTCCATACACCTGCAGATTCAGCTACTTCCTTCACACTATGGTCTTTGGCCACGCCCACATGCAGTCCCTCCTTTTAACCAATCATTAACATCTGCTCTGGAGCCATTTTCCACACATGGATCGAGACATTCCCTGCACTGTAGGGTCTCTTCCCAATCTATGGATCCCGCCCTGCTAGGTATTTATTGGCCTATCATCCTCATGTCTCATGCAGCGCCATCTGCAGGAATCTGTAGTTACTACCACCTTATACATGCAGGGTGAGCTTACTATGAGCTTACATGGTGTTCCAGCCTTACTACACTACTCGGTCCACATGTGTAAAGGGAATTAAAAGAGTTTTAAATGATTTTAACACAGATGATCATTTTAAACGTGCATTTACATGTACAACAAAACTGAAATCAGTAAAGGAAAAAAATAAAAGGAGGAATAATCATAGTTTTATTGGTTTATTTAGTGACTTTTTGTGGTTTATTCTTAATTTAAGCTCATGTTTATGACTCCAAAGTTGTGGGAATCCAACTGCCATGCTGTCAGTTCTGTTCACCCCACCACGGCCCACCCCATCCCGAGTGCTTTCATCCTCGGAAGAAGGAAAAGCCTTGTAAGTGTAGCTCACAGTTATGAGATGGGCCGGACTCCAGCATATAACTCAGGGTTCAACACTCGGGCCCTGGACTGCGGTATGGACAGAAACAGAGCACAGCATGTTCATGCTGTCTAAAGTGATGGATTTGATTGACAGCCGGAGAGGTCATTCAGGAATGCTTCCACACAAGGCACCCTGGGCTGGTGGAACCTGTTTACACACAAACACATTTCATTGTTCTCCTGTCAGGACTGTGTCTCATCTGTGTCCTGCAGAGAGACATCAAAGCCACAGGCAGAGAATTACTTTCTCTCTTCTCATTACATTCTCACTCTCTTAGTTTCCCTTTCTGCCTGTTCTCTCTCTCTCTCTCTCTCTCTCTCTCTCTCTCTCTCTCTCTCTCTCTCTCTCTCTCTCTCTCTCTCTCTCTCTTTATGTCACTGTCAAACAGAAGCACATGTTCTCTCTTAATCTCTCCGCTGCTTTCCTCTCTTTCATCTCTTCGGTGCTAGCTTACGAGGAGAAGTTGTACTCCACAGTTCACCCAGACAGTTCTCTCCTCGACGCTAGTTTCATCTCTCCCATAGACTCTAAGGTGACCCTATACTGTGAGCTGCTTTACACTGAAATTACGGGTATTAATTAAGGCTAATTAAACACAATGTGTTCCACATGCTGTTGCAGTCATATGCACTGCTAATTACTGCTTGATGATTTAATGCTCATTTGGGGTTCTAATAAATTACACACGTACTCACATAGAGTACTTCCTGCTTAAGCCCTATTGGGGCCGGGTTAGTTGTATATAAGTTGTAGATGGGGAGCCCTGAGAGTTTAGTCTCGTCTGAATGCATCATGTCAGTAAAGGTTCCAACGTCTGTTACAGGACCCTTACTTATAAAACAGACCACAGGAATGACCTCAGGTCACATGAACACCTTGTGAATCAGCATGTGGGTCAATATTCCCTTATGGAGAAAGAGTTTCCCGGATTTTCCTCCAGGATGGAGGCGCTCAAGGCTTTGTCATGCACACATGGCACAGGGTTTGTACAACACATACATCCAGAAGACCAACCAAAGGCCTCTTTGGAGGTGCAACACTTCTGGCAGCTTCAGGTAAGTAGGAATGTAGCATAGCCCATAGCCTACATACCTGTTATGAACATGCCATTAGCTGGTTACGTTCAAAGTAAAATGTCATTATTAATATAAGTGGGTTATAAGATGGTCATCTTGCTATCCCCATTCAGCTGTGCACTACTTGTTGTATAGTCTGAACTTTGACCTTGACTTTGTAATGTAATACAGGTGATACAACACAACTCAGCCTAGGCTCTATCTGAATCGAACCTGCTTCATTTAACGTACTCTAGCCCTGCAGTTTCCAAATCAAGACATGTAATTTGCCCTCAGGCTTTATCTTCTCATCCTCTCAGGTCTATGCTTCTGTTGCTGTGAGGTAATTAATCAGCTGATCTTACTAACTGTACCAGGGAGAGACAAGGAGGCAGGATGCAAGTTTAATATGAACCAATATGTACAAACAGAAATGAAAAATGAGAAACTAACCACGACTAAGAACAAGGAACAGGGATGGAAAACAACCGACAGGGAGACGAAACACCAAGCCACCTCAAAGGGAACAACAGGGAGTCTAACCAGGAACACCTGGGAGGGGGCGGGGCTACAAACTAGGGACAGGTTAGGTCGAGAGGAGGAGCTATAAAGAGAAACACATGGCACAGGACAACAAAAGGCACGTGGAACTAGCAAGAGACACAGAGACAACTAGAGACAAACAGCAGGCAGACAAGACAGGATGTGACACAGACCTTTCAGGTCACGGCTTTCACAGTGTTACTGAATGAATCATGCGTACTGCAACTGTTGGGGAAAGTTATTGGCTAGGGGCAGATACTGATTATCACGTTGGACCACATGGGGGCGCCAATCACTGGGGTCTTATAAACTGTGGGCTCAGCCACAGAAATGGTGGCCAGAGCAACGGCAGGAAACGCTGGGGCTTTGAAGATTGCGCTTGGGGCTCTTCCAAAGAGAGGTTGGCTCTCTCCTGGGGTCTGGGACTCTCTCTCTTCTGCTTGCGGTGGACCTCCTTCCCATCAACGTATCAACCCTGAACGCTACCATGAACGTGACTTGAGCTGGCCGACCACGGGCTCATGGACTGAGCTGCCCCCACCACACTTCAAGGTGATTCGAGGACTCGGACAGGTGATTTGGTCTCTCATTGGGTCCAACCAGGCATGTAGGTTTCCTGTGTCACAACAAAGTGCACGTAGGGGCAGTGTGTCTCGTAACAGCCAGGGGCAGGATCCTAATTAAACCCTAGACAGTTTATATGGGTCTGACTCCGTGTACCATTGGCTGTCCCTGGGCTTGTAACACAATTGTCAATCAACAACTCTGAGAGCGTCATTAGCAGGTATAGGTAGACATGAAAAAGAAAATTCTACATAAATGACATAAGCAAAGTTGCCGGCATATATACAGCTATACAACTGAATCAGGTACGCCATGTATGGATATACATATATATGATATAAAGATCGATATATCTTTATATATCTAAGGTACAAAGCTTTTCATTGCACCAGGCCTTCAAGCCATGAAGAACCTCAGGTTACGTCCACTGTGGAGATCGTCAAGAGCACCAAGTTCCTTGGAGTTCACCTGGCAGAGGATCTCACCTGGTCCCTCAACACCAGCACCATAACCAAGAAAGCCCAGCAGCGTCTCTACTTCCTGCGAAGGCTGAGGAAGGCACATCTCCCACCTCCCATCCTCACCACCTTCTACAGAGGAACCATCGAGAGCATCCTGAGCAGCTGCATCACTGCCTGGTTTGGGAACTGCACCGCATCGGATCGCAAGTCCCTGCAGCGGATAGTGAGGACAGCTGAGAAGATCATCGGTGTCTCTCTTCCCACCATCACGGACATTTACACCACACGCTGCATCCGCAAAGCAAACAGCATCGTGGATGACCACACACACCCCTCACACACACTCTTCACCCTCCTCCCGTCTGGAAAAAGGTACCGAAGCATCCGGGCCCTCACATCCAGACTGTGCAACAGCTTCTTTCCCCAAGCCATCAGACTCCTTAACACCCAGAGTCTGGTCTGAACAAACAACACATTAGTGTCTGAACTGAAACCACACTCTCTCTCTCTCACACACACACACACACACACACCACCTTTTTCCCTTTTCATTAAAAAAAAAAAAACAAAAAAAAAACTGCTATTGTTCCACTAACTGGATAACTTTAGTACTGCTGCTAAATTCAAATACAGTGTTTACAATGTCTAATGTTTACATCTACACCAAATGCACCTTACTGCTCCCACTACTAAGGGGCCGACTGCACTGTTTCCCCTCCCCTGTATTTATTGTTTGTCTTGTAAATGGTTGTGTGTATTTATAGTATATTGTCTTGCGCACTTGCGCACGTGCACTTTATGTTGTATTGTTTTGTGTAATCTATTGTTAGATGTAGCACCTTGGTCCTGGAGGAACGTTATTTCGTTTCACTGTGTACTGTACACCACTGTATATAGTTGAAATGACAAATAAAACCACTTGAACTTGAACTTGAACTTGAACTTGAACCCCATGTGAATCAGCATGCGGGCCAATATTCCCTCATATCCATTGGAAAAGGAGTTTTCCAAATTTTCCTCCAGTATCGAGGTGCTCAAGGATTTGTCGTGCATGGCACGGATACCTCGGGTTTACAGGTAACACAACAAAACTTTTCACCTGTGTCTCTATCTGTTGGGCTTTATGATCCTGAAACTCCTTCCACCCATAGCTCACTACGATTTCAGGCCCAGGGAAGCCAAATCCATGCTAGGTTCATCCTGCTCTTGTGATTACCCGACATATGTACTTTATTAGGATGCTTGCATACAGAGGAAACTCACATACACACACCAGGGGGGCCGTGACTTGCCCGCTTGCCCAGAGTGGTGGGTAGCTCTATCCACAGCGTCTGGGAAGCAGTTGAGGGTTAGGTACCTTGCTCAAACCTGCTGGTTTAGGGAATCAAGCCAGTGGTCACTGGTTTGAGTCCCTAACCTCCAGCCCATGAGCGCCCCTAATGCACTATGGCCTATGCACTGGGAATAACTTTCCAAAGTCCCATAAAGCCCATTAAATTCTACACTGTGGATGGCATCTACACCGGCCTCGGAGCTCCTCTCTAGTGAAGCATGACACATAATCCCACAGTGCCATCCTTTATTACTAATCTGCTCAGATCTGCTCCGTCGCAGAAGTACTTCAGGAAATGTTGAGTCCTCCAGAGGTGCACCGTTTTCTCAAAGTGTAGAATTGACTTACTGACGCTGGAGCAGTCCAAACTGGCTCGAGGCTGCATGGCTCTGTCTTTGCCTGGAGGAAGCTGTGTCCAAAGGCAGGGTCTCCCGTGGCTGTTGTTGTTGGCTGCGGGTGGCTGTCATTCTTATTGTAACACATGGCCGGTGGGACACGCGGTGAAAGCTGAAATGAATGGGGGGGTGGGAAGCAATGTGTTCCAGCAGGAATCAACATACTGAGTGACTGCAAACTCCACTTTCTACAAAGTATGTAATAAGTTTGTCTGTGATTGCCCTTCAGCGCAGGCTGGGGGAAAGGCTTACGGGCAGTGTGTACCACGCCGATTGTGATTGTTTCTGTTGACCTCAGGGAGGGCTGCATACACATAAATATGTATATCTCCATACATAGGGAATACGAATTCGGGCTCTGGCTAGGTCCCTGCAGGTGAGAACACTGGGACACCTCAGACAACTCAGTTACCCGGGACACAAATGCAGAGGAAGTTTGCAATGGCTGAGTACCAGCAACATCCACTGAGAAGCAGATGCACTCCGCTGTGCCGTCGTATAGGCTGAATATGACTGATACATACAGACACAGCCGAGTCACACGCAGCCATCTTCAGTGCAATTAAAGTCTGCGTTCAATTAGTTCCCTCTCTCTTCTACACATTGTACCTGCTTATTTTACAGTGCCTTATAAATAATAAGTGAACAGCTGTAGTGGTAACAAGGCAGTAATGTAATAGAGACACAGTGTATAATATTTACATATTCTAGTTATTAATAAATGAAAAGATGGACATTGTATCAGTATTTAGCAATAAAATGATAAAAAAAACTTTAACAGGCTTTATTTATCTAATTTTTATAGTTCTTAATGAACAATAAGAGAGAATGATAAGTACAGGGGTTGGACAATGAAACTGGAACACCTGTCATTGTAGTGTGGGAGGTCTCTTGGCTAAATTGGACCAGCCTGGTGGCCAATCTTCATTAACTGCACATTGCACCAGTAAGAGCAGAGTGTGAAGGTTCAGTTAGCAGGTAAGAGCACAGTTCTGCTCAACATACTGCAATGCACACAGCATTATGGGTGACATACCAGAGTTCAAAAGAGGACAGATTGTTGGTGCACGTCTTGCTGGTGCCTCTGTGACCAAGACAGCAAGTCTTTGTGATGTATCAAGAGCCACGGTATCCAGGGTAATGTCAGCATACCACCAAGAAGGACGAACCTCCACCAGCATCACGTAGTGACCTGGCCACTATCCTGCAAGAAGAATGGCTTAAACTCCCTCTGACCACTGTGCAGGACCTGTATATGTCATTCCCAAGACCAACTGACGCTGTATTGGCCACAGAAGGAGGCCCTGCACCATACTAATAAATGACTGTGGGCTAAAACCAGGTGTTTCAGTTTCATTGTCCAACCCCTGTATGTATGCAGTATATTATGTACATATGTAATATATAATGTTAAGAGTTATTTACTGCTAAATCAGTGAAGCATTTCACCTGTAATCACCTGATATTCGACCTGTAAACTACTGGTGTCTCTGTTTTATTTCTTACCTGGTATGTATTTAAATGGTCAGCCACAGTGTGAGATACAGTGAACCTAAATTCTATAAGATTCAGGCAGCGTCTGAGCTCATAGCAAGTTTTACATTTACAGCATGACTGTCATAGCTGACGCTCTTATCCAGAGCGACTTACAGGGTTAATCATATTACAGGTGGGCCAGTGTAGTGTTAGGAGTCTTGCCCAGGGACTCTTATTGGTGTAGCACAGTGCAGTCACCCAGACCAGGATTCGAACCCCAGTCTCCCACATGTGGTGGTGGCTCCCTGGTGGGTAGCGGTGTTATCCGCTGAGCTAATCAACCACTGAGCTAGACTCTAACCTTCTTATACTAGCTGGAAAATATGATTTAGCATCTGCTAAATGCCTTAAATGTAAATGCCTTGTGCTTGTGTATAGGTGGGCCTACATGTGAAGCCCAAGCCCATTTGGAACTGATGCTATTACCTGTGACTTCAGGTAAATAAAACGTTACTGTGTAGTAATACTAAATACTGATACAATGGCTTACTTTTCATTTATTAAGACTAGAAGATGTAAATATAATATTTAGGAATGTACTTGTCCCCATTGTGCCTCTATTACATTACCGCCCTGTTACCACGACAGCTGCTCACTTATTATTCATAAGGCATTATAAAATAAGCAGGTACAACGTGTTAGCATTATTTTACCATTTCATAATGACCTGGTTAACACTCTCCACAGTGTCTGATTTATTATTTAGTAATAACTGGGAAATTGGCATCTAGTTATTGACTTAATATCATTAGTTACTGTACAATTAATGTGTAATTACATACTTATTACCGATCTGTAACGTAAAGTGCTACCAAAAGAGCCCTAGAACACGAAACAGGCAATCAACCTGGCAGTAAAATCGGTCAGTGCAGCTCTAAAGCCCCTCTGGGCTTTTACAGATGCCGTATCAGGAGTCAGTTGAGCCCTACGTGTAATACTGCAGCTATTAAGTGTAGAGATTACAGACGAATGGTTGCAGCAGTTGAGTCAGGACTCATGATAGCCTCCTTTAGTCCTTTTCCTGGGTTCTGTTCCAGTTTGCTCACCTAATTGTAACCTGTTAGGCTCACTTCCACCAAAAATAAACGAGTTCGGAACCTGGAACCAAAGAATAGTCGGTAGGTTCTTCAGCACGGACTGTGTTGAGATCCATGGGCATGCCAGTTGTTGATGAAAGTGATGGCAGCAATGGTGACACTGATGATAGAGCGTGTAGCGGTGTGCTGAAGAATCACCAGTTGTTGATTTCTAGCTGACGTCCTCTGCTGATGACGTATACTTTGACATTTCCTGGTTTCCAGAAATAGCGCCGAGGTCCAGAGTTATTTTGGTCGAAAAGGACTACTTGTGGGAGACCCGTCTCCTGCAGAGAATGAAAATCCCACTGTTCTTCAATCACTTCAGAAACCCAGAAAGAGCCTTGAGAGTTCTTTAGGAAGAGCAGTAGTGTGGCAGGCTAATGGAGCTAAGAGCTATACGGCTACATTAGGACTAAGGCAGCAGGCAGATAGTCTAATTTCCACCATCAGATTAGGGGGAAAGTTCATACTTCCAGCTTTGGGGTGTCTGGTAAAGACGTACATTTAAATTCCTGCCACTGGTTCAACCTTGGAGAGGCCTTTCAGCACTGGAGCAAATGTAGTTACATGTCAAGGGGAAGGCCTGAAGCCAGAAACTACAATAGGTCAGGAATTGGGGCAGAATGACACAGGGAATTCGAAACGGTCAACTTTGACAAATGCAGACTTGCTGATTCCTTGAAGCATGAAGGCAAATGTGAAATCTAAAGGGGTGTGGAAAAACCGATACAGTGTGGTATCACAGTAGTATCACGTGGATGTCATTTCTATTTGTGACACGTAGCCAAGGGAACACATGGTGAAATCTGAAACTAGGGGAATCAACATACGGAGTGACTCCAAACTTACATTTTGTACAAGGTACATGATACGTTTGTCTATAGTTACCCTTCAGTGTAGGTAGGGGGAAATGCCTACTTGTGTACCATGTCAGTTGTGATTGCCAAGAAGCAATATTTTATTGTAAACATACATATTAATTATATATATATACTTAAATTTTATATAAACAGTCATATACATTTATATAGTTAGACATATTGAAAGAAATATATATATGTGTGTGTGTGTGTGTGTGTGAAATGACAATTCATTTGAACTTAATCATTTCATATTTTATATATCTTTAAATTTTAAATTTAAACTAAGATATATCTATATCTACATATATATATATATAAATATATGTTATAAAATAATTACGTTTAATTGAATTGTATATGTTTTTTAATTATATGTTTATATACATTTCTTTAAATATGTCTTATATGTGATCAGGTTTAGTTGAAGTGAATTCAGTTTCATTTGGATACCTCAATTCTTATGACAGAAGCCCTCGACAAATTATTGCATGCCTCTGGTAATAGAATTCATCCTCTGCAGCTTCACCATGTGATTCCTGTACAAGGCCACTAGGTGGTGGTGTCCTACCATAGTAGTAGGTAAAGGCTGCGGCTAGGTTTATTTATTTATTTATTTATTTATTTATTTATTTATTTATTAATATAAAATAGGAATGTACACTAAGGTTTTGATGGCAGTTTTAGTTTTGGTTGGTCCGTCTGCTTGACAATCCCATACCTTAGCAATAGAATTACTGAAGTGACATATCCAGACTGAAAACTTTGTGATGAGGTTAAATGGACATTGAGAGAAGTTTCCCTTGGAGCTAAAATCTGCAGTGTAAATTTTTTCAAAAATCACAATATACAGTCATCATCCAAGTAAGTCTGTGAGTCCTGTGAGTCTGTGAGTCTGTACTTTATTGGGGCTGGGCTTTATTTGGTTACATGGTCTTCAGCAATTCAGGACACATGAGCACATGTCAGTGTGTATATAAAGAAGTGGATGTAAAAATTCTGACAGAGGCCCTCAACAAAAGATTGCCTGTGTCTATACAGTGTCTATTACTAGCATTCACCCCCAGTTCTGTAGCTTAGCTGTTGAGGTTCATCCAAATCAAGCTTCGTTAGTTAACTTAGTTTAGTTAAAATTTGAATGGGACAGAACAGGAATTAGAAGACTGGATTTCCTGAAGGCAAGGTGGAATGGTTGCGCAGCTGTATGGGTTCCCACTTCCTGTTAGGCTCAAGCTAGCCTCTGATTCCCATGGTGTTGGGGGCTAATAACTATTTTATTGGTAAGTGGTTGCTTTGCTTGAGTGTTGCTAAGTGGTTGCTGTGGTATCCCAAGTTGTTGTTGGGGTGTTGCTAGACATTTGCTATGGTATTCCAAGTGGTTGCTATGGTGTTGCTAGACGGCTGCTATAATATCCCAGGTGGTTGCTAGTAGAACAAGAAGAAAAAGAAGAGGTGGAATAAGAAGGAGGAGGAGGTGGTCATCCTCTAGTAGGAGGAGGAGAAGAAAAAGAAGAGGTAAGAGAAGAAAAAAAAGAAAAGGGAATGGAAGGAGAAGAAGAAGAAAAAAGAAGAGGTGGATGGAGAAGAAGAAGAAGAAGAAGAGGAAATGGAGAAAAAGAAAGAGGAGGAGGAAGAGAGGATGAGGAAAAGGAGAAGATGAAGAATAAGAAAGGAGGAAGAGGAGAAATAGGAGGAGAAGATAAGGAAGAAGGAAAAAGAGGAGGAGAAGGAAGAGGAGGTGGAGGAGGAGAAGAAGAAAAAAGCAAAAGAGAAAGAGGAGAAGAAAAGGGAGCAGAAGAAAAAGGGTAAAAAGAATAGAAAGAAACAGGTGAGAGGAGAAGGAGGAGGTGAAAAAGGAGGAGGAGAAAAAGAAGAAGGAGGAGGAGAAGGAGAAAAGGAAGAAGGAGGAGGAGGAGAAGAAGAAGAAGAAGAAGAAGAAGAAGGAGAAGGAGGAGGAGGAGGAGAGGAAGAAGAATTTACAGCCATAATAATAAAATAGATGAACACAGTTCTGGCTGTCCGGGCTGCTGGGTGCTCTCCACCACATGATGCAGCTCCGTCCCCCCCTCCTTCCGTGCTCCCTCTGATTGGTGGTTGTGGTACTGCTGGGAAAGATGTGAAATCCCCCCTTAAAAACAGATCCTGGACTGGGAGAGCAGGACTACCCCCAAACCAGCACCCCACACCTGAACCCAGGCACCCACTCCACCCCTCAATCCCTCAACCCTCACACAGGGCGATTTCCGAGACTCAGCGGCAGCTGCTTAACACCCCCAACACCAGACACCCCGCACATCTGGGAGCCCATTCCCAGGTAGGGGGAGGCTAAGAGCCCCTCTTTTCCTCAGCACTGGTATGACGCAGAGCGTGTGACGAAACACGCCCACCGGAGCGCAGAGCCGAGCGGAGATTGTAGTGCAGGGAAACACACGCATGCACGCGCACGCGCGCACACCTGCCTCTCCCAGACACACCATCAGCACAATAAGATCGGATCCGCGTCTCATCTGCAGGACCTCGCTGGCCGAGCCCGCCGCAGCCCAAACGGTAAGCCCTATTCTCTTAACCGGGATGATGATGATGATGCACACCGGAGCTGCCCAGCTCTCTGCCTGCCTGCACGTCTGCCTGCCTGGCCGCCTGCTCAGCGCAGCCGGGGGCGGGGGCTGAATGGTCGTGGATGGATGTTGAGTTATTTATTTTCTCAGGCCTTGGCTGAACCGCCCGGGAGGCCTGCCTGCGCGCGACGTGTTTACAGTTAACATGAATGAAATATCTCACAACGTCACATGACCTTCCAGTTCACGTTCAGCGCCACATACAATATGTATATGTTTGCACGGAGTCAGGTGACCGCGCTATGGTGCTCCGTACAGCCTGCAGGTCAGTCGTCCTTTGATGCTTTCTGTCCTCGCGACCAGCACGGGGTCAGTGCTAGGTGGGCGTTCATGCCCACTCGGAGATTAGCAGGGTAGCCCTCGCAGCGTGCCGGAGGTGGGATATGGGTTAGTGGATCAGACAGAGCCTCTGTTTACACACAGCGCACTGGCCTGGCAGGAGGCGTTCATGCTCCTGCTCTATGAAGCGCGCCCAGGCACCTCCTCCTGGCGATGTTTACCTCTGGAGGACATGAAGTCTAGGCGTAGCCACGCTGGCTGAGATGCTGACACACTGAGCGGAGCAGCGCATGAAGCTCGTCAGCGCACGAGAGCGCAAACACTCGGACATACGAGGCGTGGTGGGTCCACCGGATGACCTACATAAGCCATGCGTAAAACGCGCGGAGGGATGATGCATTTGTTCGAAAGCAGCTGGTGCCATAGTGTTAACGAAGACGCACGGTGATATCAGGGTCACGATGTCAGAATCGCGATATCACGTGACGGTATTTTTTATTTATCGTAGTCCGATGTAGAACTACAAATAAAGTGTGCTATTTTATTTCATTTAGCCTTATTAATTCATAACTATCCATTCTAATCCAATAGAAATATAAACAATAATCTTTAATATACGGTACAATTATTATTATTCATTTTAGAAGCTATATTTCTCTGTGCTTATACACCCATCATCAAAAAGTAGTGGCAGAGATAGGTGCACCTAGAAGGCAGGTGATGCCAGAAGGCCAGGTGTCTCTCCACCTCCACCCCTACTGCACCCTCTGCAGGAACTGTGTGAGGATGTCCAAGCTGCATGGGATGGATTATCACAGGACACCATTAGGAACCTCTACAGCTCCATACCGAGACGTCTGGCGTGTTGGGTTAGCAAACACGGCGGCCCGACGGCATACTGAGAGACAGACTTCTGTATGTGTAGCTCAATAAATATTGATCATATCAGTCTACATTTATCACCAGTTATTGATCCTGGTCACCTTTACGCACCAACTGGCAGTGTGGTGGCAATGGCGGTGTTAAGAACCTGGGGTCACGATGCCTTGCAGTAACCATCATGACACAGCAGTGACACTGACGTGGTGGTGGTGTGTTAGTGTGTGTGGTGCTGGTGTGAGGGGATCAGACACAGCAGTGCTGCTGGAGTGTTTAGACACTGGGTCCACTCACTGTCCACTCTATTAGACACTCCTACCTTGCTGCTCCACCTTGTAGATGGACAGTCAGAGACGATAGCTCATCTGCTGCTGCACAGTGCAGTGTTGGTCATCCTCTAGTCCTTCATCAGTGGGCACAGGACGCTGCCCACGGGACACCACCCACAGAACTGTTGGCTGTTTTGTTTTGGTCTTGGTCAGTAGACAATTCTCAGTCCAGCAGTGACACTATTCTTAGAGATTAAGAAGAAGATTAAACACCAGAGATTGGACCAGACATCAGATAGAATATGGGATGATGGGAGGAGCCTTTATATTTTCCCGTGATGTCTCGTGGTCAAATGCATTGCGTACTGGCTCACGCATCAGAGCACATCAGCGTGCTCCGGCTGAACACTGCACACTGCAGCAAATAGTGATCTTGATGCGTTTGCACAGCTACGGGTTATCACTGCTCATTCTTTTCAGGACAAAGGCGCACATCACAGCAGGGTGGGGTGTGGCCTGTATCCATCAGTAATACACACCCAGAGAACCAGGGCGTCTGGCTCAGTGATGTAGAACCTTCTCATTAGTGCCTGTTTGTTTAGATTGCTTCACTGGGTGTAAGGTCTTCATTGATGGTGTCACGCACCAACAGTGCCACAGGTTAAGGGAAATAGCATTGGTCCATGTTTCAGAGAAATGCTGTTTAACACTTGTGTTGCGCCTGAACTGGCTAACGTACCATCAACCGACTGTGTCTCCAAGCATCCGCCCTTTCACAGCACTGATATCTTATCATAGTGTGATGTTAGCGTGTTTGGAAATGGGTGGGAGACCTATCAATCAGCATCAGTAGCACCTTTCTCTAGCATAGCGGATAACATAGCAACGCCACAGTAGTATTGGGCAATATGGCCAAAAACATCTCACAGTATAATTACATCATGTGGTTAAGGTGGTAGTAACTTCAGGCTCCTGCAGATGGCGCTACATGAGGATGAGGGCTATAAATACCTGTGGGGTGTGAGTGACGGGATCCATAGATTGGGAGGAGGTGCTACAGTGCAGGGAATGTCTCGTTCCATGTGTGGAAAATGGCTACAGAGCAGATGTTAATGATTAGTTAAAAGGAGGGACTGCATGTGGGCATGGCCAAAGACCATAGCGTGAAGGAAGTAGCTGAATCTGCAGGTGTATGGAAGCGTACGGTCATACGGGTCTACCAGCAGTGGATACAATCCCAGTCTACAGGGAATTCTCCTCGGAACTGTGCCAGGGAAGGCCTCCACCAAATCTGGACCCAACTACGCCATCTTTTGACGGAAAGAGTGTCTGAACACTGATGTGGCTATATCCAGTAACTCGTCCAGTGTGTTAATACTTTGCTTGGACGTGCTAATGTTTACTGGCTGTTCTACCGGGTGAAATCATACTCCAGTATGAGTTTTGTTATAACCATTGTACCGGCTTGGCACAAATAAGTCCAGATGGTACGACATACAAGCAATGCTAACCATGCTAGCATTAGCCAGTTTGACTGTCATGGATCTAGACCATTTCATTTGAAGTAGTCCACCTTGTTTTCGAGTCAGTAGACATACAGGAAGCTGTTCTGACCCTGGCCTAACAGACATCAAACCACTTCCTGTAGTACTTCCTAGGAAGTCACCTCACTTGATAGCTGAGCTAAGCTATGTGATTAAATTTCACCTCTACCTAAACCATGTAGCAGTTACACTCAGGCCTGTGCAGATGCCAGAATGGAGCTAGTGGTCCATTTTTAAGGTGGAATGGAAAATTTCAGTTTCAGCTTTACAGAAACTGTGACATTGCTGGAGCTAAGAAATTTAGACATGTGTTTATCTGTAGGTTTTTCTGGCTTTTTTTTTTTTTTTACACAATAACTATATTTCAGATTTGGTTTGACTGTTAAACATAATCCACCAATTCACCTCCAAATAATTTACCTCCAAAAATGTGTTTACATATCTCATCTAAAATGGTCTCCATGTGCACTATAGCCAAGCCCTTTATGTTGCATTAAACAAACATCTCCTTTACCCAGCATTACTAATGCATTCCTACCATTCATAGGACCCATTTACTGTCCGTCTATTATCATTAACCCTGATTAAATGTTCAGGAACAGGGGTGTAATAACATTATGGTGTACAGATGCATTTTCCTGGACGCTGTGGATCACGCTGTGGTGTGTAAGTGCTGTCCATGCGACCTTGTTTCTAGAAGAGGGAATCTGACTAGTAGGATTAAGGCGGCATGCACTTAAAAGGAGATTAATCTCATGATTACTTTTGCTCGCCAATGTAATTTACAGGCCAGCACGTAGGTAAACACTTCAGACGTCAAGGAACGGGAGGCTGTAGGTGGAGCCAGGCTTTTTCATGGTTGCCGATAGTGATATCCAGGTCAAGAGGGGTCAGGTATAGTCTGTAAAGCCTGGATTTGCATGTGTGCTGGTCATCTCTAGTAGGGTCCAGTGTTGTTCTGGCAATAACGAAAATGGAAAGACTTAGGAAGGAGCTTGTTTCTTTCCCGCATGTCCTAAGCTAGCTTGCTTTGGAGCCCAATATCTGATTGCATAAAGCATCCTCTGATGCAAATGCAAACGCTACAAAATGGACTGTGCACTTTAGATATCGTGGCTGTCCAATGAAAAACATTAATATCCATTTTTGTCTATTTTGACTTTTATGCATCATGTGAACACAGCAGCTGCCGTTTACACTGTGTGAGAATTGCATGATGAATGGACCAACACAATTGGCCCCAAAGTGTTTGGAATGACGTCTGGTTCCATTGACTTACATTCAGATTGAATGAGGTTTTTGGCCTCTCCTGTGAAGTTGCCATTTTGGAGATACTTGTTTTTCTTTGGACAGCGACGATACGGTACTTTCGCAGGATGGTGCATTTGCATCCTAATTCAGTTTGATGTCATTTCTGTCCTGCTGGATCTGTCCCAGTCAACACTGAGAGCTATTGCCGAGTTTAGGAGCAACCACCAGCTCATCGTGATGGGTGGGGATGCCATGTACTGAAGGCTAAGCTGTGGCACTAGTCCATGACAATAACAATGGATTTGTGACTTGACATCTGCACGGTAGACCAGCAAGGCAGGACATTAATGCCCACAGTTTTGAGTAAGATGTCCAACAAGCTGATAGCGGTGATGGTCAGGTGTCCACATACTTTTGCCAATATTTACCATTCGCCGTGATCTGTCACAATGCCTCTGACGGGTCACAGCAAACCGTAAGCAGTTTGATGATTGATTAGAAATCCATGTGTGCGTTGCAGTGTGTGATATTGGTATTGCACCGGGCAGTTTTATGGCAATGCTTCAAAAGCGATACACTGTGCAGCCATGATCGAGTCTGCTACCGGGAGAGCTGAAGGAAGGTTACATGGTGAAGCTCTCTAACAAAGGACAATACAGGCAAATGATTCATGAGCTCATCATCACTTCACCGTATTGGGATATCTGCTACCTTGCTAAAGTGTCTGGACACGTGTACTTAAGTGCAGACAAGCTTTTGCTGCAAAATTTAATACCTAGTAGGTTTATCTCTGGCCCGATGATGTTCATGTGTTGGCGTCGTGTTCTTGCCTTTTTGTCCTGAAGTCCATGTTGAATTGACCTACTTTGGTTACTGTATCTATAACTGATATGCTCTGTTTATGTGTATGGCTGTATTGTGACGATGTAGAGCTACACATCACCAATGTATATTATAAGATGTATATACTTACCTGTGACTAGTCTTTACCCGTATGGTCTAAAAGAGTGATGAGGGCAAAACTTTTACTTACCGGGGCTAGTCTAACCTCTGCAGAAGGGGAGGGAGGCACAGAAATTGTACTATGTTGATTATGTATATGGATATGTGCATAGTGTATTATGAATTTAAAGAGAACGAAGCCATGACTTGAAAAGTGAATTAGTTAACTGTGAACTGGCTGATCACTTGTTGCACCAGAAATGTTTTTATATTTATTGTCCTTGTTTACTCGAGGTAAGAATGGAATATTCTGGGGGAGGGGCTAATTGAATATAACATTGTGCACCAAGGAAAAGGGGCCACTTTTGCCCAGACCAACAGGCTAAGAGTGCTACTGAAAGATCTTTGAGTTATACATCTGTATATAGAGTTTGTTATATGTCGTTTTGTTTTTCGTTGAGTGCACACGCTTGTAAATATGTAAATAGCTGTCTGTGTGTGTAAATAAAGGTCAAAGGGAAACATCTTAGTTCTTGTGCCGCCCGACATTACCCATAGGGTGTGACTTACCACTCCTGCACCCTGCAGGGGCTGTGGGCTATGCACTATTACATGTATATTTTTTCATTAGACAGTTTGAACAGTGCTTGGGTACCAACTCTTTCATTCAGTTTTAATGCAGGGGTAAGCATACATGCAGTCTGGGTCAGTCATTATTTTTGACCATTTTTTTCTTTTGTTCATTGCAATATTGATAACGATTATTACTGTTCAGTAATGACAATTAGGTTATCACTCAGGTTTTTGGAAAATACCAAACAAAAAAGAACTTAACTAAACAATAAGAGCTCGAGAGTCAGACCTTGGATGAAAGGTACACTAGGAATAACATAAATAAACATAAATAAGAAATTCATTGAGAACATTTTTTTAATTAGTCATTTTTTTAGTTTACATATGGAGTACATAATCATTTAAGACATAAAAAATATGTGTTGAAGCTGTATTTTAATATAGATCTTTATTTATTATTTATTTTGTTTATTTATAAAGGAGTATTCCTAAACCTCAACACCTCACAAAAGAATACTAGGATTTCTGAACATAAACAATTTCAAAAAATAGAAAATGCCCCTCTGCCTTCCGGTTAACAACCAGCCCACCCCCTGCACCCACCGTGCCAGCCTTAGCCGCCAAGGCTGCTGTCTCTGGGGAGAATGGGGAGAAAGGCATGCACAGAAATTAATAAGCCACTGCTGTAATATAGTAAATGTTCACCACAAGTTTGTGGCTACTGATCAGTGTTGTAAAGTAGGGCTTTATGCTAATTTTGCTAGTGCTAGCTTAGCATGCTAATAATTTGTAACCCCACAGAGCAGGTCAGATTTAGGCTTTGTATGACTGACACAGCAGCCATTGGCTCTGATTTGAGCTGTTATTCTTTAATATATTGAACATGTGTTATTAAAACTGAATGCTAGCATCCATTTGAGCTCAGCATGCACTGGAGCAGATTTGATTCTTTATCCTCTACAGTTGTGCCTCAGTGAGTCACAAAGGCTTTTGGTTTTTTGACCAGCACACTAAGCTCACATTAGCTACTCCCGGTTCCCGGTCCTGGTGGATCCCCTGGTGGATAGTGTTTGTGGCGTTCCAAATACACCTGATCCTACTAATCTGCTAATCAACAAGCATTTCCAGAATTATAATGGAAAGGATGTGCAGGGCTGGGGTTTGGAGACACTGTGCTACAACATATTCACAGTGTAGTAGATTATGATGCAGTAGTATCACTGCCTCCCTTCCGGTTCCCGTTCCAGGCCTATACTGAGTACCGATGGTTATACTAAAGCTATCTAACCTGACTGACCTATAACCCCTGATATTTATACAGTTACATTTTTAATATATACTGTAGAAAATTGTTGCACCCAGAAGGAATCAACTGACAGCAACGAAACCTAGTGGGTTGGTTTGACATCATGAGACGTGAAGAATGTCAAACCAAGTTTTACATTCGGCTGTGACGTAAGTAAAGATGGGCCTTATTGCTGCTAACCAACGCCACTATTGGAGACATCCAGTGAGCAGTGGTGTCCTCCATGGGTCATCCTGTTAGTGCAGCACCATTGGCAGACAGCTGTACCACGCAGGACTACATGCACACAGACCGTTACCACGACTGTCCTTAACACCACGTCACCGTCACCAAAGACTGCAGTGGTGTCGTACCAGACTGTCATGGAGTGACTCAGAATGGCAGCGGGTCATCTTCAGTGACGAGTCCCGCTTTAGTCTTGGTGGAGACGCCCAACGAATCCGTGTGTGGAGGCACCATGGTCAGCACAAAGATGAACGCTCTTGTCCAGAAGGCCTGGTGTCCCTCCACCTCCACCCCTACCACACCATCTGCAGGAACTGTGTAAGGAAGCTCGAGCTGCATGGGATGGATTATCCCAAGACACCATTAGGAACCTCTACAGCTCCATACTGAGATCTCCGGCATGTTGGGTTAGCAAATACGGCGGCCCGACGCCATACTGAGAGACAGACTTCTGTATGTGTAGCTCAATAAATATTGATCATATCAGTCTAAATTTATCATCAGTTATTGATCCTGGTCACCTTTACCTTCCTTCCCAACACACCTGCACTCCCACACCTCCATCTGGGTGCAGCTGCTCTTATGATGATGAGTGTATGAACTCCAAGTGGAGTGGACCGTTTCAGAAAGTGCAGGAGATATGTAAGCCATGATGGTTAATCTACTAATCCTGAGCTCCACACTGCAGTATCACCTTCAGTCTCACGGAGTCTTCAGTAGCACCTTCAAATCTTCAAGGAAGTTCAGTCGCAATGCCATGACAACGGAAGCAAGGTTTTGAGCGAGCTGTTGAAACGCTGGCGTTATCCGATTGTTTTCTTTTCTGACGTCCTGCGGGTGAAACACTGTCTGTTCCCTCCTGATGCCATTTTTGTCCTCTTTGCTTTCTGTTGTGCTGAGCTGATGATTATTTCATGAAAGCCTGCCGCCAGCCCCGCACCGAACATTAACAGCAGCTTCCGTATTCTCTCCACTGTGAGAAAAGCCTGAGTGCTCAGTGGGGCATGGGAATCTTTGCGCCGGATTCCATCAGCGGATGAACACTTCTTGTTTCCCAGGTTTGGGTTCTTCTAATTGGAAGAACAGTGCGCTATCGAGCGGCGCTTAAACACACCCCCAGACAGCAAAGCTGACAGATTCATCGGCTGCAGTTAAAGGATCGAATGAGCTGAGGGCCAGACAGCACAAAGAGAGGGCCTCTGAGCAGGCTAAAGGTCTTCTCAAGTTAGCTCAGTGTTGCAGTCGGCTGCACATGAATTTTGGCGGAATGAATGAATAATGGCATCAATAAGTGAAGAGGTGGAGTGCTTCGCGACGACACGTCCCAGATTAAACTTTAATCGTTTGCACAGGTTTGGCTTAGCAGGGGCTGTTGAGTTCCCACATGGTCCACATTGAAGACGTCTTTCAGCCCACAGTCGTCTTTTCACTTCTGATTGCTGGCCACAGACATACTGCAAAGCAAGATGAAGTCTAACGAGGCAGAATATGCTTCCAAAATTCATCCGATTGGTCAGAAAGAATAAATAATTTATTAATATTAAAGAATCGAGCACATTATTGCTACTTTTGACAGTGACGGTGTGTAGCTCATGAGTTTCTGGGCCCACACATCCATGAGGATGGCACTCCTGACTGATCTGGGCATCCATCCTTGCAGATCACGTACATGCATACATGCTGATTGCCTTCCTTGGGGCGAATGGGATCCTCCAGCAAGACATTGTGACATGTCACACGACTTCCTGCGCACCACACTGGTTGTGCGGATACTACCATAGCACACTGTTGGTGGCAGTGGATAGAAGAAGGCACCCACTAGAGACATTTGGGAAACTACGGATTGTCAGACATGCACTTGCGGACAAACAGCGAGCTGTGAGTTAATGGCAGCACCATCGCCAGACAACTGCACAGCACAGGTCCTTAACACCACGTCACCGTCACCAAAGACTGCAGTGGTGTCGTACCAGACTGTCATGGAGTGACTCAGAATGGCAGCGGGTCATCTTCAGTGACGAGTCCCGCTTTAGTCTTGGTGGAGACGCCCAACGAATGTGTCAGCACCAAGATGGGTGGTTTGTTGTCACGTGTCACATGTACAGAAGGCCTGGTGTCCCTCCACCTCCACCCCTACCGCACCATCTGTGGGAACTGTGTGAGGATATTCAAGCCGCAAGGGATGGATTATCACAGGACACAATTAGGAACCTCTACAGCTCCAAACATGGGGGTCTGATGCCATACTGACACTTAATGGGTCTTTATTTGATCAGATATCGTTTTTTTTCTGGGACTGTTATTGTAAAAGCTTATTCAGACGTTTTGTCGCTGTTGTTTTTCATCTTCAGTCGAGGTAACGTAGATTCATCAGCGTGTTAAACTCGTAGACTCAAGATTTCAAGGCAACACATTCTAGTTCTATATCCTAAAGCATGTACCAGAGAGGCCATCATTATTCAGCCCACAAACTACCTGACTTTCATCAAAGCGAGTACAAAGACAGGGGTTTAAAACAGAGATCAAAGAGAAGAGACGGACTACGGACAGCATAAGCACTGCAGACAGCATACAGACTGCGGAGAAATCAATGCAGCAGACATGCGCTAGCCGTAATCAGAGGGATCCCATCTGACATAATAATGAAGGGTGCATCTTCTTTCGGCATGTCCTCATACAGGGGAAGGAAAATATCATGCCTGCTGGGTCTCCTTTCACCTATGCCATCCCTCGGACTCCATTTCCCATAACCCACCACCTGATGTCATTGTCACGTGTCCATCTTTGCCCAATCACACCCCGTTGCCTCGTTCTGGGTCTCCTGAGTATTGATTAGTTTCACCTGACATTGTTTAGTCTGTTTGCTTCTCTCTCTCTTGCACTGGCTCATAGTGAAGTAGCGCCACCCTGTGGCATACCGAGCGTTCTCTCTCTGTTTGATCTGGTTTGTTACTCTGACTTTGATTAAATTTTGATTCTCTGGTTGATCGCCTTTGGTACCTCTGCCTGGTCTGACTCTCAGTTTAGCCCTCTGATTGTTTTTCCCTGTTCTTGGCGTCGCTGTAGGGTTGCCAACCGTCCCGTAAAATAAGGAATAGTCCTTTATTTGGCAATAAAATGTCCCGATTTGTTCCGTATTGCCGTAAATGTCTGATAAACATGTGTCACACTTACATGATTGATCACACTTTCTACCAAAGGCGACCCCCACACCACACCGGACTCAGTTCAAATACGGGACGCCATTTGTTCCGTATAATGAACACGTCACTACCCCACTGTCCTTTATTTTCATTTCTGAAATCTGGCAACCCTATGTTGTGTTTGCTTTTAGCTCGGTGCACATCACTATCTATTTGTCCATCGTCACAGACACAGCTGTAATGTGGCTTTTCAGGTGCAAGTCAGGTGGTATTTTCCCTGGAAGGAGGAAATCACGTATGGAAACATGAGCATAGCTTTGGAAAGCACTTACAGTCTGGAGTGTCTCCGGCAGGGAGCATAATTAGCATTAGCGCCATGATTGTACACCAGAAGTTTGTACGTGTTCGCAGTAACATCTGGTGGAACAGTTTTCAGATGGAACACCTTCTAACAAACACCCACTGTGTGTGTGGTGTTGCTCCAGTGTGTTGGTTTTACACCGATGATTAAACGTTAAATACAGTATGTGAGTGTAATTGTAATATAGTAGAACTGAATGTGTTTATATTGGAGTTGCAGAGTTCAGCCACTAGGGGCACTGTTACTTATGTGATTGAATTGTACAGCGGGGTCAAGACAGGAAGAAGAAGTCGCTTTCGTCTGTTGTCGTTTTCAGCTAAGCTAAAAGAAATTCGGTTTCCTCTTCCCCCCATCCTGTTATGTTGGGTGATAAATAAAAGCCCTGGACTTACATATTCGAGATGTGTGTCTGAATATATCACAGTAATAAATGACTACCGGATACAGGAGAATAGTATACAGTCCCCTGGTTACTGTACCTTCTAAACCACTGTGGGCTTAGTCCTGATGGTAGATGTGAATGTCCTCCAGTGGTATACATGCTGAACACTCTTTATCCAGTCTCCCAGGTGAGGTCTATTTATGTTTAGGTTAGGAATGTGGGAGTAAAACAAGTTGGGATCTATATATAGCAATCCTATGGATAACTGTCAGAATCTCATTCCGAATGAAATTCCAAGGTGTCCACCTGGCCTTTCCACATTTTTTACAGGTATCTGGAATCATACATGTTCATAATGATTTTGCTATTGGCTTGTTTTATATTTAAACAATGCTATTTGATTTTTGATTGATGGTACATCTTAATTGATGCTTTATCAAACATTTGCATACACAAATTCCCAAATAACTAGAGGGGAAAACTAAGAAAGGACTGTCCTCGAAATTCTTATTAGAATATACCTGTATTTTAATAGAAGGTGGTGGGATGGGCTGGAGAGCATATTGGGTTTGTTAATACTGATCAGTTATTGCTTGAATGCTACCACCTATAGGAGTACGGTTGGTGACCATGTGCCATCATGGTCACAGTTTACCAGCATCTAATGGCTACCTCCAGCATTGTAAGGCACCATGTCAAAGCATAGGGCATCTAGGGTTGCCACCTTTCAGAAATTAAAGTAAAGGGTGGGTGTTGGGGGTTTATGTGTATGTGACAGAAGTGTGTATCGGACATTTACGGAAATACGGAACAAATCACATCCCATATTTGAGCTGAGTCCGAGAGGGGGAGTGTGGGAGGGGTGATTGTGATCATTCACGTATTGGCTTAATACAGGACGCAACATTTAATTGCCAGTTAAAGGACGATTCGGTATTTTACGGGACAGGTGGCCACCCTAAGGGCATCCCAAACTGCTGTCGTGAACATGAGATCAGTGTTCCTCAGTGCTCTTCCCAGTCCCAGGATCTGTATCCAATAGACCTTTGAAAGTACGCCTGTAAAATCTGCAGGAAGTGCATGATGCAACCATGCCAACATGGCCCAGGATATCAAAGGAATGTTTTCCCGGCTTGTGGAATCCGTGCCACAAAGGATGGAGACTCTTCTGAGGATAAAAGGAGACCGATCTTAGTATTGGTGTAGTCTTTCTACTATCAAACGTGGTTATAGAAGTCAACCGAGTCACATTATTATGACCACTTCCTACTTTTGATGTTGGCAGCGCAAAACTCATGAAGGAAGTCAGGTGTTGTGAGCCGGGTTGGTGGGTATATAAGGTGTGTGATGGGCTGTATATCTTGGTATCCATGCAGGTCACGTACACCCATACACGCTGATTGTCCTTCTTGGGGCGAATGGGAATCTTCCAGCAAGACGATGTTACATGTCACATGGCTAGAAATGGCCAACACTGATTGGAAGAGCATGACCAAGACTTCTATGTAATACCTTGGCCCCCTAGTTCCCTAGACTGAGCATCAATTGGGCGTGTTCGTTCTGTGGACCCTCCCCTACACTCTCTCCAGCACTGCAGTCAGCATGGCTTCAGAAACCTGTGACAACCTACCAGGGCCTTACTGAGTCATTCCCAGCCTGTCTAGCTGCTGTCCGTGCTGCACACGATGGCTGTGGTCATAATGCTCTGGATATGGTCATAATAATGTGACTTGACTGTGTATTTGGAGTAAAGGGTAAGGGATTAATTGATCATTTGCAGGGCTATTTTAAATCAGTGCCTCGCCCCGACTTTAAAAACACTGAGTTTTATACCCTTTAGGTTTTAGTCAGTTTCTCACAGCCCTTTTCTGCTCAGAAGAAAATAATTTCGAATGTCATGATGGATCTTGGCTGTAGATGGCTGTTTCGGCTGAGGGCTTAAAACTCTTTACAGGATTTTGGAAAATGTCAATGCAGGGAACCAGAGCTGGAACCAGAGCTGTGGGAAAACCGGGCGGTTACTGTTCAGCTCGGTGGCTGTAGGATGTATTTCGTCTCTGTCCAAAGAAAAAGAAGTATCTCCAAAATAGCAATTTTACAGGGGAGGCCAAAACCCAATTTAATTCTAATGTACGTCAATGGAACCAGACCTTTTCCAAGTGATCTTTGGGCCATCTTTGGATTCCTCCAATCATCATAAAAATTCACACACAGTGTAAACAGCAGCTCATGTGATCCAATGACACATAAAAGTAAAGATCGTCAAAAATGGATATACATGTTTTTCATTGGACAGCGATGATTTGCATAATGTGTTCTGGATATTGTTAGAATTAGAACTTAGAACTGGAAGTGGGAACCTTTTAACCCATCCATGCAGTGAAACACCAACATATACACACACTAGGGGGCAGTGAGCACAGTGGGTTGGGGGTTAGGTGCCGTGTTCAAAGCCACTTCAGTCATATCCTGTTGGTTCAGGGAATCGAACCCACTTCAGCCCTTTGGTTCTGTAACCTCCAGAGAACAGTGATGAGACTACAGTATACTACATAACACAACACATACCAAACTCCATTCACTAGGTGAAGTAGTGGCCGTTGACCAGTGTGGGGCACTTCTGCTCTGCCTGTAGAATGAGGCCTGCATAGGGGCCATGCTACACCCTGCTGCGATTTGTCTCTTCATCGTAAATGAAAAGGAGAGGACGTGATAAAGCAGTAGCTGTACAAAGACATCAGGATCATGATTACGCGGTCATGCATTGTGTCCAGGCTAGAGACATGCATGAGTCACCGTGCAGCTGATGACAGATGCCCACATTTTTCAGTCAGGCTTAGAGAGCTTATGAAGGATGGTTTCTCTCCCTCTGGTCCACATCTTGCAATAGCAGGGTCATGGAAAAGGCCAGTGGAGCCAAACAATGCAAAATCCCGGAGCTTGTTTGGGAACGTCTATTGGAAATATGAATTTAGCTTTTTACTTAGTTTTTCATATCCTTATATTCATATAGGCGAGTTAACCATCACCTCCCCCTCCTCTGAGGCGAGTAGCCCTCCATGATTGACTGTGCACCATCATATACACCATCATCCAGGTGTGAATCCATATTCACATTGGAATGTCTGTTCTGCATGTCCTTTTAAAAGCTGATGGATAAAAATGATGGATCATTATTTTGCTAAATATCTGGGTTCAAATTTTCACTCAGAATTTTGCCGTGTGAAGGAAGAAAGTGTGGTCTGATATTTATATAAAAAATGCAACACTGGATAATGTTATGAAATATTATGGTATGTAAATAAATAGCAATAGAAAAAATGGTAATATTGGAACGTGCGAAATTTGGTACAGCCCCCCGTTTGGCAGATATCACAGCCTCCTGCCCTCGTTTTATAAATTCTCACCCACTTTTCCGTTCAAAAAGCTTCTAGTTCCACAGGATCATGTTGTATGCGCTGCACGGTGTACCCACAGATGTTCAGGTGACTGTGAGAGCCATTCTAAAAGCTTCAGCTTGGACCTATTGAAGGAGCTCCTGGTGGATTTCATGCCTGGTATCATCGTCCTGTTGGAGGAGTTGGCTTGAGTTTCTAGACTGACTGTCACTTTTAACTGTATTGAACTCACTGATCAGCTTCTCACGCATTTCCTGTTTCCCCGCCCCCACAGAATAGAAGATCTGGGCTACTTGTAGGCTGTTTTCCCAACTAGCAGCCCTACTTAGTATGCTTCCTTGAACTCTTGAACTTAGAATAGAATAGAATGAAGGTGCTGAAGGTCTGCTGTATTCATGTACTAACTATGTAATTTAGTATGCTAATTATAATATTAGTGCTGTTAAACATACTTCCATCTGTACCTAACTGTACTATTTTAGACACCTCTTAGATTAATTTAGAGATACTTAAGCACATATTAAAGTACATTTCTAGTACATCAAAATATACTTATATATACACACTTGGACAAAATTGTTGGTAGTTAATGAAAGAAAAACCCACAATGGTAAAAAAAATAACTTTAATCTGATAAAAGTAATAATAAATAAAAATTCTATGAAAATGAACAATGAAACTCAGACATTGCTTTCAGCTATGCTTCAGCAGAATTATTTAAAAAATAAACTCCTGAAACAGGCCTGGACAGAAATGATGGTACCCTTAACTTAATATTTTGTTGCACAACCTTTTGAGGCAGTCACTGCACCTCTCAGCAGGTATTTTGGCCCACTCCTTATGAGCACACTGCTCCAGCTGTCTCAGGTTTGAAGGGTGCCTTTTCCAGACGGCATGTTTCAGCTCCTTCCAAAGATGCTCAGTAGGATTTAGGATCAGGGCTCATAGAAAGCCACTTCAGAATAGTACAGTGTTCTCCTCTTAGCCATTCTTGGGTGTTTTAGATGTGTGTTTTGGGTCATTATCCTGCAGGACCCATGACCTGTGACTGAGACCAAGCTTTCTGACACTGGGCAGCACATTTCTCTCTAGAATTCCTTGATAGTCTTGAGATTTCATTGTACCCTGCACAGATTCAAGACACAGGGTGAGATTCCAGCCATTCTTGGGTGTTTTAGATGTGTGTTTTGGGTCATTATCCTGCAGGACCCATGACCTGTGACTGAGACCAAGCTTTCTGACACTGGGCAGAATTCCTTGATAGTCTTGAGATTTCATTGTACCCTGCACAGATTCAAGACACAGGGTGAGATTCCAGATGCAGCAAAGCAGCCCCAGACCATAACAGAGCCACCTCCATGTTCCACAGTAGGGACAGTGTTCTTTTCCTGATCTGCTTCATTTCTCCGTCTGTAAACATAGAGCTAATGTGCCTTGCCAAAAAGTTAAATTTTTGTCTCATCTGTCCATAGGACATTCTCCCAGAAGCTTTGTGGCTTGTCAACATGTAGTTTCATAAATTCCAGTCTGGCTTTTTTAATAATGTGTCCTCCTTGGTCGTCTCCCATTGAGTCCACTTTGGCTCAAACATGGACGGATGGTGGGATCTGACACTGATGTTCCTTGAGTTTGAAGTTCACCTTTAATCTCTTTAGAAGTTTTTCTTGGCTCTTTTGTTTCCATTCGTATTATCCGTCTCTTTGATCTGTCATCAGTTCTCCTCCTGCGTCCACGTCCAGGGAGGTGGGCTACAGTCCCATGGATCTTAAATTTCTGAATAATATATGCAGCTGTGGTCACAGGAACATCGAGCTGCTTGGAGATGGTCTTATAACCTTTACCTTTAACATGCTGGTCTATAGTTCTCTTTCTAATGTCCTGAGACAGCTCTCTCCTTTGCTTCCTCTGGTCCATGTTGAGTGTGGTACACACCTTGTCACCAAACAGCACAGTGACTACCTGTAGCCCTATATATAGGCCCACTGACTGAGTACAAGATTGCAGACACCTGTGATGCTAATTAGTGAACACACCTTGATTTAACATGTCCCTTTGGCCACATTGTTCAGGGGTACAATCATTTCTGTCCAGGCCTGTTTCAGGAGTCTAATTTTTTAAATAATTCTGTTGAAGCATGGTTGAAAAGCAATTTCTGACTTTCATTTGTTCATTTTCATACACGTGTGAAAATTATATTATATAATATATATATAAATATTATATATATATTATATATATATTATATTATATATATATAAATTATATATATATATAACAGCAAAAATCTGCTCCAGTGAATTGGCTGTAACTGTTACAATGACGATACCAGCTGGTAGTGTGACTTTGTTCATGGACAGCTAAACCTTTATGGTTGCATGGACACACACACAGATGAACTGCCCCGAATGAACAGCTGCCAGCCCTGTTGTACTTTATAACTGTAGTTCAGATTCAGCGGAACTCTAACCGGCTCAAACTGCTCGATCTGTCCAACACGCCTGTATAACTGTATGGATTCCTCTCCTGTGTATTTCTTACCACTGATGCTCACACATTTCCAGTCCTGCCACCCTGTAAATACTGGCTGACTGTGTTCACCACCGCTGCTTATTCGCTCCACTGAAGCATCTGGGACACAATTGCCCTTCTTTGACTGACAGATTCCCTGATATGATTTGCATTTGCTTGGCCTGGTCAAAGGCCGGCTATGACCTGCAGCGACAGGCCCGGTTTTTGAGGTCTGGCGTGTAGACTGTGAAGTCTGAGTGAATCTCACTCTGAGTGAATAAACCACGGCCCATCAAGACTCCTCACTAGTTCTGATGGTAAACAGAAAGGGCCGAGACTCCTACATACAACAGGAGACCACACTGTCGGATCTCTGCTAAGGTATCCACACATTGCATATCGTCGCTGTCCAAAGAAAAAAAGGTATCTCCAAAATGGTAACTACAGGAGAGGCCAAAAATCTCATTTAATTTGAATGGAAGTCAATGGAACCAGACATCCGTCCAAGCAGTTTTGGGTCATTTCTGTTGGTCCAATGTTCATGAAATCTTTACACAGTGTAAACAGCAGCTCATGTGATCCAATAAGGCATAAATGGAAAATTCAACAAAAATGGAGACATGTTTTTCTTTGGACAGCGACGATATGGACCCACAATGCACTTTACCCAGTTAAGCATAGGTAAACTTGGGGAAGCTAAATTAAAGGTTAACTAAATGGTATTCATTTGGGAGAAAAACCCTTTAAGCCTAAAACTGAGCTGATGGTAGACTTTTTGGTTGTGTCCAGAAACCCAAACAAAACCTAGAATTTAAAGTCTAGTGGGGTTCAGTGGGTTAAAGGTAAGAGAATGTTCTTTTAAAAACATTCTGTCCATAAAATCCTATGTTTTAGTTAATATTTAACCTTATAGGAATATTATCTGACATTATTAACATCTTTACACACTATATTTATTATAATTTGTAGGTAGAATCTGTTCCCTGCTAGTCAGCGTCTGTTTAAAATGATCTCTTTTTGACATTTTGATTACTAGTGCAATACTTTTGTGTCCATTGGTGAATCAAAAGTTGGTCCGAATGCTCAGATCACACACCAAATGATAGTGTGATTGGTTATATGGTGGACTGTGAAGGCCATTCCAAAAGTTTCAGCATGCAGTGTGTAAAGCCGTGCATGGGGGATGTTTGGATCGTTGTCCTGCTGAAAAAGCCAGCCTCTTTTTAGCCTTAGTTTCTAGACAGAGCCATTTCCACGATTTACTGAGCCATATATAATTCTAGATTTCACCTAGGCATGGAATCCAGTCACGCATCTACCTGTGCAATGTTATTGGTGTCACTGGTGGCCACACCACCTCAAGTGTAATAGATCAACCCCCATGTTTAAGAGCTGGGAAGGTGTTCTTGTCATCGAGGCTGCCTCTTGTTCTAAGAGTTCTGTATCTATTGAGTGTTGTGATGAAGTCTCTAGAAAGGCTACTTGTCTTGATGGTACTACATCATGTATTAATATTTACACTTCAGGGATTTGGCAGATGCTCTAAGGGCTTTTTTCATCAAGCAGTTTACATTAACAAGGTAGATGAGGGTAGTGTTTGGAGTCTTGCCCACAGACGCCACTGTATTGATAGAGTGTAGTGTGGCTGCCTAGGTAGGAAATCAATAGGTGTCTGAATGACTTTAATGCTTTGAATTATCCTCGAAAACACTCGTCTGTAACACAGTAAAGCCAATATCATGATGTATATATCATCATCAAAGGAATATCTGCACCTAGAAGGAGGTGTGGGAGTGCGGTGCTGTTGGGAAGGAAGATAAAGGTGACCAGGATCAATAACTGATGATAAATTTTGATATGATCAATATTTATTGAGCTACACATACAGAAGTCTGTCTCTCAGTATGGCGTCGGGCCTTCTTACCATGGTGGCTCCACACACGGATTCGTTAGTGGTCTTCACCAAGACTATAGCGGGACTCGTCACTGAAGATGACCCGCTGCCATTCTGAGTCACTCCATGACAGTCTGGTACGACACCACTGCAGTCTTTGGTGACGGTGACGTGGTGTTAAGGACAGTCGTGGTAACGGCCTGTGTGCATGTAGTACTGCGTGGTGCAGCCGTCTGCCCATGGTGCTGCACTAACAGGAAGACTCATGTCCGGTACAGTGCGGTACAGTGGCTGTTTGGTCAATCAGAGATCCAGAATGTCTCACGATGTCAAATCTACCCACCAAATTCCGTTCCTGTTGTTCGATTCCTTCTGGGAGCAGCTATTTATTTTTCACGCGCTTCGTTTTTCATTTTTGTCCAGAGTGCATTTTGAAGGGCACTGTAACTCTAGATTTGGGACATTCAGGAAAGTATACCCCTGGATGCCGTATCACATATACCATATTGTGCTTAGGTTATGAGTTATATCATATCATATTTCGCCTCTGCAGGGTATTACCTGCCACAGCCACAGCAGAGGTAGGAATAAGTTCACCTCCCTAAAAAATAAAAAGCGTGGTTCTATTCAGTGGCTCAGAACTGCCTTGCTCGATTCTAGTTAGTGAGTATTCAATGGAATGGCACTTAACCTTAACCTTGTGTGGGCGGCAAACCATTAATCCACACGTAATATATATGAAACACTGTACAATGCATAATCCTCAGATGAGCACGGACGGTTTATTGCATCTGTCCCCGGTAATGTTTCTGTTCTCTTCCATTACTGTAGGGCAGGATCACCTACGGATGTCATATCCAGAGTGGACAAGACGATGTTTGGAGGAAGTACCCTACCCTGAACTGAAACGAGGAAGCGCCTGGACAGATGTAATGAAGCGGGCAGACTTTTCAGACTAGTGCCATAAAGAACTAGTGTGCAGAGAGCTGCTATGGACTGAGAAGTTGACTCAGGAACAGACATCCTCGGTTTGGACCAGCTCTGTGAGTACACTCGCCTATGAGGGCAGTAGGGGCTGAAGGATTGGAGACCTTTATGACCGATACTGATAACCAACATTGGATTAAAATAGCTGATGATATATCGCCAGACATTATACAGTCAACAATTAAACAGCCTCCAGTGTGTTCAGTTAAATAGGCCTTAGCAGCACAGGAAAGTCGGAGACATGGCCATGAATGCACATATATAATAAATGCACGAATGCTGTTTATATATATATATATTTACCCCTTGGTAATATTATTCGTTCTCATGGCCTCAATCTTCATTGTTATGCTGATGATATTCAGATTTACCTTAGCCTCAAACCCACTGAATCTTCTCCACCTTCCTCACTGTTGCACTGCATTCAGGAGCTAACCAACTGGTTGAATGCTAACTTTCTGAAGCCTAATAGTAAAAAAAAATTAATTTATAATTATTGGTACTGAGACAGCTGTCTCTGCTGTCTCTGCTTACTCCGACTGTGTGCTTGTTGTTAATGACACACCAGTCACCCCGTCCACTAACCTCGGTGTCCTGTTTGACCCATGCCTCAGTTTTGTTTCCCATATTACATCTCTGACAAAGTCATCTTCGCAATATTGCTAGGCTCCGCCCACTGCTTACTTCGAAAGATGGTGAGACTCTGGTTCATGCATTTATTTCATCTAGGCTAGATTACTGCAGTGCTCTGTTCCATGGTCTACCCTCCAAAACCCTTCGCCCTCTACAGTACATTCAAAACTCCGCAGCCAGAGTCTTAGTCCGCACCAAGAAGTCCGCGCACATCACCCCGATCCTTCTTCAGCCACACTGGCTACCAGTTACAGAGCTAAACTGGCTACCAGTTACAGAGCGCATCCACTGTAAGATCCTTCTCCTGATCTTTAAAGCCCTACAAAGACTAGCACCCACCTATCTGTCAGCCCTCCTACATCCTTAGCTAGGGTCTTCTGACTCTGGTCTCCTGGCTGTTCCTAGGTTCAGGCTCTCCTCTATGGGTGGCAGGTCATTTAGTGTTGCTGCCCCCCCACACTCTGGAACGCCCTACCTTCATCTATACGCACCTCACCCTCTCTTTCCATCTTCAAAACTCACCTAAAAACTTCTTTTCTCTAAACATTTTCATTCTTCATGATAATTTTTTGTTTGTTTGTTTATTTTTTGTTTATTTTTGTGTTTGTAAAGCATCCTTGGGTTTGTGAAAGGCGCTATGGAAGTGCAACCTATTATTATTATTATTATTATTATTATTATTATTATTACTACAAAGGTCTTAAAGGGTCAGGCATATACACTCACCAACAAAGGAGTAGTTGCACAAACAGAAGGAATCA
This sequence comes from Prochilodus magdalenae, assembly GCA_024036415.1. Taxonomy (NCBI): domain Eukaryota; kingdom Metazoa; phylum Chordata; class Actinopteri; order Characiformes; family Prochilodontidae; genus Prochilodus; species Prochilodus magdalenae. Next base: position 44,802 of record JAMWET010000232.1, read on the forward strand.
CCCCACAGGAACTTGGTGGGTAGGTTTGACATCACGAGAAATGCTAATGATTCCAGATAAATGCTCGCCGGCACATGGGGCCTTCCCATCGCTGTATGTGAGAGACCCAACAGACGGCTGCACCACACAGGACTACATGCATGCAGACCGTTACAACTGTCCTTAACACCACGTCACCGTCACCAAAGACTGCAGTGGTGTCGTACCAGACTGTCATGGAGTGACTCAGAATGGCAGCGGGTCATCTTCAGTGACGAGTCCCGCTTTAGTCTTGGTGGAGACGCCCAACGAATCCGTGTGTGGAGGCACCGTGGTCAGCACCAAGATGAACGGTTTGTAGTCACACGTCCAGAAGACCCGGTGTCCCTCCACCTCCACCCCTACCGCACCATCTGCAGGAACTGTGTGAGGATGTTCAAGCTGCATGGGATGGATTATCACAGGACTCCATTAGGAACCTCTACAGCTCCATACCGAGACGTCTGGTGTGTTGGGTTAGCAAACACGGCGGCCCGACGCCATACTGAGAGACAGACTTCTGTATGTGTAGCTCAATAAATATTGATCATATCAGTCTAAATTTATCATCAGTTATTGATCCTGGTCACCATTATCTTCCTTCCCAACACACCTGCACTCCCACACCTCCTTCTGGGTGCAGCTGTCGTTCTGATGACGAGTGTATATGTAGTCCAGTACAGTTATATATGTTACCTGTTTGTGTTTAACAGGTAACATATATAACTGTAAGTGGTGAACACTAATTGAGCAATAAATCTGTGCTATTGCTTCCTACCCTACCTCCACCTACCCTATCTCCACCCACACTATTGCCACCTTTTCAGCCACATCATAACCAGTTCATAGATATAACCACTGGATGTTAAGCTCTCAGTATATAGGCGGCCCCTACAGAGCATGTCTTTCAGTGTACACGTGTGCTTATAGGACGTTGTGCGTTATCCGTTCTTGCTTCACCTCTGTGAGGACGACCTCAGGAAATGACTGAGGCCTTTAGCGATCCAGGCTATGACAGGATTAATACAGTGTGGGATTTTTGAGACTCTATTTCCATGCCAGCTTTTTGCACAGATGGCAGCAGCGCCAATGTTTACCTTTTAAAATTGCATTTGAACCTGAGAAGCCTGGATACACAGTAATGCCAATTTAATGACAAGTGCACAGTCATCTGCACAGGCTACAGATCAGAGCGGTGACTCCGGCAATAACGTGACAATTACAGAAGAGCTCTTCATTTTAAACGTGATATTAATAGAGTTAAACAGATGCTTTAGGATTTCATGCTGGATGAGTGACAAAGGCTGCCTTTGTAGATGGGCTAACGGATGAGGAACCGATACAGCATCTGATACTAATGAGGATGCATTGATTATACATGTGCACACATTGTACATATTTTCCTCGGGATGATATGCCGACATGTTTGTAAATATATACAGTCATGGCCGAAAGTGTTGGCACCCCTGAAGTTCTCCCAGAAAATAAAGTATTTCTCTCAGAAAATTATTGCAGTTACACTTATTGCATGTTTTGTTATACACATGTTTATTTTCGTTGTGTGTATTGGAACAACACAAAAAAACACACAAAAAAAAGGCAAATTTGACATAATTTCACACAAAACTCCAAAAATGGGCCAGACAAAATTATTGGCACCCTCAACCTAATATTTGGTTGCACACCCTTTGGAAAAAATAACTAACATCAATCGCTTCCTATAACCATCAACAAGCTTCTTACACCTCTCAACTGGAATTTTGGACCACTCTTCTTTTGCAAACTGCTCCAAGTCTCTCATATTTGTTCCAATACACACAAAGGAAATAACGTGTATAACAAAATATGTGTAGTTGCAATAAATTTCTGGAAAAAATTCAGGGGTGCCAACACTTTCAGCCATGACTGTGTATATATATATATATATATATATATATATATATATATTCTGGACTCTGGCTAATACCAGCTACAGTAGTTAGCTTAGTTAGCGATAGCCTACTGTAGTACTAGTACTGGCTACGCTATGTTTTCAGTCAAGTGCTTGATAGTTCACTTTGTAGTTTAATGCTATTTAGTCAAGCTGAGTTCCCAAAATGCCAAAATTTTACCAAAATAAAATATGTAATTAGACTAAATGTCTAAATCATGACATGTACATTAGTTTATCCTAGTTGATCTTTAACCACAGTTTATCTTACCTGACCATATTCTAATCTCCCTTTAGACTAGAGGTTAAGTTTGTTACTGTGCCTTTAAGACTCATCTTGATAAATGAGCTCTGTCCTGATTGGCTGTCCTGTGCCTAATTCAGAGTCACACTCAAAGCTGAAAAAATACTTGGAACTTTAATATGAGTGGGCAGGGCTAAACTGCTGTAGACTAAATGCCTGGTGGTATTGGTCTGTCCCTAGGAAAAATAAAAAAATTCTGAGACACTTTTCTGTATATTATCATGTACAACTTTATGAAACATGCGGAAAGAACGTATGTAGTTAAAATTCATATGGGAACGTTGTAGGACACTGTGTCCCTGGTATTTGGTGCCCTTGTAGAAGGCCGCTCAGCTTGTGGCTCCCTGGCGATTTGGCCTTGAGACTCCTGGACTAGAGGATGGCCAACAAACTGGTGTTTTGACAGATGGACTGCAGTCTAAAGGTGTTTCTAATAGAGTGGCCAGTTGGCGTGTAGATGTTAAACTGCCCCCGTGATTGCCCCCATTGCCATCCACTTTCAATTCACACAGTCGAGCCACATTATTATGACCTAATATTCAGAGTAACCACCGTGTGCGGCATGGACAGCAACTAGACGGGCTGGGAGTGACTCAGTTAGGTCCTGGTAGGCTGTCACGGGTATCTGGAGCCATGCTGGCTGCAGTGCATCAGGACAGGAAGCTGGAGAAAGATCCATGGAGCCAACATGACGATTGAGGTGGTCCCATAGATGCTCAACTGGGTTCAAGTCTGGGGAATTAGGAGGCCGGGATTGGACCTGGAAGTCTTGGTCATGCTCTTCCAACCAATGTTGGGCATTTCTAGTCATGTGAGGTGTGGCATTGTCTTGCTGGAAGATCCCATCCGCCCCAGGGAAGACGATCAGCATGTATTAGGAATTAGGAATACAAGATCACAACACGTCTTTGACTTCCTTGATGAGCTACATGGTGCAGCCATCAAAGTAGGAAGTGGTCATAATACTGTGACTCGACTGTGTATATTGCTTGCTTCAGCCAATCCCAGCACCAGGGCACCCATTTGTCCCACCCCTTCGGTTAGCCTGGAATAGCATCAACATTTCAATCCCAACTTCTACACCCATAAAATTGCCAGCACTAGCAATAGAAGCTCCATAGTGGTTGTACTGTCATGGAAGTAGACCCCCTTTGAGCCCACTCCTCCAGCTTGCTTTCTTTAGCCACAGGACAAAGGGAACTTGAGAACACCTACATGACTGTGGCATTGAAAGGAAGTCTATTTTAGCGTCCAGGGCTTCAGTAAAAGATCTCAATAACGAACCAGCAGGTGAACACACATACGCATGTTCATTCTAACATATAAGTGCTTTGGTACATACGCTTTAATGGCAGGCTATACGTTCTGTCCTAGTTTCTTTGGCACCAAGCTACTACTCTGAGAACATGTGGAGCATCTACGGCGTCTCTGGGGATGCCACATCCCTCTGGAGACAGTCTATTAATAAGTTTATGAAATTAAAGGCTAATTTTAGAGGCTTATGGGCTTTAAGACTAGGGTTTCGTTCCTCTCTACAGGGTACCGTTTATGGCCGTTTCCTTATTTAGCCCATATAGAGATTTTGAATTAGTTCATGGATGAAGCAGTTAATCACATCGTGATCGTTCACCCTCAACCCACAGGGACCCTGCCTCACATCGCGGCTGTCCAATTAAAAAACATGGCTATGGGAATCTTCATTTTTGTTGATTTTTACTTTTATGTGTCATTTGAACACAGCAGCTACATGTCAGAACTGGACGTTAAAGAAAGTGGTGTGATCCGATGACTACCTCATGTGCACCCCCTACCTGGGGAACTGATGGCACCCGAATGAACTGTCGGGGGAACATGAGCCAGTGGGGCTGAGGCTCTGAGCCTCATGTGAGGTGTGGCATTGTGGGAAGACGATCAGCATGTATTAGGAATGAGGAATACAAGATCACAACACGTCCTTGACTTCCTTGATGAGCTACACGGTGATCAAAAGAAGGAAGTGGTCATAATACTGTGACTCAACTGTGTATATTGCTTGCTTCAGCCAATCCCAGCACCAGGGCACCCATTTATCCCACCCCTTCGGTTAGCCTGGAATAGCATCAACATTTCAATCCCAACTTCTACACCAGCTTCGGTGGGGCTGAGGCTCTGGACAATGTTCTGCTGGGAAACTCAGGGTCCTGGCACGCATGCAGAGTGCCTTATTGGCAGTGGTGTTCATCGATGGCACTGGCCTCGTTCACCAGGATAACGCAGCCTGCCACACTGCACACTTTCTCTGGAATGGTTTTAGGAAAAATCCTCCTGGTCTCTTCCAAATCCCTTGATCTCAGTCCAGTCGAGCATCTGTGTTGGAACAGGAAGTTCTGTGGCGGCTCCACCTCGCAACTTAGAGGACTTGAAGAATCTGATGCTAGTATCTTGGTGCCAGATATTTGGGAGGTCTTGTGGAAGCTATGCCGCGGCGGGTCGGAGCAGTTTTGGGATATTGGACAAGCGGTCATAATGTTTTGGCTCATCTGTGTAGTATTTGGGAAAAATTAGGGATTTTCACCCCATTTTTAAAAAACTGTTGACAGTTACAGCTCGGACCAGGATGATGAGCAAAGATCAGATCATAAATTGATCAATCAGGCCAACTTTACCAGGAAGTATACCATTGCTGCCCTAAGAAAAACAGGTATCTCCATTTTTGAGGCTCATTTGAGCACTGTGTGTAAATCTCATGATGAGTTGACCAATGGAAATGGCCCAAAATTGGTTACACCCCCACCCAAAATGCCCTTAGGTACGTTATTAATTTCATTAATTGAGTGATACTGTATGTCCGATGGATCTGATCAGTACTGGTCTGTGTATAGAGTATAACCCCTCCCTGTTTCTTTCATCTTCCACGCAGTCACGATGGTCCTGTTTCTGGTGGCGACAAATCTCATATCGAACACCTCCTCACATGCGAACCGGACCGCAGGTATGTCCAGACCTCTGTCCTTCACCTGTGATGACTGCCCCCATTAGGAACCCAGAGTGAAGCTCTCTCTTTCTCTTCTCAGAGCCGCCTGCTCCTCAGGGTTCACACGTCCTGCCCTCCGCCCTTGTCATCTCCCTCCTTCTCATCATCTTCATCCTCCTCACGGTCTACCTGCTCAGGTAGGGAACATGTGCACGTGTTGGTGTTGCCAACACACTACACTGAGAAACCCAGTCACCTCAGAACAAGAAGGACCTGGTGGGTGGGTTTAACATCGTGAGATATCATCGTGGCTCAGACATGCATGTGACGTAGGCAAGCGCAGGCCTTATCACTGTACCTGACTGACCCAACAGCCACTATTGCGGACACTCGGCGAGCAGTGATGCCCTTCAAGAGCCGTCCTGTTAGTGCAGCACCATTGGCAGACGGCTGCACCACACACTACATGCACACAGACCATTGCGACGACCTTAACACCACATCACCGTCACCAAACACTGCAGTGGTGTCGTACCAGACTGTCATGGAGTGACTCAGAATGGCAGCGGGTCATCTTCAGTGACGAGTCGCGCTTTGGTGTTGGTGGAGACGCCCAACGAATCCGTGTGTGGAGGCACCGTGGTCAGCACCGAGATGAACAGTTCGTTGTCACACATCCAGAAGACCTGGTGTCCCTCCACCTCCATCCCTACCGCACCATCTGCAGGAACTGTGTGAGGATGTTCAAGCTGCATGGGATGGATTATCACAGGACTCCATCAGGAACCTCTACAGCTCCATACCGAGACGTCTGGCGTGTCGGGTTAGCAAACACGGCGGCCCGACGCCATACTGAGAGACAGACTTCTGTATGTGTAGCTCAATAAATATTGATCATATCAGTCTAAAAATAACTACTACACCCAAAGCCATGTTGGTTTGTAGTTATTTCTTAATCATAGCCTATAGATTCACATAACTCCCGGCAGTGTCTGTTGAGACGAGCTGAGTGCGGTATCTGTGCTGATCTCGGATAATAAGGTGGATCTGACGCCGGATCAGAACTCCTGTGCTGGTACGTGCACTTATTGGGGTCACATTTATTCGGTCAGCCCAGACGATGAGCTAAAATTACACCGTGACTGATGTTCACTGACACATTTTTAAGCAGATTGTTTCAGATTTGAGCTGAATAGAGGGCTGGGTGGGTGTGTTTTGCCCTGCCCAGCTATTCCGACAGCTGTTTGTGCAATAAACAGGGGGGCAGTTGTGCTGGCTGGTGAAACAGTCATTACCTCTCAGCTGCTCTGGGGAATCAGAGCTGCAGGCTGTCTCCCATGAGAAAGCTCAGCTTTAGATGGTGTGTTTGGATGGTTGTTTACTACATGCTCTTTTATCCTTCTGTTTGTTGTTGTCTCCTGATTTGTGCATTCATTACTGGTCATGTAGGTTCAGGCACCAAAGGAAGGATCTCGTCACCTCGGTAGACAAGAAGTTACCTAATGGCTTCTTGGAAGATCAAGGTAGGTTCAACATCTTCTGCTCTGAGCTGTTTTTGCAAAGTCGCGTTGATTGCCACAGGCCCTGCAGCTTTTTTTTCCCCCTATGGGAAAATGAATAGAGATTTACATCATCATTGTGTCCCCTGTGATGAAGCACTAAATGCCCCAGTGAGTGGAGTTTGATTGCATCCAGTGGTGCACTAAAATGTCTCAACCTGATGAGTTTCTCAGTACCGGCTACCACAGGGCAGCGAGTTTTGTGAACCCCACCAATGCCCATAGCTCCATAGGTCTGGACCTGGAACCCCTTTGCATGCAGAAGTCTGCGCCAGGTTCGATTTACTGTGGTCTGATGGATGGTTCTCGTTCTCACTCTTTCTCTCAGAACAGACAGTGGTGCTCCTCCCCCGCTCTCCCTCTCCATCCAAGCGTTTTTTCCCCATCTTGCTGGACTCCCTGGAGGAAGAGTTCCGCCTGCGCATGGCAGATGATGGCAAACTGTTTAGAGAGGAATTTAACGTATGAGCATTTTCTCTCTATTCTTCTCCTCTCTTCTTCTCCCACTGCTCATGACTCTGCAACTGCAGCGCCTCCACCAACTAACATTTGCCGCCTTGCTTTTCTTCACAGTCTTTACCTTGTGGTTTCGGCCGGGGCACATTCGAGGAGGCAAGCAGAGAAGAGAACAAAGACAAGAACAGATATCCAAACATTCTGCCCTGTGAGTAACGAAAACCAGTACACCAAGGCACACGTGTATTCAAAACGGCATAGCACATACGACTCGCATATTAAATTTCTCTCTCTCTCTCTCTCTCTCTCTCTCTCTCTCTCTCTCTCTCTCTCTCTATATATATATATATATGTGTGTGTGTGTGTGTGTGTGTGTGTGTGTGTGTATATATATATATATATGTATGTATATATTTATAATTTGTTTTTCATTTAATTGTATTAATAATTTATATATTATTAAAACAAATGTTATATATTATTATATATTAATATTATATTATATTTGTATTATATTATATAATTATTGTATTATGTGTGTGTGTGTTTATATATACATATATATATATTTATTTATTTATTTATTTATTTTTTATTTTTTTTTTTTTTTATTTTTTTTTTTATTTTTTTTAACTGCCAGCAGTTTTGGCTAGTAGCTATTTTGCTAATCACAAAAAATCTACCTAAGAGTAGTGTGTCACCAAACTGTAGATCTGTAGAGCACTGAAGATGCCCGGATGGTGTTCTACTCCAGTCAGATGTTCTAGTGTACAGGGGCAGCTATAACGATGCCAACTGTGGGCTAGACCCAGCCACCCAGCATCAGTGCCTGACCTTGTGGCTGATTGGAAGTGACGCCCCATGTTTAATAATCCAGTGGAGAGTCAAGGAATTCGACAGTGTCCACATACTTTTGGCCATGTATCATACAGACACACACACACACACACACACACTATATGGTCAGTGTTGGCCCTGTGGTGACCAGTGACCATTGATAAACCGGATGGAGGGTGGTAGATAAACTGTGCCGTAGCAGATGGGCTACAGTCTGTAAACTGGCGTCTCGTGTGTGTAAGAGCTTGGTCCTCTTCCAAAGAGCCGGAGAAATTTATTAAATCTGCTTATTCTTCTCAACAGATGATCACTCCAGAGTGCTGCTCTCACATATAGATGACCATATGTGCTCAGACTACATCAATGCCTCCTACATAGATGTGAGTACTGTGTACTTTACTGTACTGAGAGTGGCGTTATGGAGTTATACACGTACAAGTATGAAGCTGACTGTGCATCATGTAAGCACAGGGCAGCAGCTGAAAGCAGCAGCTCAGGAGTTAGACATGTAGAATTCTAATCTCTTTTCTAGATTATTAAATATTAAACAATTATTAAACATGCTTTTATGTTTGAACTAACTATGGTTGTATTTTATTAGTGCTTTATTTAAATTACGCTGCATTTTAAATATATATACATGTTATGTTGTATTTCTCTTCTGTGAAGTGTCTGATTAATTATTATTATTAATAATGTTATTATTGTTGTTGTTGTTGTTGTTGTTGTTGTTTTTGTTGTTTTTAATTTACATAAATGTCACATATTTTTTAGGGTTACAGAGAAAAGAACAAATTCATTGCTGCTCAAGGTAAGCATATATTAAGTGGATCAATTTTAGTACTGGAAATCACTTGCTGCACTTTTTTTTTCTTGGCCATTTTGTTTAGCAAGTTTGTGTGTATTGCTGCTACACTAAACCAGCGTGCTGTAGTGTGATTGTACAGGACTGATTGTTCTAAATAACCTCACCCATTTACTGAGGGAGCTTTTAAGACATCAGTCGATTTCAGCCATCAGTCGATTTCAGCCATTGGTCCATTTCAGCCATCAGTCGATTTCAGCCATCAGTCGATTTCAGCCATCAGTCGATTTCAGCCATTGGTCCATGTCAGCCATCGGTCCATGTCAGCCATCGGTCCATTTCAGCCATCGTTCGATTTCAGCAATTGGTCCATTTCAGCCATCAGTCGATTTCAGCCATTGGTCCATTTCAGCCATCAGTCGATTTCAGCCATTGGTCCATTTCAGCCATCAGTCGATTTCAGCCATTGGTCCATGTCAGCCATCGGTCCATTTCATGAACACCAGGTGGTGCTACTGAGTAGCTGTAGCTCAGTCTTTATTTCCTGCACTGTATTTGGGAAGACTGTTTCCCTCACTAGCAGCTTTAATCAGCTTTAGGAAGCTTTCAGAGCACTCACGTCTCTCTGTTTGCAGGTCCAAAGCCGGAGACTGTGGCTGACTTCTGGAGAATGGTTTGGGAACAGAAATCTGCCACCATAGTCATGTTGACCAACACACGAGAGAGAAAGGAGGTAGAACCCTATTAGATGGATTAGTGCATATTCATGTACAGTACCGTTAGGTCAAAATGCACGTATGGATCATTTGACGAAGAGTTCGGTTGTGTATATATATATATATATAAATTTAATAAATAAAATAAAAAAATCATTTATGTAAAAAAAACAAATGATAAATACGTATATTGTATTATGTGTGTGTATATTATTTATTTATATATATATATATATATATATATATATATATATATATATATATATATATATAATTTTATTCATTTTTTTGGGGGGGTGGGGTTAGTAGCTGTTTGCTAATCACAAGTTTAGCTAATTCTAAGCATAATTCAGTTTTAAACAGCTCTCTGGAATCTGCTTGCAGGAGTGTCTGATGTTACCAAGGTTGTGTTTATGCACCTCTAGGAGAAGTGTTATCAGTACTGGCCGGATCAGGGCTGCTGGCAGTATGGATGTGTGAGGGTGGCTGTGGAGGACGTCACGGTGCTGGTAGACTACACAGTCAGAAAGTTCTGCGTGCAGTACGTAAGTGGAAATCCTCAGATATTAAATTAACACATGGTGTAAAACTCATCTGTACATCCATACACTGCAGAACTGATGTCTTAGCAAGTAAAAACATTTTCATCATTTGTGAATTAATTTTTTATTCCATTGGCAGATCAGTTTACGTGTTTAAGCATTAGTTCCTAATTTGTTTGCATTATATCTTAAAACAAGAAGTAAAAATGAAATGCCATACGGAATATGAACATTATATTAAATTAAACTGAATAAAAACATGTACACATGTACCGAAATAATGAGAAATATGAACTGGATTTTAGGTATTTTCACTTTATATAAAGAGGCAGACACCATGTTTGGTTGTTTGGACCAGTAATTCAGTTATATTGCTTTGATTTATGATTAATAATTAATATTATAATATATAGGGTAATTTGAATTTCCAAGCCCTTTTTAAAAACCCCTCAAGAGGAACCAGGCTCGAGGGCGGAACCCAACCTCCTCAGGTGGATCGCGGATGAAGAGAGAAAGACAGAACTAACAGGAGGAGGGGCTTAGAACATCTATTAGATCCAGTCTGATTAGATCCAGTCTGATTAGTCCAGGATGGCGTATCTGCACAGGTGGAGCCGACCCATAGATAGAGTTCATGGTCAGAGCCAGACGCTGGTCAGTGTAGAGGTCGTAGTCATGTCGGGTGATGAACTGGAGACACAGGGCAGGAGACCCACGGTGGAGCTGATGCTCAGGTGCCTCTAGCTGCTCTGGGGGTTCCCATGTGATCACTCAGGAGAAGTGTCATTCCTGTGCTTAACAAAGAAGGGGAGAGAGAGAGAGAGAGAGAGAGAGAGAGAGAGAGAGAGAGATGAGAGGGAGAGAGAGAGAGGGAGAGAGAGACAGATGAGAGGGAGAGAAAGAGGGAGAGAGAGAGACAGATGAGAGGGAGAGAGAGAGAGAGAGAGAGACAGATGAGAGGGAGAGAGAGAGAGAGAGAGACAGATGAGAGGGAGAGAGAGAGGGAGAGAGAGAGACAGATGAGAGGGAGAGAGAGAGAGAGACAGATGAGAGGGAGAGAGAGAGAGGGAGAGAGAGAGAGAGAGAAGTAGAGACAGAGGGAGTGAGAGAGAAAGAGAGAGAGAGAGAGAAAAAGAGAAGGAGAGACAGAGGGAGAGAGAGCAGGAGAGACAGAGGGAGAAAGAGGGAGAGAGAGAAGGAGAGACATAGGGAGAGAGAGAAAGAGGGAGAGAGAGAGAAGAAGAGACAGAGGGAGAGAGAGAAAGAGGGAGGGAGAGAGAGAAAGAGGGAGAGAGAGAAGAAGAGACAGAGGGAGAGAGAGAGAAGGAGAAACAGAGGGAGAGAGAGACAGAGGGAGAGAGAGAGAGAGAGAGAAAGAGAGAGAGAGAGAAAGAGGGAGAGAGAGAAAGAGGGAGAGAGAGAGAGAAGGGGAGACAGAGGGAGAGAGAGACAGAGGGAGAGAGAGAAAGAGTAAGAGTAAGCAGAGAAGAGTTGGTGTAGCGCAACAGATAACCCCACCTGTCACCTGTAAAACTTAAACGTGTAGAAGTGTGCTATGTGTTTATGTACTATCAGTAAGCATATGGCTATTAATGCTAACGTCCTCTGTGATTTCTAGCATTCTGCAGAGGGCTGCAGAGCTCCGAGGTTGGTCACCCAGCTCCACTTCACCAGCTGGCCAGATTTTGGTGTGCCCCTGTCCCCTATCGGCATGCTGAAGTTCCTCAAGAAAGTCAGGACCGTCAACCCAGCACACGCCGGCCCCATAATAGTCCACTGCAGGTAAGAGTGGTCACCAGGTATATGGACTATTAACCCCAAGTCCCACATCTTTTCTCTGTTACACGGTGATGTCATCACGTAACACAATCCTTACTGCCCGCCTACCAGCAAGTTTAACATGCCACAATGTGCATAGAGGGGTCAAATCTGAACACGACGGGCGAGCTAACCAATCATAGCACACTGGGCTCATTGGGAGGCGGGGCTGAAAGACAAACAAGCTATAATGGAGTGTTTCAGACAGAGGTGAAGACAGATGTGCAGTATAAGGAAGCAACTGTCTGTTCTAGTAAGTGGGCTCATTTAACTGAGATAGAAATAATGTAGGTATATACAAGCTCAGTATTTAGAGTGGCCCTCCATGTTATAGGGTCACTCAAGGTCTAAATCCCAATTCATTTAAAAATCACAGAGATTATTTCTCTATATTTGAAGTCAGATGTATTTATGTATTTATATATATATATATATATATATATATATATATATATATATATATATATATATATATATATATATATATATATATATATATATATATATATATATATAAATATATAAATACATCTGTATTTATATATATATATATATATAAAAGTCACAGAGATTATTTATCTTTATTTAAAAATTACAGAGATTATTTTTCTATATTTTCAAAATCACAGAGATTATTTGATTATTATGTATTATTTGATTATACATATTTAAAAGTAAAAGAAATGATTTCTCTTTATTTAAAAGTCACAAAGATTATTTTTCTTTGCTTAAAAATCACAGATTATTTTTCTTTATTTAAGCATAACAGAGATTCTCTCTCTCTCTCTCTCTCTCTCTCTATATATATATATATATATATATATATATATATATATATATATATATATATATACATATCACAGAGATTATTTCTATATTTCTCTATATTAAATAAACGCTTACTCAAATCATAACCCTAGTCTCAGCTAAAAACTTAAAATTGAGCCTAGTTCTAGATCTAGCCCTAGCCTTGTCTGTAAACCCTAACCCTAGATATAAATTCTGACCCGATCTTAATTACACATATTGCTGTGCACTATGATCGCTCAGAGCGAGGAACTGATTGTATAATTTGCATTATTAATTAGGCCTAAACCTTCCGATTAAATATTTCTGAGATTAAGCGAGACAGGCATGTCCAGCATTATGACTGGACCGTAACTCTGAGTGAGTGAACATTCAGATATCACCTTTTACAATACATGCATAGTTTATACTGTCTCTAGGACTGAAGACCCCCAAAGTGGAGGTTAATAATTTAACCCCCCAGAACTCTCTCAGGATGACAGTACCCAGGTGGCCTGCACGTGACAGGCCTGCCACACCTGTGTATACGCATGCTCAGCTGTTCAAAGCAGGACTGGGCTGTCATATCGGGCTTTTAACACATGTAGCAGGAACACTGACCCCAGAGCTGAAAGTTACGACGGCGGGGGATTGGGCCGTTTAAAGCCCAACAGCTGTTTACACATACAGACATGGCCTCCCTCACAGCCAGTGGTCTCTGGGGGTCTGATTTATAAATGTAAACCATTACACAGGGTTCTTAAAATTATCCAAATGATCGTCGCCATCTTTTATCATTTCCATTTGACTCAGTTCTATTCTTCATGACGGAAGTTCTGCCAGTAATGTCTGGACAGAGAAGGACGTCCATCAGGTTTCCAGGTTTCTGCACTCATTCAGAGAGAGAAGTAGTTCACTTGTAGGGAAACTTGTTGGCTCAGATGGTCTTTACAGTGGAGTTGATGGGAACCAGGGATCAAAATGAGATTATTTCTCTATGTTTAAAAATCACAGAGATTATTTATCTTCATTTAAAAATCACTGATATTATTTTTTCCCTTTATTTAAAATCGCAGATTATTTCCCTTTATTTAAAAATCGCAGCCATTTTCAGGTCTCTCCAGATAAAAATTAAATCTTGGTTTCATCAGATCTGAGAATCCTTTAGGGCTCACTAGCTCTTAGCCTGCTTTAGCCAGATAAGTCTGAAGATTATTAAAAGATGAACTCGCTTTAGAGGATCAGTTTTAGAGTGAAATAGTCGAGGGGAGCTAACAGCTAGGCTAACCGTATCTCAGCTAAACTGAGCAGCGTTAGCAGCAGCTAGCTCTAAACAGTGGATACAGTAATAACAGCTCTGAGGTAAATGTGGGTGTAGCGATTGTAGTGGGGTGTGTGTTCATCAGAATGAGCCTCAGAAAGTTAAATATACAGGTGTGAAGATTAATAAAAGATGAACTCGCTTTAGAGGATCAGTTTTAGAGTGAAATAGCCGAGGGGAGCTAACAGCTAGGCTAACCGTATATCTGGTGAACTGAGCAGCGTTAGCAGCAGCTAGCTCTAAACAGTGGATACAGTAATAACAGCTCTGAGGTAAATGTGGGTGTAGAGATTGTAGTGGGGGGGTGTGTTCATCAGAATGAGCCTCAGAAAGTTAAATATACAGGTCTGAAGATTATTAAAAGATGAACTCGCTTTAGAGGATCAGTTTTAGAGTGAAATAGCCGAGGGGAGCTAACAGCTAGGCTAACCGTATATCTGGTGAACTGAGCCGCGTTAGCAGCAGCTAGCTCTAAACAGTGGATACAGTAATAACAGCTCTGAGGTAAATGTGAGGGAACTGGTCATGTGAATGTATTAGTATACCACACTGTATGTCAGAACTTGTTACTGTACTGTATACCACACACAGGGGATGTGTACAGTATGCGTACATACTATTGTAATATATAGTGTGCAGTATAGTAGAGTGCCATTTCGAATACAGCCCTTTATGGTATTATATTAGATTAGATTAGATAAGTTTTCTAGTCTCTCTAAATGACTCACACCTAACTAATTTCCTCTCTCTCTCTTTCTCTCTCCCTCTAGTGCTGGGGTTGGAAGGACCGGCACATTCATTGTTATTGATGCCATGATGGATATGATGCACGTCGAGGGAAGAGTGGACGTGTTCGGCTTTGTGACCAGAATACGAAACCAGCGCTGTCAGCTTGTGCAGACAGACGTAAGACGTGCATTAAGACCTGACGCTAGTCATAAAGTCCAGATGAGCAAACTAACATGAGAGGAAAGCTACAACGGTTACCCTAAATCGTTTGACTAATGAAATATGATGCATCATCTGCATAATCTAATAAGCATTTTGGATGGCTGTTTCCATCTGGAATCTGGAAACGCTGGTCTTGAAACCGTCAGACGCTCATTCATATATATTCCTTTAACAGGCCAGGTCGCCACTTCATTACCTGTTTGTTCCCCTGATCTAGACATTGTTCTTTAAACCACGTCGTTTGTGCTCCACAGATGCAGTACTCGTTTATCTATCAGGCTCTGCTGGAACATTACCTGTATGGTGACACTGAACTGGACATCTCCTCGTTGGAGGGTCACCTACACAGACTCCACAGCACGCATATACACATGGACCGAGTGGGGCTGGAGGAGGAGTTCAGGGTAATTACCTTCTACTTTCATTCAGTTCAATTCAATTCAATTCAATTCAATTCAATAGAACTTTATTATTATTATACTAATACAGGGTTGTACAGTATAACACTGCAGTGTATATATATATATATATATATATATATATATATATATATATATATATATATATATATATATATATATATATATATATATATATATATATATATATAATGTAAACAATACAGTAGGACATGTTCAATGTGTAGAGCAGTATCTGAAGGTATGTGGTTGTAAACAGTAAAGATATATATACAGTGTACAGTGCAGGTAGTGGAGCAGCTTAATGTTCAGGTACAGCTAGGTTGTGTAGCACAGATGTTCAGTAGATAAATAGATATACAGCAAATAATAAATACACAGCTGGGATGTTCAGGTATACAGGTTAAAGCTAAAGTGCGGTGCACAAGTCCTGTGAGGTAGTGGTGTGCTGGGGTGATCCGGGCTCGTAACAGTGTTGTATGTTCGGGTAGGTAGTCTGTAGTCATGTTCATAGCTCCACGTCCTTCATCAACAGCGACTAGATGGCGACTATCTGTCTATTTGCCAGCTGATTCAGAAGTCAGACGAAGCATTCCAGAAACTCTCAGCCTGATTTCAGCTGTATCGTGTCACAAATGTTCATATTATATAATATCATATCGTAATGTATGATATCGTTATGCATTAAATCGTATCATAACGCATTGAGTATTCCACCGTCATTCAATCTGATTTCACCTGTATCATATCATATTGTATTGCATTGTACTGCATCGTGTCATAACGTATCATATCATAACGTATCATATCATAACGTATCATATCATAATGTATCGTATCTTGTCATATAATATCAAAGTGTATTGTATCGTATCATATTATCATGTATCATAGCATAAAATTATTTTGTATCGTATTGTAATACAATTGTATTGAATCGAATCATATCTCAATTTCCTTGGACAGTAATTTATAAATATTCTCTTTTCATTTGTACAGGAAACTCGATGTCTTTAAATTTTCTTCCTAAGTTTGTCTTTATGAGATCATAAGAAAAACCCTATGTCAGATTTGCAACACTTTTTTAAAACACAGAATTATTCACCCCTATATGATTTTATTAGTGTGTGTTGATTCTGTTCTTACCTAAGAACAAGCCCCAATGAAGAAAACACTGCTGAATTCTTCTCTGAATATCCTTCATAGAATAGCTGGAATGAGGCCTGTTGTCTCTAAACTCACTTACCATAGAGATCAAAGGCCAGCTGGTCAGTTCCACAAAAGCAAGCTTTGAAATGTAACCCTTGTAGAAATACTACACAAGAATATGTGCATTACACACACATTACTGGTGGAATGAATTATCTGCCAGGTCCAAAAGTAAGTTATGCCATATAATTAGCCATTTTATTATGCTTTAGAAAGAAAATGAATATGCTAATATGATAATAATAATAATAACAGAAGCACGCCAACATGGGGCACAGTATTATTTACACGATTTCCATCTAAGAATTGTATTACATTAGTTCTGAAAAGCTGAGGACCATAAAGAAGTCATCTGGGTTTAACTGTGTTTCACTGTGGATGTGCGGCTGCTCAAACTGAAACTGACCGGAGGGAACAAATGGTATTTTTATTGTTTGTTGTAGGTTTTGTTATCATTCAAATTATCTGTTAAGTGCTAGAATTTTTAGGATGTTGTTATTGGCCTAATGTTGTCTTTACAAGTGTAAGCTAAGATAAGATAAGCTAAGATAAGATGCCTTTATTGTCAAAATTGAGCAACAATCCAACAGCACTTTACACATAAAATAATTAAACATAGGCCTAAAATATATAAAAAACAGAATTAAGAGAGGGAGGGAAGAGAAAAAAAATAAAATGTAAAAAACATACTAGCACATTTTCTAAAAAATATATCTATATATATTAAAATATAATAAATTACTATAAAAACTCTATATTCTAAAACAGACAATAGACAGTCAAAAGCCAATAGACAATAGAGAGGTAGGAGTTCGTTATTGCACATTCCTCGGATAGCTTATAGCTTAACAGGAGTTAGTTGTTGTTATTTTTTGTTTGTTTGTTTGTTTTATGGAAGAATATGTATATCAGACTCAAGAACAAATAGTGCAGTGACTGATAAACAGAACAGAGCTGGAATGGAACACTGGAACAGTGTACAGTGCTCTATTGGAGTCGGTGCCAGTGAGGTGTTGAGGTAGTGTTCAGTTCACTGCTACTGAGTCCAGTGCTCTCAGTGTGTGTGATTGGAAGTGTTCAGTTTAGAGTACTTTTGCTGGAATTTAACATTATCTACGCTAATCAGGAGCAGCTGATGGAGCTCAGGCTGAGAAACACTGAACTGCTCCTTTAAAGGTTAAACCCTTCAGAAAGTTTTCCACACTGTCACTGCTTGTATTAATGTTTTGCAGAAGCTGACGAATGTCCGGATAATGAAGGAGAACATGAGAACCGGGAATCTGCCAGCTAACATGAGGAAGAACAGAGTACTGCAGATCATTCCATGTAAGATGCTAACACCTGCAGAATCAACTACCTACTGTCCGGTTACACGGAAGGGACCACTCCAACAGTGGAGACCCTGGTCCTGAATGAAGACCGCTGCTGCATCTTACATCATTCATGCTGATGTGATCTTATGCTTTGTTTCCAGATGACTTCAACAGGGTGATATTATCTGTGAAAAGAGGTCAAGAGTTCACAGATTACGTAAATGCGTCTTTCATAGATGTGAGTATCTTTTTGTGCTGGGGCAGTAACTGTTTTAAGTGTACAATCAACCGATCTGAGCACAGCCTAAAGGCTACATTTACAGATCCTTAGGAAATATTCTAAATAATGATAACGTAATTATGCAAATTACACTGAATAGAACTAAGAGTTCTACCGGAGTTAATTATATTACACAAACATAATTATCACAGATCTTGTTTGGCGAATGGCATTTACACTCATCATCAAAAGAACAGCTGCACCCAGAAGGAGGTGTGGGATTGCAGGTGTGTTGGTAAGGACGATAAAGGTAATCCATCCATATGGGCTCAGTCAGGTACAGTGGTAAGGCCCGTCCTTGCTTACATCACATGCTCTGCATTCGCATGTCTCGCAATGTCAAACCTACCCACCAAGTTTCATTCCCCTAGATTCCTGTAGATTCTGGTAGATTCATTCTTGGTGCAGGTTTTATTTTGAGCGTTGATGAGTGTAACAGAGTCCATATAGTTACATACGGGGTCCATACAGGGTTTCAGATTTAACGCCAACATGCTAAATGCTTATTTAATTGATTATGTGAATTAAAGTGTGTTTGTGTGTCTGTGTGTGTGTTTATGTGTGTATATGTTTGTGTGTGCATGCGTATGTGTGTTTGTGTGTGTGTGTGTGTGCGTGCATATGTGTGCGTGTTTGTGTGTGTGCGCTTGTGTGTATGCATTTGTGTGTG
Organism: Prochilodus magdalenae; assembly: GCA_024036415.1. Classification (NCBI taxonomy): domain Eukaryota; kingdom Metazoa; phylum Chordata; class Actinopteri; order Characiformes; family Prochilodontidae; genus Prochilodus; species Prochilodus magdalenae. The sequence continues at coordinate 63,689 of JAMWET010000232.1, forward strand.
TGTATATGTTTGTGTGTGCATGCGTGTGTGTGTGTGTGTGTGTGTGTGTTCGTATGTGTGTGTGTTTGTGTGTGTGTATGTGTTTTTGTGTGTGTGCATGTGTGTGTGTGTGTGTGTTGGTGTGTTTGTTTGTGTGTCTGTGTGTGTGTGTCTGTGTGTGTGTATGTGTGTGTGTTTTTGTGTGTGTGCATGTGTGTGTGTGTTTTTGTGTGTGTGTGTTGGTGTGTTTGTTTCTGTGTGTGTGTGTGTGTGTGTTTGTGTGTGTGTGTGTGTGTGTGTGTGTGTGTGTATATGTAGGGTTACAGGCAGAAGGATTACTTCATAGCCACACAGGGCCCTTTAGTGCACACTGTGCAGGACTTCTGGCGCATGGTTTGGGAGTGGAAGTGTCACTCCATCGTCATGCTGACTGAGCTAAAGGAGAGAGAACAGGTACCCCTCACCTCACACCGTTACAGCACATATCAGAGTAATGGACAGATTACTACGTCTGAGCCTGCTCCCTATTTCAGTAGGTAGAACATGTGGACATTGTGTGTGTACCCTTATTGGCTCATAGCAATACCACGATTCATCAAAACATCCACAAACTATTTGGGACTGTGGATAGAGGCTCATTTGCATATTGCATCCTTCTCCAATATCAGAACTGCTAAGTCCGATATCATTATAATGATCAGGAAACAAATACCATGCATTATAGAATCCATAATAATTCAAATAGAAGTAATTCAGTTCTATACCGTGTCTGAGAAGTGCAAAACTAAATGATAAAAATGAAAACTAATTTAGAAAAAAAAAGATGACATTCAAGAAAATAAAATTACAAAAGCAAAAACAATTTTACAAACATATTACTAATAAGTGTTAGACCTGTGTTGGTAAAGGGGTTTCATGTCTTATATAAATATGTTTATATTTTTGTAGTTTTGTTTTCTTTAAGGCGGGTTTTTTTATTCATTTGTTTTTATTTTTGTAATTTTGTTTTCTGAAATGTTCATTTGTTTGTTCTATGAGATGTGAAACTTAAAGTGAAACTGTGCTACACCTCCTCTCTTTTTGACACCAGGAGAAATGTGTGCCTTACTGGCCTGCAGAGGGCAGCGTTTCGTTCGGAGAGTACCACGTTGAGCTGAAGCGGGACACGCTTTGTGAGACTTTCAGTCTCCGGGATTTGCTGCTCACATACATGCCGGTGAGTTGTACACCTGCAGCTACTCAAACCTAGCTGGGTTTATGGATGACTCTATTAGCTCCAATAAAATCTCAGTCCCCACAAAGCCAAATAAAATAATCTCAGGTCTAATTAATATATATTTGATATTTCCCATTTTGAGATTATTAAGAACATTAGAATGTATTTGAAATGTTTTCTAAACATCCTTTGCTTGTTCCACATTGCTTGTTCTGACTAATCGGCCAAATCATCCGGCAATAGATTAAAACTGGACACAGTTTATATTCTTACTACAGTTTCATAACGAGAGGAACGATACCAAGATACAAAGAATTAAATAAATGTCTCGAAAAGTATACCGTATATCACATATAATTAATATTTATATTATATTTATATATTATCCATTAGTTTAATCTCAATTGCTTATAATATAGTATGATCACAATAATATAATATCATTTATTTTATATATTTATATATTGCGGCAGGTGTGGGGTGGGGTGCCCTTATAAACTGGCCCTCTCTCCAGTTTGGGGGAAGGGAGGACATGTGATTTTGGAGTCAAAAAGAGAGAGAGAGACTGAGGGGTTAGGTACCCATACAGAGGGTTAAGTAAGCCTGCTATTTAAGTTATGTGTTGGGTTGGTTGATGCTTCAGATCTAAATAAAGCCCTCTGGCTCACTTGCACTGGGTGTTAAGTGTGTGTGTGTCTTTGGGTCTCGTTGGGGTCCCCCAGCCAAGCCCCAAATTTTTGTATCACGCCGTGGTTCCCTTTCCATTAATATTTGTTAGAAAGGGGGCTAGTACAGCAGACGGGCTACAGTCAGTAACTGTGCACCGCTATGGTGTTTCTGATCAAACGGCCGGTGCGTGAGTCAGTACATATTGCTTGATGAGTGACTGTGTGTGTATATTCCATCATGTTTATTCTATCAGGGACCATTCATGTGAGTATACAGTCAGAGAGCGGCCTGATTTATGTCTTTCCCAGTCAGAATGGTCCTCACGTACAAGCTGTTCGTGTTTCAATGTCAGGAAGAAACACAGGAAACATTAACAGAGCAGGAAACACTTAATGCTCACAGAGCAGAACACAGCCCAGAAGCCTCAACAACTAAATACGGCATCACATCTCATTCTCTCCTTCTCTTCAGTAAAGCCTCCACTCTTTCAGGAGACTCACTTTCAGTGCTCCAAAGAAATCTGTAGGGATGCTGTGCCACACCTCCAAAGTTCAGTCTTAGACGTCGGAGGCATTTTCTGTTTCTTGTGATCAGAGTAATCCCAAACACATTCCGTTTTCTCCTTTCCTCAGTAACAACCTCTTGGTCATCAACCGGGTCCTACACGCTTGCTACTCCTGTTTATATCACCTCATTTTCTTATTACAGTCCTATTACTGTCCTAATACAGTCTTATTACAGTCTTATTACTGTCTTATTAGTCTTATTACAGTCTTGTTAGTCTTGTTACGGTCTTATTACTGTCTTATCACAGTCTTATTACTGTCCTTTTTAGTCTTATTACTGTCTTATTAAAGTAATAAGACAGTAATAAGACAGTAATAGGACTGTAATAGGACTGTAATAAGACTGCAATAGGACTGTAATAAGACTGTCTTATTACTGTCTTATTAAAGTAATAACGCAGTAATAAGACTGTAATAAGACAGTCATAAGACTCTAAAAAGACTGTCTTATTACAGTCTTATTACTGTCTTATTACAGTCTTATTTCTGTCAAGTCATTATCTTATACTCAGTCTCCTCTGAAACATCTAAAACCAAGCCCTCCTTAATGGCTGTGTTGACTGGTGGTCTTTGAGCTCTCTGTATGCTACAGTTTGATTTTTTTTATGAAAGCTAATCACTTTTTTCATGGCTCTCTGCATCTATAGGAGAAGCAAAGCCGCCTGGTCAGGCATTTTCACTTCCATGGCTGGCCAGAAATCGGAATCCCATCAGATGGAAAAGGGATGATTGATCTTATCGCTGCAGTGCAGAGACAACAGCAACAATCTGGCAACCACCCCATAGTGGTGCACTGCAGGTACACATGCACACATATTCACTCACAGGGGACGCAACCGGCCCGGTATAGTACGGCGTGTAATTTGAAACCCACCCAAGACACCTCTTCTGTATTGGTTCATTCAGTGCTGGTGCGGGCCGGACCGGAACTTTCATCGCCCTCAGCAACATCTTGGAGCGAGTCAAGGCCGAGGGTCTACTGGACGTGTTCCAGACTGTGAAAAGTTTACGCAACCAGAGACCACACATGGTCCAAACTGTGGTAAGAACCTAAAGGTAGTATAGTGGAGAGGAAGGTACATACAAGTGACAAACTAAAGTACAAGTCTGAGCTCTGAACAGCCCCCATCATGGAGGATGACATGATACTGAGTGAACTGCACTGGCATGTCTAACATCATGAGCAACATTGACACTTAATGCTTATTAGTGGAACACATGATAACACTGCTAAATGACATGACCACTAATCTAGTCCATATATTCTTTATTACCTTACTGCTTGATCGTGTAACTTAAAAAATATTAATTTGTTTTTTGTATGTCAGGTTTATTATCTCTCACTATAATGGCAGGCATTTTTTGCTTGTTGTAAGTGTTGTGCCAAATTGTGTGCCAGTATGTTGAGAGAATTTGAACAACCCCCAAGTAAAAGGTCTAGAGCAGGGGTGTGCAGTCTTATCCACAAAGGGCCGGTGTGGCTGCAGGGCTGCGTCCGAAATCGCCTACTTAGTACGTACTAAACCGAACCCAGTGCACACTGCTCGAGCGGTGAATCAGTAGGCTCTTTCTTTGTGACGTAGCAGGATGGATGTTTGTGATGTAGTAGGATGGGTGCTTGTAATGCTTACGATGTAGCAGGATGGATGCTTGTGATGTGGTAGGACGGATGCTTGTGATGTAGTAGGATGGATTCTTGTGATGGATGCTTGTGACGTAGTAGGATGGATGCTTGTGATGTAGTAGGATGGATTCTTGTGATGTAGTAGGATGCATGATTAGACAGCGACTTGGAAAGCATCCATCCACATCCATAATGTTCCTACCAGGGTTATTGTCGTTAACGAAAACAAACGAAACAACGAAAACTGAAATTGAAAAAAACATTTTCGTTAACTGAAATAAATAAAAACGGCAATTAAAAGAAAAAACAAAAACTGACTGGAACTGTATTATATGTTTACAAAACGAACTAAAACGAACTGAAATCATAGAATCATAGAATACCCTTCGTTTTCATGTTTTTGTGTCGGTTTATTATTAATCCTTGTGGACTGACGTGAAATCGATTTTTCCCCCGGAGCAGTTTTACGTTAGCTACCGACACTGTACGGCACCTCATGGCTCGTGATGTCACTTCTTGTTTACAGTCTGCTTCTGCTCACCACGTTAGCCTGCAAAATGACAACAGCAGTCATTTTGCAGTTGGGTGCTGTATTTCTAAACTATAAATTATATTTTGTGTGTATATATATATATATATATATATAATTTATTGTAAACTATATTATTTGAATTTCTTTAAATACGACTGTGAGAAATCTTAAAGTCCACTTGAGAAGCTCACACAAGAGGGCTACTTGCGAGTACCTCACCAAGCTAGCCTCTCTGAGTAGCTCCCCAGAAAGAGAAGCCACATCCCGGCCAGGTAGCACCGGGAAGGAGACAACCATAATAGACTGCTTTCACCGGCGACCGAATAGCTGCTGGTTAGTTAATATGCAGGAACACCACAGATGGGAGGATGCATTGGTTAAATATGTTTACTGAGACCGGGATATCCACACGATTATGTGACTCGACTGCCTTCAAAAAGTTTAACTTTTCACTTGAACCAAAATTCAACTCACCCGGTGCTGCAAGAGTGAATAACGCTATAGGAGCTAAGCTGGAAAAGGCAAAGCACAAACTGAAAGAGCTCATTAAGGACGCGAAATAGCTGACCCCTCTGTGCATATGGTTGGAGCAAGAGAGGATTAACAGTATCTTTCATGGGTGTGTCAGCATGCTTTTTATCATCCACCTGGAGGCCAGCTTCACCATGCTCTGCTTACACCGAGAGGAGCACCCACACACCAGGGAGTCCACTGCTCACTGCATTGATGAGACAGGCATGAGACAGGCATGGGGTATAGTAGAAGACAGTGTTCACTTGTCCTCAGTATACTCACTATTTTTAACAGCAGTATTACACACACAGTATTATGCACTTAAGGTTGCTATCTTGTGGGCAGTTACAGTCTTTGTGGACAGTTCAACAGTAGTTGAATACATTTTATAAAATAGTATACTTTGTTTCGTTTTTATTACTCAATACTTACTTTTTTGAATCCTAAAAAACTAACTAAAAACTAAAAATAAGCATTAAAATAATAACTAATAAAAACTAGCAAACCCACTCTAAACACGAATTAAAACTAACTGAATTGGAGGAAAAAATTTGACAACGAAATAAAACTAAACTATAATGAAATATCCAAAACTATTATAACCTTGGTTCCTACCTGTGTTTTTCTTTTCCAGGAGCAGTACGACTTCTGCTACAAAGTGGTTCAGGATTTCGTGGACATCTTCTCCGACTATGCTAATTTTAAATAATGGACTTTCCTTTCAGTGCTTCTTTCGTCCACTCCCGAGTTCAGTCCGAGGATGCTCTTGCTATGGCTTGACGACACTATGCACTTGACCCTTCTCCTGACCGGTACTGAAATAAATGAGCAGTTAGTGTTTTTGTAAATAGCCAAGTCCTCACTCGTTTAGCCACACCGAGACAATACCAAGCATTAGCATCCCCTACGTCCCCACTTCGGTGCTCTTTGTCCAACACAGCAGTGGTTTTATTGATATGTTTGGGGGGCCGAGTGGGACGTAAAGATTTTTTATATTATATTTTTGATTTGTTCGTTACCCGCCACTCTTTCTAACGTCGTAAGGGTTATGGGCCAGCTAGTGTGAAGCCTTCCATGTTTGTGTCATCATGTTTGTCTTATGGGTATGTTTTGCCATGTTATTCTATAAGCTGACCATTTAACAGGTATCGACTTACAGCTACACATGTGTCTGTATGATGACTTTGTTTGACATTTCAGTTTGGCGAAACAAAGTGGATCTGACTCTGATTTGAGAAGTGTATATTCCATACTCCAAAAGAAAACATCACAAGAAATAAAAACACTTGACTTCCACATTAAAAGTTTCAAATAGTCTTCTTCGTTTTGAAGAATTAGTTCTACATTACATTAATAAAGACGTTCATTAGGATGCGTATTCAAACGGAGGCAGCAAGCCAAGTTACAGCACTGCGAAGTGAACGTTGAATGAAAGACGGTTATGATTTTTAGCAACCAAGACAATTAACTTTCAAGTTTCACATTTAGTTTGTGTCTGTAATGTTTATTTCTGTGGACTTTTGTAAGAGCTAAAAGCTACCGATGGCCGTCCTTTGGCGTTCGTCAGGGTTCCAGCACTTTGCACCACTGTGGAGCCAGAAATCGGGAATGAAAGGCGCTAATGTTTTAGAATATCCTGTTGATTCTTTGTCTTGCTTCCGCACCGACGTGTAGAATCAGGAGACCGAGGGCTGGAGATGTTGGGGTAGATTATTTCAAGGCGGCCGCAGCTCATTCACGGCTCTTATCCAAACACAGTCCAAAGAAAAGTTTCTGTCACATGGTTTTTAAACATCGTTTCACCACACCGGTACAAAGAGGACGTGTCCCCATCTGGTTTTACCAAATGGTATTTGGCTTATAACCTGTAGAACCCTGATGGCAACGTTCTCCCAGGGACTCAGAAAGTTCTATTCTGGTAATGCAGCTGTTCGCCACATGGTAAACTTATACACACTTATATACATACACACTGATGTCCAACAGTCCTCTATTTATAATCTATATATAGGGAAGTAAAAAATATAATGTGGAGGCTTAAAAGTTGTTCAGAATTTCATACACATGGCATGGTAAAAAACAGATTTAAAATTAAAAATTTTAAATTCTTTAAATTCTTAAAATTGTTATTTAATATTTGCTGAACTCACTGAAACAAATTATTCCACAGCAATTACTTTTTGTGCCAGAATTTCATTCTCAAAATGCAGTGGTCATTTTTTTGGTCTTGGTTAATCATAGTCACATCGGGCATGATAATTTATTGGGCATCCATGTAGCCACATCAGTGTTCAGACTCTCATCCATCAAAGAATTGGTCAGGTGGTCCAGATTTGGTGGATGCCTTCCCTGGCACAATTCCGAGGAGAATTCCCTGTAGACTGGGATTGTATCCACTGCTGGTAGACCCGTATGAGCGTACGCTTCCATACACCTGCAGATTCAGCTGCTTCCTTCACACTATGGTCTTTGGCCCCGCCCACATGCTCAGTCCCTCCTTTCAGCCAATCATTACCATCTGCTCTGGAGCCATTTTCCACACATGGAAAGAGACATTCCCTGCACTGTAGCACCTCCTCCCAATCTATGGATCCCGTCACTCACACCCCACAGGGCTTAATAGCCCCATCATCCTTGTGCAGCGCCATCTGCAGGAGCCTGAAGGTACTACCACCTTAACCACACAGTTCTCCCTCTCAGTGTATGTAGTACATCAGATGCTATGAAGCTGGGAGGCGGAAACGCTTCCACAAAGACATATGAAGTGCCACCACATCTTTTTAAACTGCTGCTAAAGCAACGTCACTGCTACAGCTCGAGATGACTGGAGTAGCAAATTAAATAACAGGATCATCGGATGGGCGCGCTGAATCCAGGAGAAGCCCCTCACAGACGAACTGGTCAGCAATGCAGGCAGGCCGTGGCACCCAGCTGAGCACATCCGAGCGCACAGGATGGGCAGTAGCTCCGAGTTGAGAGTTTAGGCAGTAGCTCAACTCGGGCGAAGAGGAGCACCCAGACATTTGTTAGCAGTTAGCAGGGAAGCTAATTACCAAAGGCTCAACTGAACAGGTAGGGTTTAAGCCTAGACCTGAACACTGTTTGAAAGGTTATTCCAAAGCTGGGGGCTTTATATGAAAAGGCTCCGCCCCCTGCTGTAACTTTGCTCATTCTAGATACTATTAGTGAGCCAGCACCTTGCCATCTCTCCTAGAATGAGATAAGTTCACTAAGGTACTGAGGAGCGAGGCTCTGTCTCACACTCTTGGCTATGGCTGGCTGAAGACGCTATCCTGTGGAAGGAATTTAGCCACTGATGTTCCGTCTTTGGAAGCACTGAATGGTCCCTGGAAGTCGTTGTCATTCAGGGAGTAACTTTACTTTGTTAGCCATCTGTCCAAGAACAAATTCATCAGCACCAGAGCTGTAGAGAGAAAGTTGTGTCAACTGTTTGTCCCAGTGGACCTCTTTTCCAGCAATGGCGGATCGTGAATCCTCTCCATAGTTCCCGGAGGTTAGCAGCCAGTGATAGCAGCTCAGTAAAGGGTGCAGTAGAATGCAGTGTGATACACTTTTCAATAAATAAATACATGAATAAATAAATAAATAAATAAATAATAAGGGGTATTCTGTTAACCAGAATGGGTTAAATCAATACACGAGCTAATGCTAATGCTAAGCGTTTAATGCTAGCCCAGCCATGTGTTCTGGAACGCCACTCTTCTAGTGCCTTGTGTATTGACCTTTTGACCCAATTTGAAAGCCTAGCATTAGCTACTCACAGCTAACCACTGATGCTAATGAGAAACTGACTGTCTAACAGCACTGAAAGTTCCAGGTCCTGCTCAGGTGGTAGAGAATTTAGGGGATGGGCCCTTTAAACAATAGGCAGCTCACTAGTCCTCCACAAGGCCGCTGTCCGCAGCCTCCCCATATTCATCAAAGTGACAGATGACGAGCACCTCTCTACAGCCAATAGGAGCTCAGGGGCGGAGTCAGTAGTCCCGGACACGACTTGACGCTCTGCTCTCTGATTGGCTGTGTCCACATGGGCGGTGTCGGGCTGTTCTAGCCGAGCTAGCGGTGCAGGCTGTTCCACACGGCCGTCCAACAGTCCAGATAAGACAGCCTTCCCGTGGTTCCTCTCCTTCCTTCCTCGACCGAACCCCATTTTCGTTCTGCACGGCGCCGAGAACATGGCGAGGAGGAGCGACGGAGCTCCGCGCGGGGCACGTCCGTCGCCGGACGCTTAGTTATTTCGTGGAGGCTCGCGAGGCAGCGCGAGCGGGGAGATCATATCATAAGTGGAGGAAAACAAGAGCTGGAGGAGAAACGACTTTCACTCCGCTTCCTTGGGAGCAGCTTTTAGGCTGGGGGAGAAAAAAAAAAAGCATGGCTGGAATTTGTAACAGCTCCACATCTGGAATGGGTGACATCATCCAGCTGAACGTCGGCGGGACGAGGTGGGCACACATCACTGGGTAGTGCTGGGAGAAGTTTGGGGTTACGGGGCTCTAGGTGCATGTAGGTTAGGTTGGTCGGAGCTGCAAGGAAGTCAATGAAACGTCACAGACATGCCCCCCACCCCACCCTCCCCCCAGTTACGGGGGGGCTTTTATGGCGCGTGGGCTTGTTTACAGTAAACAAGAGGCTGCATAGTCAGGAGAACTGACCAGCAGCAGGAGGAGCACAAGGCATGATGGCCTGAGACTGTTACCAGATGGAGAACAGGGATCATAACAAGCTCTAAAGGGCAACTCCAGCGAATTTTCAGAATTTCTGGCCAGACCTACTGACCTATACTTCATTGCTGTGTTGGTGATGGGAACCAGGGGTCCCTATGTCTGCAACACCAGTATAGCCATTGTATTCAGTAGAACCTACACACTTCTGAGTTTCTATGCACTCATCATACAAACAAATAACTGCACCCAGAAGGAGTCAACTAAGAAGAATGAATCTGGTGGGTAGGTTTGACATCGTGAGACATTGTCCATGCGTGATGTGAGCCTTATCGCTGTACCTGACTCACTGTATAAGGTCTGACCCGTGCTGTTGTGTTGGTAGCATCCTTTGTGAGTCAGGTATACCTCAGAGAGGAGTACAAAAGAATTCCAGCAGCTGGAGGAGAGGGGTCGCACCGGACGGCTCCGGGAAGCGGGATGGATGTATTGCCTGCCATACCAGTCGTGCGGATACTACCATAGCCTACGGTTAGTGGCAGTGGATAGTAGAAGGCATGCACCAGTGCTATGACGGATCTGGAGGACCTACATGAACAGGGAGCACCCATGAACCACCCGGCATGCGCAGAGTAACCCAACAGCCACGACTGAGGACATCCAGCGAGCAGTGGTGTCCTCCATGAGTCATCCTGTTAGTGCAGCACCATTGGCAGACGGCTGCACCACGCAGGTCTACATGCACGCAGACCGTTACCACGACTGTCCTTAACACCACGTCACCGTCACCAAAGACTGCAGTGGTGTCGTACCAGACTGTCATGGAGGGACTCAGAATGGCAGCTCTGTCTAATGTGAAGCATCTGAGACATCAGGCAGCGTGTCAGTAATCATTCCATGTAGTAACTTTCTGTGAGGGAGCTTTTACAGATGGACGTCCGGTTCCATTCATCACCACTGTGAACAACTTCACACCAAACCTCTCGCTGTGACTTTGCTGACAGGCTAACCGTTTAATCATGTAGAAGTTTTTTAAAAGTTGGTGGAGTTGCCCTTTAAGCGTCCCTGATTTGTTTTGTTTACCATTAACCCCGTTAACCCCACTTTATGTTCAGACAGGGTTAGGGTTAGGCATTGTAATAACCATACTGCATCATACCAGCGTGAGTAAACATGCAGAACCTTTATACAGCTCCCGCCTCACGCGTAAAGCCCTCTGTTGGGCAGGAGGTCCTACCCACCCCCTGCACAGCTTCTTCAGTCTGCTGCCATCAGGTAGGAGACTGCGGAGTCTAGGAGTGAGGACCAGCAGGCTGAGGGACAGCTCCATCCACCAGGCTGTCAGGATGCTGAACTCTCTCCCTGCCCTGCCCCCTACTCCAACTTCAACCTCCTACACACACACACACAAACTCAGAACCCTGACCCCTCCTGACTTGAGAAATTCATCCATCACCATGCACCTGTTTTTAAACATTGGCTCTATGCAGCCCAGTTGGAATCCTGGGAACTACATTCAGCTTGAACACACCTACTTCACCTCATCATACACTCATCAAACTATCACTATGGTAACCCAGCACCGTGCAGGCCAGCGGGTAGATTGGGGACCACCGCTGTACTGAAACGATACTATAGCCAGTCTTGCTCTTTTCCAGATTCAGCACATCCAGACAGACCCTCATGTGGATTCCGGACTCTTTCTTCTCCAGGTAAACTGGCCAGCCCACCTGAGGAGACACTACTAACGTTATTGTTATGAGTAATGTTGATAATCTCGAGAAGTGCTGTCTAAGCTCCGTCTAACTGGCTTCTGAGCCGTAATGCATCCTTTGGCCCAGTATCTGTAAGACCAATGGGGCTTTTGATCATCTCTGATTGTGTTGTAGACGTTAGGTCTGCACCATATGGGAGATTACTGACATAGCAATTTTTATCCCTGCAGTATGTGTTGCGATATGCAAAATATTCCGGAATTTTCACCGGATGACTTGAGCAGGATTATGTAAAAGCATTATTCAATGTAAAAAAAATTTGGGTAAATAAATAAAATAATAATAATAATAATGATAATAATAATAATATTAAAAAGCTGAGAATTTACTTTTTAACTCTTGGGAGTGTGAAGCATGTTTTCTGGAACTGTAATGCTCTTTAATTGGTTTCAGTATATGTGGTGCGATATGTAAAATATTCCGGAATTTTCACCGGATGACTTGAGCAACATTATGTAACAGCATTATTCAATGTAAAATGTTTTGGGGTAAAAAAAATAAAAATAATAATAATAATATTAAAAAGCTGAGTTTTTTTCTGATGAGAGCCCATTTTCTGGAACTGTAATGCTCTTTAATCGATTTCAGTGCACCAAACACAACAGCAGGTGAGCACTGTGTATCTGAGAAGCCTTCAGTCCGAGTCCCGGGACCATGCAGGCTTTTCTTTAGTATCAAGCAGCTAAAAAAGTTGTAGCATAGCATGTTTTAGTTAGTCTTACTTAACACCACTTACATTTACAGCATCTAGCTGAGGGTCTTATCCAGAGCGACTTACAAGGTGAATCATATTACAGGGAGGCCAGTGTAGTGTTAGGAGTCTTGCCCAAGGACTCTTATTGGTGTAGCACAGTGCAGTCACCTAGACCGGGATTCGAACCCCAGTCTCCCACATGTAGTGCTGGCTCCCTGGCGGGTAGCAGTGTTATCCACTGAGCTATACCAGCCTCTTCTGTATGCTCCAGTTTTGGAAGCATCGTTTTTCACAGTCTTTGTTTCTCTGGTTTTTCTCTTTCCCTTGTAAGCGTATCCACTTACATCTAAGCTACTGAAACACAGGTGGGCTTCACAGGTGGGCTTCCAGTGCCTTAATCCCTTCGTCTTCTCTCTCCTTTAGTTTGCTCAGTGGGAGAATATCAACGCTAAGGGATGAAACGGGAGCTGTGAGTAGTACCCTGACCTCTGGACTATCTCTCTGTTACTTATTGACTAAATGTTGGCGTGTTGGGCTTGTATCAGAGTACTCTATCTGAAAATCGGGGTTAAATGAGTTCTTCGTCATCATGTAATATTTTTGTACCCCAGATTTTCATCGACAGGGACCCAACAGCATTCGTGCCCATTTTGAACTTCCTCAGGACAAAGGAATTAGACCTAAGGTAAGCTATAGCATACCGGATGTGATGTTCAAACCGGATGTGATGTATATGGGTCATATATGTGACTTCTCATTGACTTTCACCTCCAAATGGTCTCTTACAGGGGGGTGAACATAAGCATCCTGCGGCATGAAGCTGAATTTTATGGAATCACACCTCTAGGTATGACCTTCCTGCTTATTAACGGATGTTAATTGAGAGAGAATACATAAACGAGTTCACTTATGAATCCCCCTTTTCTCTTTCTGTGCACCTGTTTCCTGTGGTTAGTTCGACGTTTGCTGTTATGTGAGGAGCTAGAGAGGTCGTCATGTGGAAGTGTGCTCTTTCATGGCTACCTCCCACCACCAGGTACGGTGTGCTCAGTAATAGGGCTGTTCTGATGAATGTATAATAAGAGTAATTGATTGAAATTTAGCTTCCTGATGAATTTGTAGTGAATATAATGTGTGTTTTAATTATTAAATATAATTATAAAACACCATTTATATACTTATGGTATCCATCCATGCTGGAACTCCCTGCTCGCCACGTGTGGGGGTGCCTGTGATGCTTCTGTATGCAAATAGTATAGTTTTTGTTTTTGTTTTGAAGTTATGCTGAATATTATATTTACTGGTTTAGCTAGTTAGCTTAAGTTAGCATTTCCTAGAAAGGGCTTTGTTTTGTGTGCGCTCATCTGACGTACCAAGCTACTCTTTTCTGATTGGCTTAAGGCAGCCGGGCGGCCATATTAATTTGCATAAAGTTGAAATCTGCTAACCTTTTTCACAGTACGGAGAGATTGCTCTCGATGCAGCCCGTCATGCACCTAGCATGCTGCAGTTCTCTCCATTGAAATGAAAAGGAATAGCGCCTGGAGGAGCAAACTGTAAACAGAAAGACCCCCGGATGCCCCAGCTGGGTGTCGAACCCAGGCCCTTCTTGCTGTGAGGCGCCAGTACTACTTACTGTGCCACTGAGCACAAATCCCTCTAATATATATATATATATATATATATATATATATATACAGTATATATAAATTCTAGGGCCCTCTAGAAGTTGACGAGTTGAATCGTCAGTTGGAGGCCCTTTAAGTCGACTGACAACAGTTACGAGGTTTCACCACTGAAGGAAGCTAAAGCTGTGAAGCTGAGAAACACAGGTGGAACGATGTCTCAGAGAAAGTCTGGAGGAGCTTTAGAAGAAGAGAATCCGAACAAATGAAACCGAATTCTGCTCATCATTTAGACAGACATCCAACACTGCTCCAAACGAGGGAGCTGACTTTCGTTTTAGACATAACGGCTGTCTGCGGTGAAGGAGAAACGGAGCGGAGACGTTTGTTTTGTTATAATTCCATTATTTTAGAACCAAAATTACAGATATGTTTATTTATTCGTCTACAGCTAAGATTATCTTTATTTAAGGACAAGTACAGTCGCTTAATACGTCTGCTGATAAACGAGAGATAATGATTACAGTGCGGGTAATATAATAATTATACAGTTTCAGGTTTACCATTCTTCTTTTCAAATATAATTAAAATATACCTAAATATAATTTAAATATGGACTAATCTGGTTTTATTTAGCAGTTAGTTATTTATAAGAGATGAAAGACGAAGGGTCCTCCTACTGAAGAAGCTGTTAGAAGTGAAATTAAAAAGACAGACTGTAAATATGAGCTGCTGCCCGACACTATACTCTGTAATGAAATCAGGCTCCAGTTCAGATCGATCATCATAAGCCCCGCCTCTTTTAGTTCAGAAATATGCTCCTGTGACTCTGCTGACTGTCTAAATGAGGAGGAGATCAGATCTGAACCGTGTGCAGACTGATTTACTGATTACTAGATAATGTACACGGAGAAAACACGTGAACGAGTAGTCGAACCGTCGGTCAGGACGGGTACAGCCCTAGTTCATTCATACATCTCTTAAGCCGCTTGTCCTTCTGGGCCACTGGGGGCGCTGGAGCCTCTTCCAGAGCTCACTGGGCAGATTTAACATTTCATAGCTGATCGTATCGTCTTACGTTAGACTCAACACGCCGCCTTTCACTGGCGACACTCGTCAGACCTCAGAGCTTCGGCTTGTTTGTCTTCCAGCTATCCCGGCCCGCAAAGCTGCTGGTGGGCAGACTGCAGCTGCCGTCGGCCAAGAGGAGCGCCCGGGCCCCTGTGGGGCGGAGGGGGGCTTCCCACGCTCCTGTGCACAGACAGCTCTGCCTGGGCCTTCGGGAGGGGAGGGCTCAACGAGACTGGGTGAGTAATGTGAGTTTAATGAGTGTATTGTTTACGGGTGCATGGTTCAGACATGTTTTCTGGAATGTGTGGTCAGATGTGGTTTAAGGCCCACGGTCGTGAGTGGTCGGCAGAGTGGGGCCTCTAGAGATGCAAATGTATTCCAGAGTTTACGTGTGTGTTATAAAATTATAGGGGAAAAAAAATATTTTCTCAAAAGTTAAGAAAAGAAAACGACACAACAGTGGAGAGGCTCCTTTCAGCTGGTTAATCACTTCCCCATGGTGCTAGCTCGTGTCTGGATTCAGGAAACATACTAGTAGCTAGTTCCCAGTAGCTGAGGTCAGTGTGCCCAGCTGCACACGTGACAATCTGTCTGCCTCCCCTCTTCCATTGTGCAGTCCTTAACAACCCAAATGTCCCTCTCCCTTCTCGGGGCGTACCGTTCTATGGGTTATAGGATAAAGCATAGCGAAGACAGAAATCAGATACAGGTGAGTTAGCGCTGTCAACATAACCCCTGGCATCCCTGTAAACGGGTTCTTATGAGCTCAAAGCTTTACTAGACATCTGATCATTATACATACAGCTCTGTACCCCGTGTGCACACTTACAGCCAGCTTTTAGAAGTAATAATAATAAAAAAAATTTAACAATTAAGAATAATAATACCTGGCACCCCATTGGGAAGGTTAGTTCTGAGGACATGGAAGAAGATACTGAGACAGGGATGAAGGGTGCCCCAATTTACACAACAAGGGAAGCCAAATCTGGATGGGTTGATGAATGACATTCAGGGTTCAAGCGGTTATTGTCATGTGCACAGAGAAACAGGTAGTTGCACTGTACAATGAGACTCTTACTAGCTCCAGGACTTCAAGGACTGACTATAACAGTGTAAATGCTAAATACTAAATAAAAAAGAATAGACTATAGAGAAATAAAATGAATGTATGTATATAAATTAAGAAAAATGACAATACATCGCCGCGGTCCAAAGAAAAACATGTATCTCCATTTTTGTTGATTTTTACTTTATCGCCTCATTTGATCACATGACCTGCTGTTTACACTGTGTGTAAATTTCATGAAGAATGGCCCAACAGAAATAGCCCAAAACTGCTTGGTAAGACGTCCGGTTCCATTGACTTCCATTCAAATCAAATAATGTTTTTGGCCATTTTTGGAAATACCTGTTTTTCTTTGGACAGCGACGATATGCTATATAGCACACATATGTATGGTATGCGGAACATATATGCTGGTATGATGATCATTTCTGATCTAGACAGCTCACAGAAGCTGATTTGTTTTATTAGATTAACATTATTATTACCGATTATGACATTATACCTTCCTCATAAACAGCCCAGGGCTGTGTTTCTAGTCTCTCCATTAGTCATCATGAGCTCCTCTAGTTGGAACCCAAAATGAACAGTGACTCTCCATTTGTAACTCCCACATACTCCGAGACGATGTCTGATCTGGGTCTTTGAGAACCGTATTACTAACAGGCACTGCAGTAGGGCGCTGTAAGACGAACAAGCATGGCATTCAGGACGTTGTCCGTCACTGTAGAGAGAGAGCTGGTCTAGCTGAGTCTTTATCTAAGCAGAAAGAGGGAGGGGGAGAGGGCACCATAGAAACGGAGTAGACCACTTATTGGCCGAGCAGCAGTGGGTGGGGAACACCGTCCTAAAAGGCCTTTTATGTCCTCTGTGCCCAGCCAAGTCATGTGAGAGGAATGACGAGAGACCAATTTTGTTGCTCACTGAAGCTTTCACAGAAACACAGCTGGCGTGCGTCAGTGCAGAGAAACTGCAACGAGACGAAACTGCGCGATTCAGAGACACGCATGCCCGACAAGCACAGCTCCCAGCAGAGCTAGCGTTTCAGCTTTCCAGCTCTAGCATTCTAAACCCCATAGGTTCATCCTAGTTAGCAGTTAGCATCATCTTGTTACTTCTCCATCCGCTGTTTGTAGATCGACTGTAATGAATTGGGCAGGCTGGAATCTGTACGCCAAAATATACTTACCAGACAGCTCATATTAATAATCGAGGCTGTGATGACAGCAAACAGACATGACATGATAGAAAGATGGATGGATGGATGGGTGGATAGATAGAGAGAATTTGGAATTGTAGCGTGATAGAAAGATGGATGGATGAATGGATGGATAGATAGAATTTTTGTGGGATGGATGGATGGATAGAATTGAAGCGGGTGGATGGATGAATGGATAGATAGAAATTTTGTGGGATGGATAGAATGATGGATGGATAGATAGCTAGAATTGTAGCTGAATGGAAGGATAGATAGAATTATAGATAGATAGATAGATAGATAGATAGATAGAATTATGGATGGATGGATAGATAATTTTTGTGGGATGGATAGAATTATAGATGGATGGATGGATGAATAGAATTGTAGCAGATAGATAGATAGAATTATGGATGGATGGATAGATAGAATTTTTGTGGGATGGATAGAATTATAGATGGATGGATGGATGGATGGATGAATAGAATTGTAGCAGATAGATAGATAGATAGATAGATAGATAGATAGATAGATAGAATTATGAATGGATGGATAGATAGAATTTTTGTGGGATGGATAGAATTATAGATGGATGGATGGATGAATAGAATTGTAGCGGATGAATGGCTAGATAGATAGATAGATAGATAGATAGATAGATAGAATTATGGATGGATAGATAGAATTTTTGTGGGATGGATAGAATTATAGATGGATGGATGAATAGAATTGTAGCGGATAGATTAGATAGATAGATAGATAGATAGATAGATAGATAGATAGATAGATAGATAGATAGAATTATGAATGGATGGATAGATAGAATTTTTGTGGGATGGATAGAATTATAGATGGATGGATGGATGAATAGAATTGTAGCGGATGAATGGATAGATAGATAGATAGATAGATAGATAGATAGATAGATAGATAGATAGATAGATAGATAGATAGAATTATGGATGGTAGAATTGATGGAAGGATAGATAGATAGAATTGTGTATGTATAGATAGATAGATAGATAGATAGATAGATAGGTAGATAGATAGAACTGTAGCTGGATGGATAGATGATAAAATATGGATGATAAATATAGATAGATAGATCGAATGGTATAGATGTGAATTGATAGATGAGCTACTTTATAGCAGCTTCACAACACAGCACAGTAATACAGTATCGGCAGAAGGGTGGTACAGTGTGAAGTACCGGCTCGACAGAAATGATCAACTACACATACTACCACCAGCTATCAAACCGAGCACCTAGACCTGCAGACCGCTCCTACAGACGTTAGTGAGAGAACGGGTCGCTCTCAGGAGGAGGATGCCACCTGTGGACCAAGTCCAGTGGTGAAATTCCCTCCCTACTAAATACTCCACAGTCCACTGTCAGTGGGGTTAGAACACAGTGGGAGTGATTGAGAATGACAGCACCTATAATGACAGAGCGGGGTCAGCGGATGCTGAGGTCACCAACTTTCTACAGAGTCCATCACTACAGACCTCAAATCTCAACCTTCAGATCAGCTCAGGAACAGTGTGTAGAGCTTCATGGAATGGGTTTCCATGGCGAGCAGCTGCATCCAAGCCTTACATCACCAAGCGCAGTGCAGAGCGTGGAACGCAGTGGTGTAAAGCTCCGCCCCTGGACTCTAGAGCAGTCGAGCGAATACATTTGGCAGTATGGTGTAGATGATGTAGGGGCGTAGTTAGCTGAATGTGTAAAAGGAAGATCCCTTGATCTTACCTAAACTGGTGAGATGACCTCTATCTGTATTTCAGCAGGATCGCCAGTGGACCCCAGGAAGGTGCTAATAGTAGCTGGCCATCATAACTGGATCGTCGCTGCCTATGCTCATTTTGTCATCTGTTACAGGTAATGCTCACCAAGCACATTACACAATACATCGAGGAGTGTAATCCAAACACTGACCGTCTCAATGTGTCGCTGCTGTCGCACAGGATTAAGGAATCCTCAGGATGGCAGCAGGTGTTCTCCAGTCCTTACCTGGACTGGGCCATTGAGCGCGTGGCCCTTAATGCGAAAGTGGTAGGTGGTCCTCATGGAGACAAGGACAAGATGGTGGCTGTCTCGTCCGAAAGCAGGATCATTCTGTGGAGTATCCAGGATGGTGGAAGTGGGAATGAAATAGGTGGGTGGAATGGCAGGAGCTTCAGGAAAAGAAAAACACGCATGCTTTTAACTCGGCTGTTAAAGAATCGGACCTGATGAATATCCCTGTGTCTTTTGAAAGGTGTGTTCAGTCTCGGAGTGCCTGTCGACTCGCTGTTCTTCATTGGGAGTCAGTTGGTAGCCACCAGTCATACTGGGAAGGTTGGAGTGTGGAATGCAGTCACCCAGCACTGGCAAGTAAGAGCCTTCAGTGAAAAACGTCATGGCGAAGGATGGAGGTTTACAAAGCTGTATCAGTTGTTTTTGCCACATAGATGGGGTTTAGGGTAATCCTGTTATACCCCAACACACCGACCCACCTCACGAGGGTCTTACTAACTATCTGATGAGCTGGGTTAGGTGTGTTAGGCCAGAGAAGAGTGGAAACTGTATAAGGCACCTGGAGCAGGATAGACACTACAGTCCTCAAGGGAAACGCCATACAGTGTTCAACATTAGGATATCAAAATGGATACGGATATGAAATGTGTTGTTCTACGTAACCTAGCAACACTCCATGAGTCGCCATTGGCAGACGGCTGCACCACGCAGGACTACATGCACACGGACCGCTACCACGCCTGTCCTTAACACCACGTCACCGTCACCAAAGACTGCAGTGGTGTCGTACCAGACTGTCATGGAGTGACTCAGAATGGCAGCGGGTCATCTTCAGTGACGAGTCCCGCTTTAGTCTTGGTGGAGACGCCCAACGAATCCGTGTGTGGAGGCACCGTGGTCAGCACCGAGATGAACGGTTCGTTACCACACGTCCAGAAGCCCTGGTGTCCCTCCACCTCTACCCCTACCGCACCATCTGCAGGAACTGTGTGAGGATGTTCAAGCTACATGGGATGGATTATCACAGGACTCCATTAGGAACCTCTACAGCTCCATACCGAGACGTCTGGCGTGTTGGGTTAGCGAACACGGCGGCCCGACGCCATACTGAGAGACAGACTTCTGTATGTGTAGCTCAATAAATATTGATCATATCAGTCTAAATTTATCATCAGTTATTGATCCTGGTCCCCTTTATCTCCCTTCCCAACAGCACTGTGATCCCACACCTCCTTCTGGGTGAAGTCAGGCATTTTACCTCAGTCTGAATGACTTTGTTTACATTTCAGCCATTAAATGATGCAAAATATTGGTGTAATACACATGGATAATTTGTTCACTGTGATGATAGAGGTAAACAACACAGTCTCTTATGTGCAGGTACAGGATGTTGTGCCCATTACAAGCTGTGACACGGCGGGGTCCTTTCTCCTCCTTGGTTGCAACAATGGCTCTATTTACTACATCGGTAAGCCACTGACCTCAAACAGAATCAAATCTACCGGTATGCTAGCTCAGTTAGCATGTAGCAGAAGATGAATCGTTGAGCACACCCCCTTGATCACACCCCAGTGGACAAAACTGCTTTTACGCAATATGTAACAAATGCCTGAAACATTAACCCAAATTGTAAAACTATTAGTACATGTACGTTTTTAGGTCCGGATTAAAGTCATTAGAGATAAGGCATATACATGATTCCAGTTCATGGAAACCCAGTTGGTTCGGTTTATACTGTAACCTGTTTTAAATACAGTGTATTGCCAAAAGTGTTCACTCCCCATCCAAATCAGTGAATTCAGGTGTTCCAGTCACTTCATTGGCCACCGGTGTATAAACCGAGCACCTGTTCATGCTGCCTGTTCCTACAGACGTTAGTGAGAGAATGGGTCGCTCTCAGGAGCTCAGAGAATTCCAGCGTGGTACCGTGATAGGATGCCACCTGTGCAACAAGTCCAGTGGTGAAATTCCCTCCTACTAAATATTCCACAGTCCACTGTCAGTGGGATTAGAACACAGTGGGAGTGATTGGGAATGACAGCAACTCAGCCACCAAGTGGTAGACCACGTACAATGGCAGAGCGGGGTCATAGTGCATGAGGGTCATAGAGCACAGAGGTCACCAACTTTCTCCAGAGTCCATCACTACAGACCTCCAACCTTCATGTGTCCTTCAGATCAGCTCAGGAACAGTGTGTAGAGCTTCATGGAATGGGTTTCCATGGCGAGCAGCTGCATCCAAGCCTTACATCACCAAGCGCAGTGCAGAGCGTGGAACGCAGTGGTGTAAAGCTCCGCCCCTGGACTCTAGAGCAGTGGAGACATGTTCTCTGGAGTGACGCTTCTCCGTCTGGTAATCTGATGGACGAGTCTGGGTTTGGCGGTACCAGGAGAACGGTACTGGTCTGACTGCACTGTGCCGAGTGCAAAGTTTGGTGGAGGGGGGATTATGGTGTGGGGGTGTTGCTCACGAGTTAGGCTCCGCCCCTTAATTCCAGTGTGAGGAAGTCTTAATGCTTCAGCAGACCAAGAGACTCTGGACCATCTCATGCTCCCAACTTTGTGGGGACAGTTTGGGGACGGCCCCTTCCTGTTCCAACATGACCGCACACCAGTGCACAGAGCAAGCTCCATAAAGACATGGATGAGCGAGTCTGGTGTGGAGGAACTGGACCGGCCTGCACAGAGTCCTGACCTCCACCCGATAGAACACCTTTGGGATGGATTAGAGTGGAGACTGAGAGCCAGGCCTTCTCGTCCAACATCAGTGTCTGACCTCACCAATGTGCTTCTGGAAGAATGGTCAGAAATTCCCATAACCACATTCCTAACCCTTGTGGAGAGACTTCCCAGAAGAGCTGGAGCTGGTATAGCTGTAAAGGGTGGAGCGTCATATTAAACCCTATGGATTAAGAATGCGTGTGAAGGCACACGAGTGAATACTTTGGGCAATATGGTGTATATGAATGACATGAATATCTGTGACCTGATATGATTGTCTATGAAGAGTGAGTATGGCGTGCACTAAAGAGACGTTACTTAAAGGACTTCTAATCCTTTCACGCCTGTTTCAGACATGCAGAAGTTCCCATTGAGAATGAAGGACAACGACCTCCTGGTGACCGAGCTCTACCATGACCCCTCGAATGATGCCATAACAGCACTGAGTGTCTACCTAACACCCAAAACCAGTAGGTGACCTCTAGCAGACTGAACATATTACATTTATGTGCTCTGTGCCCATTTCAGATACTGGGCATGATCCTGCGCTCTTCACTGAACCGTATGTCTGTGTTTGGGATTAATACCATTCACTAGTTTACTGTAATTAACGTCTGGAATTTTGATGTTTAAGATCCTGAATATTTGGTTACTGAGCTCACTGTGTTTGCAGGTGTTAGTGGAAACTGGATTGAGATTGCTTACGGCACCAGTTCAGGGGCAGTGCGCGTAATAGTGCAACACCCAGAGACTGTCGGATCGGGACCGCAACTCTTCCAGACCTTTACAGTCCACCGCAGCCCTGTCACTAAAATCATGCTGTCTGAGAAACACCTGGTATCAGGTAACTTTGCTCTTATGAGCAGATAGACACGAGAGAGGGGTGTTTTAATTTATTTAGCAACAAATTTAACACTCCAGATTTTTATAATCTGAGATGGAAAATACTTTAAGAATGTTTTTAGGAACAAGGAAGTTATTAAGTTTTAATTAACCCATAAGAGCCCAGACCCGTTTCCCCTAAAGGGAAAATAATGAAGGGTCAGTTATAAGATCATTAAAGATCAGTCTTATTGTGACAAAGAGGTCACATGACGTCTTCTGTATGTATTATAGAGTCATAATACTGGTAGCACATGTCACAACAACAACCAATAACTGGTATTCCATCATGGTGTTCTAGAGATGGCGTCAGAATGAGTATATGTAATATAGAATACGGGTATATTTGATATAGAATACGGGTATATGTAATATAGAATAGGGGTATATGTAATATAGAATATGGGTGTATGTGATATAGAATATGGGTGTATGTGATATAGAATATGGGTATGTGTGATATAGATATGGGTATATGTAATATAGAATATATGTATGTGATATAGAATATGGGTATATGTAATATAGAATACGGGTATATGTAATATAGAATATGGGTATATTTGATATAGAATACGGGTATATGTAATATAGAATAGGGGTATATGTAATATAGAATATGGGTGTATGTGATATAGAATATGGGTATGTGTGATATAGATATGGGTATATGTAATATAGATATGGGTATATGTAATATAGAATATGGGTATATGTGATATAGAATATATGTATGTGATATAGAATATGGGTATATGTAATATAGAATATGGGTGTATGTAATATAGAATATGGGTGTATGTGATATAGATATGGGTATATGTAATATAGAATATGGGTATTAGTGATATAGAATATGGGTATATGTAATATAGAATATGGGTATATGTAATATAGAATATGGGTATGTGTGATATAGAATATGGGTATATGTAATATAGAATATGGGTATATGTGATATAGAATATATGTATGTGATATAGAATATGGGTATATGTAATATAGAATATGGGTATATGTGATATAGAATATATGTATGTAATATAGAATACGGGTATATTTGATATAGAATACGGGTATATGTAATATAGAATATGGGTGTATGTGATATAGATATGGGTATATGTAATATAGAATATGGGTATATGTGATATAGAATATGGGTATATGTGATATAGATATGGGTATATGTGATATAGGATATGGGTATATGTAATATAGAATATGGGTATATGTGTAATATAGATATGGGTATATGTAATATAGAATATGGGTGTGTGTAATATAGAATATGGGTATATGTGATATAGAATATGGGTATGTGTGATATAGAATATGGGTATATGTGATATAGATATGGGTATATGTGATATAGGATATGGGTATATGTAATATAGAATATGGGTATATGTAATATAGATATGGGTATATGTAATATAGATATGGGTGTATGTAATATAGAATATGGGTATATGTAATATAGAATATGGGTATGTGTAATATAGAATATGGGTATATGTGATATAGAATATGGGTGTGTGTAATATAGAATATGGGTATATGTAATATAGAATATGGGTATATGAACATTAGAGCTCTTAAATGGGTCGGAACCTTATAGGTATAAAACCCAGACTGTAAAATGAGCTGGTTTTGTCTCTAACTGCACTAACCAATCACATCACCATTTTCTAAATGAGGTCATATGTTCACCAGCTGTCATGTGACTGCATCCAGGATGTTGGGTATAGGTCACTCAGGGACCCCGTGTGTTCAGGTGGAGGGTAAAGCTGTATAAAGAACCTTACTGACTTTATAAAGGCTTGTGACACATACGCCACTGTGGGCTCTAATGGGTTAATATATTTTAATATCTGACATACCAGCATGTACCATCGTCATAGTAGCACAGTTCTCCACTGAGTGTGTATGTGGCCACGGTAGCCTTCAGCCCCCATAATGCCACACTCAGCAGCAGACACTGTGCCAGCTTGATCATACCACTCTGAGGTCTACCCTTTATATCCACAGCTGAACACAAAGGGGGAGGTGGCCTGGGAGAATGACAGCACACTGATGGTGGGGAGGGGGTGGGACATTCCCAGTAGACAAATAGATGGTGCCAGGTGCTAATAGGACAGGTGTGAGTTTTACTCGCCAAAAGTAAGGCATGTAAATTCATCACCGAGTCCTGGGAATGTGGGAAATGCACTCTCAAGCCCCAAACCCCCAGTGGCCAGTGGAATTAGATGCAGGTGTGGCCATGCCGGAATGTGCCTTGTATTTACAGAGCTTTGAACGCAGGCGAATTACACGGCGTCTACGTTAAATAACGAGGTTTCATGAACAGCTGGGTTAAAAAACACCATGTATTCATGTTTAGATGTGTAACTGATGGGTCACACCTCTGTTTTGAGTGTAGTCTGTGATTAAAAACGTTTCATCGGTGATGCAAAACTTCTGAATGCGTGTGTACATAGGGGTTACGAAGGTAGCGAGGGTCCTGTGTGGCATGTGGCATGAGTATGACTGGGAATGTGGTAGACTAAAACAGGTTCCACTTTGTGTCGCAGTGTGTGCAGACAACAACCATGTGCGGACATGGACGGTGACACGCTTCAGAGGCATGATCTCCACCCAACCAGGATCAACGCCGCTAGCTTCTTTCAAGATCATCTCCTTGGAGGAGACCGAGAGTCACAGCAGCTACTCCTCTGGCAACGACATAGGTGAGTCTCCGGGTCTCAGGATAGGGGTCGGTTTTATTGTACGCGTCCACTCGTGCTTTGTCTCGTCACGCTCTGCTGTCGTGCATTCTGGAAATTAAAGAGACGGGAAGTTAGTGCGCCCACTCTTACTAGCGTTAGAGCTTGTGGTAGACAGACATATTGTTAAGTTAAAATCAACAGCTTGTTTTTGTTTGGGTGTATGGGGGGATGGGTGGGGCTAAGCAATGCAGATTTCACTTTACTGAAATGAACAGGTGAAGCTGCAAGCGATTGCGTACCAGAGCATGTGAGTGTGGTGGAGTGCCAGACGTTTACGCTCCTTGTCTGAAGCATCGTGCCGCTCCAGCCTGAGCCCAGGGTTTCCTATACTCGGTCCTCAGTGGAGAAACCTCTCTGCTCCATGTCCACTCCTGGTTATATAATTTGTGGCTGCTATTAAACAAAAAACTATCTGAGCGTTCTGTTCTACACAGCCTCAGGTGGTTTAGGCCTGAACCGACGGCCCAGCCAAGAAAACTGGAAGGTAACCAAACGTGTATCTGCTTCTCCATCAATCACACAGCAGCATGGACACACAAGACTGAGTCTGTAGGACTTTGCCGCGATCTGTGAGAGTTTCCAGCATTTAGGTGTGCTGATCAGCTCCACAGTGCTGACGCTGAGTCACTACACAGAAGTAGTCAGTGTGGAGGAGTACAAGGTTATCTGGCTTGTGGAACGGAGCAGTACCGGAGCGGTTTCGGAACTTTATGAAAAGCCTCTCTGAGCTCCAACCAAAAGCACTTTGCTCCCGCTCCTCACCGCTCACCTGCTCTGATGTGTACCTAATGGTCTTTATATGATGCCTATGGAAAGGGGAACGCAAAGAGGCACAAGGTGATGCATGTATTCCTCCTTGTAGGTCCCTTTGGCGAGAGAGACGACCAACAGGTGTTCATTCAGAAAGTTATCCCCATAACCAACAAGCTCTTCGTCCGTCTGTCCTCCACCGGAAAGAGGTACGTCTGGAGAAGCACCGCACTGTGAGACGGAGACCATGTGAAAGTGCTGAGCTTATAATTGTGATATACCCAGGCTCTTCCAGAATGTGGTGTCATTATAAATGGTGGTTGTAGCCTGCGGTGCAGCTAGAGTGTTGGAGTGGGAGATGCAGGAGAACTGCTCGAGCGGCTACAGGGATACTAACCGCATTTCAGTTCTGACTTTACACCTGATCAGAAACGGTCTCATTACACCCTCTAGTGGCTCAGTCACCACCAGCACACCCTGGAGCTAGTAGGTATAGACACATGTACATGTTTCCATGGTTTATATACAGGTGTTGGACAATGAAACTGAAACTGTCATTTTAGTGTGGGAGGTCTCATGGCTAAATTGGACCAGCCTGGTGGCCAATCTTCATTAACTGCACATTGCACCAGTAAGAGCAGAGTGTGAAGGTTCAGTTAGCAGGTAAGAGCACAGTTCTGCTCAGAATACTGCAATGCACACAGCATTATGGGACATACCAGAGTTCAAAAGAGGACAAACTGTTGGTGCACGTCTTGCTGGCGCATCTGTGACCAAGACAGCAAGTCTTTGTGATGTATCAAGAGCCACGGTATCCAGGGTAATGTCAGCGTACCACCAAGAAGGACGAACCTCCACCAGCATCACGTAGTGACCTGGCCACTATCCTGCAAGAAGAATGGCTTAAACTCCCTCTGACCACTGTGCAGGACGCAGTATATGTCATTCCCAAGACCAACTGACGCTGTATTGGCCGCAAAAGGAGGCCCTGCACCATACTAATAAATGACTGTGGTCTAAAACCAGGTGTTTCAGTTTCATTGTCCAACCCCTGTGTGTATATATATATATATATATATATATATATATATATATAAACTATTTTTTTTAAATTTAGTATATGGATCAGTGCATACCATGTATTTATAGTGTCTATTGTTTTCCTATTATTACAGAATGTCTGGTGTGTGACACGTTTTCAGGTCATTATAATAAAAATAATTGTAGCCATTTATGCCTAGCCAAGTCCAAAATGTCAGGTGGTGGAATTTCCAGTTTAAATAAAATAGTGTCAAATGTGTCATTTAGTAAAATGACTTTTTAAAGAAAAAATGATTTGGCATGCTTTTATGTTTGAAACCTGTAAAATCAAAACATGCTACATGCTAAAACAGGTTTGATCTGTGAATTCTGATTTCATCAGAATTGAGTATTGGCTGAGTATTGCATCATGAAGAAGACCCTTCCTCCTGCGTATAGAGGTGATCAAAAAGCCAAGATCAAAGTCCTTTCACAAATTTGGAAAGCATGGCGTTTGCCTCTGTTTGGATGCAACTGAGATGCAGACATCGGTGCTATCTGTGACAGCCCTCAGAAAGAAGGAGGAGCTAATGATAGCTCGTTACCTGAAGATGTTCTCAGAACTGTTCAGCAGAATTCCATCAATGGGACAAAGCTTCCGGTGTGTTACAGCCTTACCGCTGGATCATTATGCCGGGAAAGGTGGTGTGGCTTCAGCGTTCTCCATCTTATCAGCTCCATACAGGACCCTCTGTAGGTGTACAGGTCCAGACTGTAGTCCATCTGTTTCTCTGTGTACTGTATTACCCTGTTCTTCAATGGTCAGGACCCCCACAGGACCCCCACAGAGCAGGTACTTTGTGGGTGGTGGGTCATTCTCAGCACTGCAGTGACACTGACGTGGTGGTGGTGTGATCATGGAAATGAAACTGATGGCCCCTGGCTTAAAATGTATAGCTTCAGTAACGTTGTACTGCTTGGGTTGCAGGATCTGTGAGGTGCAGGCAGTTGACGGAACCACCATCACCTGTTTTACTGTGCGCGAGTGTGAGGGCTCCAGCCGCATGGGCTCCCGCCCGCGCCGCTACCTCTTCACTGGCCATGCCAATGGCAGCATTCAGATGTGGGACCTATCCACAGCCATGGACACGGTCAGCAAGGGCGACGACAAAACCAAGCGGGATGCTGCTGGTGGGCGTAGATCCATAGGTCCAGTTACCGTATAGGGAATGTTGTTGTGGTTGTAATTGCTGTAACACTGGCTGTATTGTTTTTCTGAAGAAGTGGGAGGGCCCACAGAGGAAGAGCTCCTGAAGCTGCTGGACCAGTGTGACCTAAGCACATCGCGGTGCGCCACGCCCAACATCAGCCCGGCCCCCTCGGTGCTGCAGCACAGCCGTCTTCGAGAGTCCTGCTCCAGGTAACCCGGTTCTGTTAGGGTGCTCTCACAGGGTCACGGAAATCTAAGCTAAATGCGTCATGTGGTTTTAGCTTCAGGTTACCTTCACACGTTTTTCACTTTCTGGATGTAGCCACATCAGTGTTCAGTGTCAGGTGGTCCAGATTTGGTGGAGGTCTTCCCTGGCCCAGTCCCGAGGAGAATTCCCTGTAGACTGGGATTGTATCCACTGCTGGTAGACCCGTATGACCGTACGCTTCCGTACACCTGCAGATTCAGCTACTTCCTTCACACTATGGTCTTTGGCCACGCCCACATGCAGTCCCTCCTTTTAGCCAATCATTAACATCTTCTCTGGAGCCATTTTCCACACATGGAACGAGACATTCCCTGCACTGTAGCACCTCCTCCCAATCTATGGATCCTGTCACTCACACCCTGCAGGGGTTTATAGCCCCATCGTCCTCATGCAGCGCCATCTGCAGGAGCCTGAAGTTACTACCACCCTAAACATTCAAGGTAGTTCATTTTTTTGCTTATCTAATATGTTGAGATTGTTCTACACATTATTATTATAACTTAGGTTTGTTCTTTTTTTAAATTATTTTAAGTCATGTTGGGAGATAATTGTGCTTTTTTTAAAAAAGGTGCCTAAACTAAGCCAATTTTTTCTTTTTTTTTTGCCAGTGTAGTGAGATCATTTTAAATCATGCGGTTATTTAAAGCAAGTAAAATTCAGTGATGTGGTCATACAATATTCATACACCTCTCTCAGAATTTAAATATTAAACATATTGACTAGAATTAAGATACTTGCCCAGATACAGCCTGTTGCAGTTTGATGAGATGGGGTGCCAGATTTTGCAGTGGAGGCAGAATTTGGTGCAACACCTGTTGTCTAAAGTGGCCTGCTGCATGTAACAACACAAGTTTTCATTTTTGTAGTTCACAGTACATGACAGTGAGGCGTTTTTTGGGGATGTATTTACCGGAAACGATTTGGGTGACTATTGAGTTCTACTGTTTATTACCGACACCAGAGCTACGTTAATCAAGCAAAATTCGGACTACAGTCTGTTTTTGGATCTGATGTCCTGGTTGATTGACTACATTTGGGAAAAGTGTAAACTGCGTCCGTGCAATGTTTTTTCTCAAACTCCAGGACCGCAAGGACCTTTGTATTGTTATGTCATGTCCCTTTAACCCAGGGCAGTGCTGTGCTTTGGCAGGAATGGAGTTTCAGTAGAAACCTCCTGTACACTGACACACTGGCCTTTGTGGTGTCACAGTGTCACGCATTTTAAATAACTGTACTTTCCGGAAATGGGATACAATGTAGTTTTATATTGTGGATTTAAAAACATTAATTTAAAAAAATCCACATTGAATAAGCCAAATTGGTGAGTGATCCAATAAGGGTTGCCACCCATCCTGTAAAATATAGAATCGTTCTTTATTTGGAACCAGTACGGGACGCGGTTTGTTCCGTATTTCCGTAAATGTCCGATATACACGTCTGTCACACATGAATGTGCTCACAACCCCCCACCCCATTTCTGAAAGGTGTCAACCCTAGATCCAATGAAACATCCAGCAGGATGGGTTTGTTTTTCTTTCAGTCTCCAGCTGCAGACCCAAGATCCTATCCCAGAGACGGCCACATACGGAGCCCTGCGGCCGTACAGAGAGAGCCCCCTGCTGGCCCGTGCTCGCCGCACCGAGAGCTTCAACAGCTATCGTGACTTCCACAGCCTGAACCTGGCCAAGGTCCTGATGGAGCACAACGGGTGCAGTGGCGAGGACGAGGCGCGACAGCTTTCAGGTGACAGCAACGGCGAAGACGGGGACAAGAAGAGCGTGGCTACAGAGCAGTGGAGCCCCAGGGCCTCCGAGAGTCCGGGAGCATCCGCCAGTCGTCAGACCCCAGACAGCCCCGGAGACCCTCGCCGCAGGGCCCACTCGTCTGACGAGGGAGCTTCAGACTGCCGGCCTGAGGGCAGGAGGAGGGGTGCGTTCGAGGGCAACTTCCTGAGCCGGAAGAAGGCGCCTCCGGTCCCTCTGCTGAGCTCTATGCCTACAGCGGCTGACACAGGAGGCAGCGACTCCTCCAGCACTGCCTCGCCCTCTCCAACTAAAGCCTCCACGTCCCCACGCCACCGCAAAGGCCCAGAGGCAACGAGTGAGTGATGCCTCGTACACTCTAAAAGTGTACAGCAGGTTGGGTGCTGGAGTTCTCCGGCTCTGCACATTCTAGAGTTTTCTCTGCTCAATGGTGGACTCGTCAGTTCAGCAGTTTAAGCCATGGTTCTCAACCTTATGGAGCCACGAGGCTCCAAACTATATGGGTCTCTCCACTAAAAACACTCCCATAGGATTTATAAAACACACTGCAACCTTCTCCACATGTCTCTACACGAGTCTAGGGCGGTCCAAAGCATTTCACTTATCAGCAAATTCAATGAAACGGCTAATTTGAATATTTAAGCCTTGCTCATAAAGTGTTCTGGGCCATAGGGTAGCATTGTCACAGACAAACATAACTAAATGGATGGGAATTGCGGCCTTGCCTACTCGGCCTGGGTGATGTCTAAAAGTCATAATATGCCGAATATTTCGCAGTTTAAAAAAAAAAAACATAGATTATGATACACCCCTCACCAAACCTCCCAATCTGCCAAATCCCCCTGTGACTGGGACCCACTTTTTGTTCTTAGTTCTGAATGAAAATCCTCACGTATTAAATAATAAAAATAATTCTGTTTCCAAAAACGTTGGGATGTTGTGCAAAATGTAAATGAAACGGAATGCAGTAATGTACAGATTATTTAAACCCTATATTTAATTTAACATACTACAAAGACAACAAATTAATTAAATTTTTTTTTGGAAGATAGATTCCCATTTTGATGCCATTAGCATGTTTTAAAAATGTTGTGACATGTTAAAAAACGTTGCATGATGCTAAAAAACAGCTGGTGGAACATCCCATAACTAATTAGGTAACTAGGCGACAGGCCAGTAACACGATTGGGTGTTAAAAGAGCATCACATAGAGGCGTTCGCACGAAACAGTGGGGAGGTGTTCAGCACTCTATGGAGGTCTGCACAGGCAAATCGTGCTGCAACTCAAGAATAATGATCCTCAATCTATAATAGCAAAGAACTTAAAGATTTGATCATCTCCACTACATAACATGTAAGTCGGAGCCTCAGGCAGCACAGATTCTGACACAGCCAGGATTCTATAGAGGAAAGCACTGAATGGGCTGAAGAACGGTCCCCAAAACCCCAAATTCAAAACTGTCTTTGAGCACAGTTTGTCACTGCATCCACAGATCCAAGTTAAAACTCCTAAACCGAATACAAATCTGGAAACACCGCCGACTACTCTGGGCTCAAACCCATTTAAGATGACCTCAGGTTCTAACAAAGTTATGGAGTTCAGCTACAGATTGGAAAGCTGTTTAGTGATAACTCTAAACCACCATCAGAACCACTGGGAAAATCCATCCCACTCAGGGAACGGTGCAGCGGAGACCGGTCCCATTAAAGCCAGGGGTTTAATAGTACAGCAGACCTTTTAAACCTCATCATCGGGTTGTTCCGATTAAACGAATGGTCCTTTCGCCCCAATGCCGTACCAACCATAACCACCATCTTGGTTTTAGAATCGTAGGGGAGACTTGGGGACGCTTTTAGCGTGGTAAGCTAAGAAGCACCTTGTATTCAGGATGTAGTGAAGTAACGCTACCTCCCAGCACATGAGCCAGCTACAGATCCTTTTCTCTCAATTAGATGTTCCACAAGATGCGTCACAGTAGACCTGTGACCATCTCCCGAGTTGCGACCATCAGGTTAACAACCGTTGGTTTAAACTCTGATTTAAATTCTGATCCCTGACCTGTGGATTTAGAAATCTGGCGTTAACTACAGTTATGGATCCTCCGCACTTTGTTTGGATAATAGTAGATTGATTTAATATAGAACAGTAATGCATTTAACTCATAACTCAACATATTTCCAACAAAGGGGACATCCAGATGGATTTCAGTTCGGTTCCATAGCCCTACGGGAAACACAGGCTCCACAGGACTCTAATACATAATGAAACTCTGTACGACTAAAATATAGAATAAAATTATAGCTATTATAAAGTGTATATTGTGTATATTATTATAAAGTGGTTGGTATAGCGGATAACACCACTTCCCATCCAGGAAGCCACTGTCCCATGTGCGAGACTGGGGTTCCATTTCTGGATTGAGTGACCATGCTGTGCTGCACCAATAAGAGTCCTTGGGTAAGACTCCTAGCACCACACTGGCCTCCCTGTAACACGAATACCCTGGTTGAGAACCGCCATGTTAGAAAACCAGAGAAAACCAGAATGTGCAGAACTGGGGTACTCCAGCGCCGGAAGTGGGAATATCATTGGACCTACGTTACTACCAAATACACCAACTGTCACTGTTACTATCCCACACTGACGCAGTGGGTTTATCATTTACATATCTATATATATCTACATATCTTTGACTCTGGTGGAGGGAGAGTGGGCGTGTCTGTATAGAGCACAGCTGTCTGTTTGCCCAGTGTCTGCTCAGCATGTGTTCACCGTACTTCCGTTGCTTGTTGTTGCTCCTGGTGCCCGTTACAGACGTACTGATGACTTCTAAAGCACTTTAGTCCACTTAGCGCCTGGATACAAACGCGACGTTCAGCTAGTACTGAGATATCCAGTCCACTACAGACCTGACTTCAGTGGTCCGGTGCACTCTACCCTTAGATAGTGGGATCATGTAGGCCTTATTCATATTTGTTTCTTTCTATAAACTAACTAAGACACTTTATTTTATTATTACATCATCTAATGAAGGGAATATTCAAGCTTTTGCCAGGTGCCTTTGATCTTGTCGTTGTTTCGGCTTGTTGACGTAATCAGTTCTTCTGTTATGGTTGTTTGTGAAACGGGGTTGCTTTCGCTCATGAGGCTACATGGCACTTCAGCCCGTAAACGAGAGTGTAGAGCCGGTGCGTGGCTCATTCGGGTTAGGAGAACGCGTGGGGCGCCGTACCTCTAAGGTGGGTGCATCTGGGCCGTGTGCGGAGTGCAGGTTCCCCCTGGCACGTCAAACCTCCGCCTCACGCTCTACTTAGACTCACCTGTGGGGGTGGTGGTGGTAGTTGGGGCCGGGGGGAGTGAGTGAGTGAGTTTCCCAGGGGAGGCCACTGTCTGCCTGAGGGACACTGACATCTTAGCCTATCTAGCTAGTCAGTGTTAGCGCTGCTGATAACAGGAAATTAAAATTTTGGTTTCCTTTAGTCAGTAACTGATGTACAACTTTAGATTATCATTTTTAGTTCCTTGTTTGTATTCGATACGTACAGTAAACAGCAGCATCGTGTGGGAGAAGTGCTCACTGAGTTTGTGCTCTGTGAATGAATGCTAGCTGTAATAGCGTCGCTGTCCAAAGAAAAACAAGTATCTCCATTTTTGTTGATTTTTACTTTTAGCCTCATTTGGTCACATGAACTGCTGTTCACCCTGTATGGACACTTCATGATGACTGGACCAACAGAAATGGCCCAAAACTGCTCGGAAAGATGTCTGGTTCCATTGACTTCCATTCAAATTAACTGAGGTTTTTGGCCTCTCCTGTGAAGTTAAGATTTTGGAGAGGTGCTCTTATTACCTAGCTTTCACAATCAGGGCACCGGCCAAAATCTCAACTTAGGGCATCACATTGGTCAGGGCCGGCTCGGGTCTGTGTCACAGTGACAGAATGCTGATAATGTGGCATAGTTTAAATCTTAGAGGTCCGATTAAACTCACCTGACCTGAAGTCCATAGACTTACTTGCTAATCCGACTTGCACAGATGCGGTATGTCGCTAAGATGCCACTCTTTCACATGAGCTTACCACCTCACTATGTGAGGCCCACACTGAGCCTCCCAACCTGGGCCAGGGCCTCACAGTAACAGCACCATGATGGAGGCCACTGTAGCCCACCCCACTCCTTAATGTGGGCCAATAGCTCTCTCCACAGGTCCTGCTCCACATGGAAGAAGCCAGGCTAGTGGGGAGGTGTGATGAGGTGTGAAGCCGCTCGCTGGGCAAACTCCTTCTAAATGCCGATGTCGGTTGTGGTTGAGGGCTTATTCACGTGTCATGTAGCCTTATGAATGCTGCCCTGCAGTGTTACTGAGGAATTAGCATGTTGGTTTAATGAGATTAGGCTGACTTTGCACAGAGTCTTGTTTTACAGATGAAACTTTTTTTTCCCAGGTGAGTTACAATATTATGCGTTATTATTTCCCAGAAGTGTCTCAGAGCAGCCATTAGTTTGGCTTATTCAGTTCACTTTGACATAAACAAAAACACTCGCCATCTAAAGAACAGCTTAACCCAGATGGAAATGTGGGAGTGCAGGTGTGTAGAGAAGGAAGATAAAGGTGACCAGGATCAATAATTGATGATAAATTTAGACTGATATGATCAATATTTATTGAGCTACACATACAGAAGTAGTGGGGTGCCACGTTTGGTAACTCAACACGCCAGACGTCTCGGTATGGAGCTGTAGAGGTTCCTGATGGTGTCCTGTGATAATCCATCCCATGCAGCTTGAACATCCTCACACAGTTCCTGCAGATGGTGCGGTAGGGGTGGAGGTGAAGGGACACCAGGCCGTGTGACAACAAACCGTCCATCTTGGCGCTGACCAAGGTGCCTCCACACACGGATTCGTTGGGCGTCTCCACCAAGACTAAAGCGGGACTCGTCACTGAAGATGACCCGCTGCCATTCTGAGTCCCTCCATGACAGTCTGGTACGACACCACTGCAGTCTTTGACGGTGACGTGGTGTTAAGGACAGGCGTTGTAACGGTCTGTGTGCATGTAGGCCTGCATGGTTGGCACTAACATGACTTATCACTGCTCACTGAACGTCTGCAGTCAGTTGATTCTTTTGGTGCAGCTATTCTTTTGATGGCGAGCATGTAGACATACATACAGGTAGCATGAGACCGGCGTTACCACGTCGTAAAAGCTTTGCTGGTTAATTTCGTGCTCTTTAACACGGCGTATTTATTTGTGTGAATTGTGGTGTGCACTATTTAACATGATGCTTCTAGCTTAGCATTGACCTGTGGCTGCTAGCCATCCAGACATCGGCAGGGCCTAAAGAGGTGTCTGGCTGTCAGCCGACTGTAACGTGGAGGAAGCTGGTGTTAGCAGATCTCGTAGAGGCCGATGCTGCTGTAATGTACCTAAAGCTGAGTATTAATTCTGTTTCATATTCGCTTTCTCTGTTTTTACTGAACACTACAGCGATGTAAGTTCACACTGGCGTCTTTTAACCAACGTTTGAGGTTCTCAGAGACAACAGGTCTTTCTGGAATGAAGCTATTTCGTAAGATATGCAAATGAAGCGTATTCTTTCTTTGAAGTAGGCAACTAGATGTCTGCAAGGTTGCCCTCATTGTCTATGTACACTCTATCATTATACTCCTGATGTGATATATAACCCTAATTCTTTTGTATGGCGTTTGCACTTATGGAGATGTAATATCTATATATACCCAACTGGTAAGCTAATTATACTTGTCTGTCCGATAACTCCACTGTCACTTTCTGCTTAGCCATAACTTTGGCGGTGTTTACACGTTTAACCCTCCCAGAAAGAAATGTACAGTATATCACTATTGACGTTGGCATATCATGGATATCATAGCATTCACTGTAAGCCATTAATGTTCATGACATGTCATTTTATGATGTAATATCAAGTTTTTGTGCGTTTTAAATATGAGGGAAAGCTCTATTTAGAGGACCTGTCGAGTAGCGGTTGAGTCGTAGTCGTCCGATGTCAACGGATCCCAATTTTGGTGGGCTGTAATAGCAAACTCGATTATCAAGCTCAAGGTGTCACTACGCAACATGAGCTCATGGTGTATACTGCCCGGATTCGTGGTGCTTGTAGTGGTGTTGTACCGTGCGCTAATCGGCTAGACCATCACTGTGATGGTGGGGCGTTGAATTGGTCCAGTTGAGCCAATGGACTCCTATGTAATTTCGGAAAAATGACGTAACGTCAATAGTAATAGAGCATCTCCATCATTCTCATACCTCAAACAGCTGCTGCTCCTGCCGTGTGGTGGAAGTGAGAGTGTATCCTCTTTGACTTATGCAATGACAACAAGCCTGACAGTCACTTAAAGCCAATTCTGCACGGTCATTATGCTAGAATGATCCAGCTAGGCCTTTTTCCTCCTCCCTCCTGCTATGTACTGCATGCAGCTAATCACGTCCCCAGTCTGTACCGTTCCTGTAAAGACCTAGGCTAGAGGAGCCGGTAACTCTTAAACCGACCCGACGTAGAAATCGATATGCCTGTTGTTCCACAACGTACGGTCACAATTGCCCCTTCAGCTTGCTATATTGTGCTGCTGGAACAAATGTCACTTAATACCATTCAAGTTTAGGTGGTGTGAGGTCTGGCAGTCTCACATGGTGAGTCCAAGTCGGATTCTGTACTAGAACCAAGGCAGAACGACCCAACTAGCCGGGCCTGTCTGCCGAAAGCATGCATCAGCGAAAGCCTATATACGTTAAGAGTGAAATCGAGGGCAGCGCTTGTTAAGGTACTGATACCAGTGACTTGAAAACGGTACTTTCCTCTGTTTCCTTCTGTGCCCTGTTGACATAATAAAGACGTAAACAAATACCTCAGAGTCATCCTTTTACTACATACAGCAACTTTACCAGCACGGTTTGGACAGGAAGGCTCTCATTGATAAATTACACACAATGCTTATCAACATAACGAATGGACGTCCATTCTTGTGTACAAAAAAAAGAGAATCATATAAATTACAATAGAAATTATAAAGAAAACAATAAATAATACTGATGATCTTTAAAAAAAAGCGAAGAGTTCTGTTTGGGAGAGAGGTTTGAGAGACAGGAAGGAGCGATTAGCCGTATTGCTATATCGTACAGGTTTAAAACAACCTCTCAAAATACACATGCCGCACCTGCTGTGCACATGTGACATAAAGGAATATAAAAATGTCCGGACTTTACATCAACGTCACACTCAAGACACTTACTGATCAGTTGGCATTGTCACGATTCTACTATATCGCTCCGGCTAGTAGGCACAACGTCACACGGGCTATGCTATACTATCCTGCCATAGACATACATGGGCAGTATGACTTTCTCCTTTAGGGCCCATACGGGGGACACAACATGAAGTGCCTGCATTACATAGAGTCTATACATATACATGCTATACATATAATCCCATATTGCTCTAATGTGAACTACAGTTGAAACCAAAAGTTTACATACACTATATAAAAAGACACATATGCATTTTTTTCTCACTGTCTGACATGAAATCAGAATAAACTTTTCCCTTTTTAGGTCAGTTAGGATTACCACAATTATTTCTATTTGCTAAATGTTAGAATAATAAGAGAGGAATTTTTTTAAGGCAATTTTTATTACTTTCTTCAAGCTCAAAAGTTTAAATACACTAAGATTACTATGCCTTTAAACAGTTTGGGACAGCCCATATGATGATGTCATGTCTTTGCAAGCTACTTATAGGTTTATTGGCAACATCTGAGTTAATTAAAGACACACCTGTGGATGTATTTTAAGGCACACCTGAAACACGCTGCTTCTTTGAGTAACATCATGGGAAAGTCGAAAGAAATCAGCCAAGATATCAGGAAGAGAATTGTGGACTTGCACAAGTCTCCTTGGGTGCAATTTCCAGATGCCTGAAAGGTGCCTCGTTCATCTGTACAAACAATTCTACGCAAGTACAAAACATAATGTCCAGCCAGGATGAACGTGCTTTTTCGAAGTGTGCATATCAACCCAAGAGCAAAAGCAAAAGACCTTGTGAACATGATGGCTGACGCTGGTAAGAGTGTATCATTATCCACAGTGAAACGAGTTCTGTATCGACATGGGCTGAAAGGCCATCTGCCAGGAATTACTCCAAACCAAACATAAAAAAGCCAGATTAATGTTTGCAAATGCACACAGGGAGACCTTCATTTTATGTCCCTGTGGTCTGACGAACCAAAAAAATTGAAACTGTTTGGCCATAATGGACCATCGTTACGTTTGGAGGAAAAAAGGGGGAAGCTTGCAAACCTAAGAACACCATCCAACTGTGAAACACGGGGGGGTGGCAGCATCATGTTGTGGGGTTGTTGGCAGAGGAGTGACTGGTGCACTTCACAAAATAGATTCATCATGAGGAAAGAACATTATGTGGAAATACTGAAGCAACATCTCAAGACATCAGCCAGGAAGTTAAAGCTTTGGGCGCAAATGGATCTTCCAAATGGACAATGACCCAAAACATACTGCCAAACTGGTTACAAAGTGGCTTAAGGCAAAGTTAATGTTTTGGAGTGGCCATCACAAAGCCCTGATCTCAATCCTATTGAAAATTTATGGGCGAAGCTGAAACGGCATGTGTAGGCGGCCTACAAACATGGCTCAGTTACACCAGTTCTGTCAGGAGGATGCCAAAAGTTCCTGCCAACTATTGTAAGCTTGTGGAAGGATATCCAAAACGTTTGACCCCAAGTATACAGTTTAAGGGCAATAGTACCAAATACTAATGAAATGTATTTAAACTTTTGAGCTTGAAGAAAGTAATAAAAATTGCCTTAAAAAAAATTCCTCTCTGATTATTCTAACATAGAAAATAGAAATAATTGTCGGTAATCCTAATGACCTAAAAAGGGAAACGTTTATTCTGAATGTCAGACAGTGAAGAAAAAACATATCTGATGTAAACTTGTGGTTTCAACTGTATCTGAGCCATAAGAGGAGTTTTCATCTCTGATCTCTATACGGTTATATACATCATATACCCCGAACTGCATTTTATGGAAACGGCAACTGCCGCAGCTCAGTGAGTCTAGCAGAGGATAATATTGGGTATGTTGGTTAACAGCTTCGCCGTCTCTACTGTATTGAGTTATAACCTCTCTATAAGCCACACGATCACGCTAATGGAAAGCTAGCGTTTAGAACGCAAGACGTCTCAAACGAATCATTGATATGGAAGCGATGACGTGATGTCTGAGCTGCACACGGTTGTTATTGAAGAGGTAGTTGCCACATTTTGCAGAGGAAGCTGTACATTCTACCCATACAGGCTGATGAACAACCGTTGCATCGCTAGCGTGAGAGGTTTTAAAGGGTGTGCTATGGGTAGATGACGAAACCAAGACGGGGAGGACTTATTAATGACCTTACTACCAGAATTACCTAATACCTAATACTTCTCTAATACACCCATCATCATTAGAACAGCTGCACTCAGAAGGGCAGGGAGATAAAGGTGACCAGGATCAATAACTGGTGATAAATTTAGACTGATATGATCAATATTTATTGAGCTACACATACAGAAGTCTGTCTCTCAGTATGGCGTCGGGCCGCCGTGTTTGCTAACCCAACACGCCGGACGTCTCGGTATGGAGGTTCCTAATGGTGTCCTGTGATAATCCATCCCATGCAGCTTGAACATCCTCACACAGTTCCTGCAGATGGTGCGGTAGGGGTGGAGGTGGAGGGACACCAGACCTTCTGGACGAACCGTTCATCTCGGTGCTGACCACGGTGCCTCCACACACGGATTCGTTGGGGTTCTCCACCAAGACTGTTGGGTCAGTCAGGTACAGTGATAAGGCTGATCGGAACCATTCGCATGTCTCACAAACCTAGCCACCAAGGTCGTTCCCTCTGGGTGCAGCTGTTCTTTTGATGATGAGTGTATATGACTCAGCCTCTTCATGAGAGTGAATAACGGGAAACAGGAGGAGAGGAGCTCTACAGGTGTGTGTCTGTAAACATAGTATGCTCTTTCTTCACGGAGCTGAAGCCCTTAATTGTTTCCGCAAATTCTTCGTCTCCCACGTACTGCAAGAAGAACACACAACACTGTAAGTACTCAATACTCAGTCCACTGTATCAGCTTCACTGAGCATACAGGACACTCTGTAGGTGTACAGGTCCAGACTGTAGTCCATCTGTTTCTCTGTATACTGTATTACCCTGTTCTTCAATGGGCAGGACCCCCACAGGACCACCACAGAGCAGGTATGATGTGGGTGGTGGATCATTCTCAGCACTGCAGTGACACTGACGTGGTGGTGGTGTGTTAGTGTGTGTGGTGCTGGTGTGAGTGGATCAGACATCTCAGTGTCAATGCTGTCCTGTGGGTGGCATCCGGTGGTGACCTGTAGTGTCCCGAGTTAGAGAGATTGTCCTGAAGACCTACAACAAAGTTTGACATCATCAGAAAGGAGGATCGTGATGGTGGGGGGAGGGGGTTGGGGTTGGGTGTGGGGGGATCATATCACTATCACTATTAGGTACACCCCAGTGTCACTGCTGGACTGAGAACTGTCCACCGACCAAGACCAAAACCAAACAGCCAACAGTTCTGTGGGCAGCGTCCTGTGGGCAGCGTCCTGTGGGCAGTGTCCTGTGGGCAGTGTCCTGTAGGCAGAGACTTGTGGGGAGCGTCCTGTGGGCAGCGTCCTGTGGGCAGCGTCCTGTGGGCAGAGACCTGTGGGCAGTTTCCTGTGGGCAGCGTCCTGTGGGCAGCGTCCTGTGGGCAGAGACCTGTGGGGAGCGTCCTGTGGGCAGCGTCCTGTGCCCACTGATGAAGGACTAGAGGATGACCAACACTGCACTGTGCAGCAGCAGATGAGCTATCGTCTCTGACTGTCCATCTACAAGGTGGAGCAGCAAGGTATGAGTGTCTAATAGAGTGGACAGTGAGTGGACACAGTGTCTCAACACTCCAGCAGCACTGCTGTGTCTGATCCACTCACACCAGCACCACCCACACTAACACCCCACCACCACGTCAGTGTCACTGCAGTGCTGAGAATGATCCACCACCCACATACTACCTGCTCTGTGGGGGTCCTGTGGGGGTCCTGACCATTGAAGAACAGGGTAATACAGTACACAGAGAAACAGATGGACCACAGTCTGGACCTGTACACCTACAGCTCTGGATACACAGTGCATTCAATCAACAAAACCTCACCATCCCGCTGTCGGTGCCCTGCAAGTCGGGGTCCCAGGTCAGGCCAGCGAGAGATTTCTTATCGGTCGTGTCGAGGAGCTGGCTGACGCTTCGGTGCAGGGAATTCTGGGAGTATGCGTGGCTCAGCTGGCTCTGGCTGGGCACGCGCAGCACAGACATGGTGGTCTGGTAGCTGTGATTGCTGATGCGGGAACCGGGGCCTCCGATCTTAGTGTCAGCCAGGCCCTGCGAGACGAGACGCACACGCATGAGCAACAGGCCCTTAACCGAGGCACAGCGAACAGCTTCACCACACTCCCCCACATCGGACGGCGTGTTTACATGCACACGGATATCACAGTCGCGTATATATCACAGATATAATAACCTAGCCATCAGGTCGTTAATTACTAAGAGTGCTAGATATGAAGAAGACAGCCCTGCATGTAACTCGGTTCCACTGTTCCCGGGTTCCGTGTGTGTTCCCTAACTCTATAGGCCTAATGTGTACAGACAGTAGCTACTGGGCCCCATAAACTTTGGGTCAGGACAGTGATGTTTCTCCAGAGCATCTGCGATACGGTCTGTCCTGAGTAGGCTTCAGGTAGCTTCTGGAACGGTGGGAACTCTCCAGAAGTTTATAGAACTGTCCGGAATGTACTAGAACTTTGGAGAACTGTTTAGAATTATCTAGAACTGGGACTGTTCAAGAGGCTGCAGCATCCGGCAGACGCATCCCGCTCCGCCTGTGGACCAGTTTACCCAGACCAGAGTGAGGAAGTACTCCATGAATGCATCTGCTAAGATGTGCCAGGCCTACGAAGCATACTTGGGCATGCCTGTCGGGGTCGAGGCAAACCGGGGGCCCCTCATTTCAAGTAAGGTGTAGAACAGATCAAAGCGTGTGATGTTTCTGAAGTATAACACATGGAGGCCGGGAACACAAATATTGTTATGCAGGAAATTTAAGGAACTCTGTATTAGCATCTGTAATGTTCCTACTAAAGTACGAATAAACAAATCACCTGATGTCCTGCACCGATGTACATGTAAGCACACTCGTTATAACCCACACATAGGACACATCTAAAACAGATGATGAGAAACTGAAGGGTGAGAAGAAGCAGTCTGAGATGAAACTGATCAAAGCCGCCCAACAAGGTTTCAGTGCATCAGGGTAAAAGTGGTGCTACTGAGCAAAATCACCAGCATAGGTCATATAGGTCTGAGACTAAGACCACCACCAGCGAGCCTTAGTGCTGCAGCACCATCTGCTGGACAAACTGTGCTGCTACAGTTCACTTAATAACAATCCTTCAGTCATGTGAGCAGGGGTATTACTGGCAAAATGTTTATTATTACTATTATTATTTTTTTTATTGTTGTTGTTGTTGTTGTTGTTGTTGTTGTTGTTGTTGTTGTTGTTGTTGTTGTTGTTGATGATGATGATTATTATCATCATCATCATAATATTAATCATAATAATAATAATAATAATACAGCTACCATAACAACAATAACAATAACGATGATAATAATAAAAGTAACAGTGATATATTTTATTATTAATATTTGTTTTAATTATTATTATTATTATTATTATTATTATTATTATTAGTGGTATTATTATTATGATTATTATTGTTGTTGTTATTTGTATTGTTGTTGTTGTTGCTGTTGTTGTTGTTGATGATTTATTATTATCATCATCATCATCATCATAATATAAATCATAATAATAATAATAATACAGCTACCATAACAACAACAATAATGATGATAATTATAATAATAAAAGTAACAGTGATATATTTTATTATTAATATTTTTTTTAATAATTGTTATTATTATTATTA
This sequence comes from Prochilodus magdalenae, assembly GCA_024036415.1. Taxonomy (NCBI): domain Eukaryota; kingdom Metazoa; phylum Chordata; class Actinopteri; order Characiformes; family Prochilodontidae; genus Prochilodus; species Prochilodus magdalenae. The sequence continues at coordinate 107,391 of JAMWET010000232.1, forward strand.
GTGGTATTATTATTATTTGTATTATTGTTGTTGCTGTTGTTGTTGTTGATGATGATCATCATCATAATCATAATAATAAAAATATTTTATAATATTTTATTATTATTATTATTATTATTTGTGGTATTATTATTATTATTATTATTATTATTATTATTATTATTCGTGGTATTATTATTATTATTATTATTAGTGGTATTATTATTATTATTATTATATTAATTTATTTACTTATATATCTCACTAAATTGACAGAAAATGTTGCATACTTCTAAAACCAAAACCATCTGCAAATTTAGCAGATGACAAAAAGCCTGCACAGTTAAAGGGGCATATAGAAATCATATGATCAAGTTTTCAATTTACAGTTTCTATGATGTCATTAAAAACCAACCAAAAAACCCCAAACATGGTGCTCAGCCCCACCCACTCATGCTGAAGTTATAAGAGTGTTTCAGGTTTTAGGTGAGCCTGGCCAATCAAACCAGAGCTCATTTACATGTGAGTTGGGCTGGATAGTTTGGAAACATGGTCAGTTAAATATAAGGTATGAGCCCTACATACCTCTTAGACTAGTTACCCTGACGATTAAACCTGCTGAGCTCATTTAGCCATCTACACCCAGGAGCCCCCATTCCTGCAGGACGACCAGAGTGACTACACCCGCCCCAGATGAATGGACCATGACTGACATGCCCCCAAAGTGAAACCAACATCCCCTCAAATGTGCATGCACACACAGGAAGCAACTGAAAGCGGAAAAGCATGCCATCCCAGAACAGGGCACTCAAGCAGTCCACTCTCCACCAGGTGTGCATAAGAGAGCCACAGGAGAGCGCTGCGGTGGGCGCTGTACCTCAGTATGCATGGTAAACCCCTTTAAGGTTACGCTGCTGGACGAGTCCGGCACACTGTCGAACTGTGAGGAGAGAGTGAGGCATGAGCAGAGAGAAAGAGGGAGAGAAGGAGGGCAGGGTGAGTGCTGACCATTCCCCCATCAGACTGAGGGAGAGCAGTGGAGGCATGGTTAGAGTTACAGGAGGAAGATGGGAAAGAAGGACCACAGGAAGAGAGAAGTGCTGGTCTGTCTGTGCAGACTTAGTCATTCTCTATGGCTCATGTGTTGGTGCTGTAACACAGTACATCCACAAGATGGCAGCATCACTGAAGAGAAACAGCACCCTCTTGTGGACATTTCACACAAGTACAAGTTCTCTGGGAATTTAGCAAGCAGGAATGATTGAAGGAGGGAGCGAGAACAGATGGAGAGTTTGTTTTCCAGAGCAGCTGAAACGATTCATGAAAGAATGAGGGAGTTAATACTCACGTAGATCCATTTATACACCTGACAATATGCCAGTTAATATGCCAGTCATTATGTGCAATGTCATCCACAGTCCTCCTATATATCTCGACTTGTGTGAACATAACTGGCCAATAAAGCTTGATTCTGATTCTGATTCTGAAGACACCAGTGGTCTACTCAGTCCGGCTCCTGGAGCACCTAACAAGCCTTATCCGAGCCAGTTACACTGAGTGTTAAGTGCCAGGATAGCACTAGGTGGTAGAATGGGCATATCTTGGGCATAGATATATAAAAATAGCTCTGGAAAAAATAAGAGACCACCTCAGAATGATCAGATTCTCTAGTTTTTCAGTTTATGGTTTTGTGTTTGATCAAAATGACCAGTATTTATTTTATTTCCAGATAAAATATTGTATTTTAGATATTTAGAAAATGACTAATGGTCATAATAACAGAAACGCCTTCAGAAGCCTGTTTGGAACCATCCTCCCTGCACAGTTCACGCCCCCTGCCACTCGCCATTCCTTCTGTGGGTCACTTAAGGGTCATCACAGTCAGTAGGGAATGGTTTTGGCCCTCTGCCAGCCTGTAGCTGCCTGTAAACTGGTCCTTGTGAACCCGACACCGAGAACCGAACCCTTTATTCCTCAGCTCGCTCCAGTGACGACAGCAGCAGTGTGTTTATGCTATTGATCGCTGGGGCGGGGTTTGGTTCAGGTGATCAGCTAACCAACATCTCATTAGGTAGAATGGGGTGTGTCTGTGAAGGAGTTCTCGTCCGGACGGCTGCTGTACATGTGGCTGGTCTCTATTTATTTTTTCCAGAGCTGCATATACAGCCAAAAGTATTCAATCACCCATCAGATTAATGGAATTCCGGTGTTCCAATCACTTCCATGGCCACAGGTGTATATAACTAAGCATGCAGACTGCTCCTACAGACGTTAGTGTCTGTTTCCAGTTGTGAAAATTCCTCACTAAATATTCCACAGTCCACTGTTGGTGGGATTAGAACACAGTGGGAGTGACTGGGAGCGACAGCAACTCAGCCACGAGGTGGTAGGCCATGTACAATGACGGAGCGGGGTCAGCGGATGCTGAGGGTCATAGGTCACCAACTTCCTACAGAGTCCATCACTACAGACCTCCAAACTCCATGTGTCCTTCAGATCAGCTCAGGAACAGTGTGTAGAGCTTCATGGAATGGGTTTCCATGGCGAGCAGCTGCATCCAAGCCTCACATCACCAAGCGCAGAGCGGAGCGTGGAACGCAGTGGTGTAAAGCTCCGCCCCTGGACTCTAGAGCAGTGGAGGCGTGTTCTCTGGAGGGACCAATCACGCTTCTCCGTCTGGCAATCCCATAGACGGGTGTGGGTTTGGTGGTTGCCAGGAGAACAGTACTCGTGCTAAATGTAAAGTTTGGTGGAGTGGGGATTATGGTGTGGGGGTGTGGTTCAGGAGTTGGGCTCCGCCCCTTAATTCCAGTGAGAGGAACTCTTAATGCTTCAGCAGACCAAGAGACTCTGGACCATTCCATCCTCCCAACTCTGTGGGGACAGTTTGGGGACGGCCCCTTCCTGTTCCAACATGACCGCACACCAGTGCACAGAGAAAGCTCCATAAAGACATGGAGGAGCGAGTCTGGTGTGGAGGAACTGGACTGGCCTGCACAGAGTCCTGACCTCCACCCGATAGAACACCTTTGGGATGGTTTAGAGCGGAGACTGAGAGCCAGGCCTTCTCGTCCAACATCAGTGTCTGACCTCAAAGATGTGCTTCTGGAAGAATGGTCAGAAATTCCCATAAACACATTCCTAACCCTGTGGAAAGCCTTCCCAGAGGAGGTGGAGCTGTTATAGCTGTAAAGGGTGGAGCGTCATATTAAACCCTATGGATTAAGAATGTGGTGTCACTCAAGTTCATGCGTGTGAAGGCAGACGAGCGAATACTTTTGGCAAAATAGTGTAACATAAATATATTCTATTATAAAAGCTATGAAATAAACACCACGTGATAGACACATGCACATCATATATATCGTCGCTGTCTGCTCACCAAGTACGAGTCACTGGGTGGGTATTTGGGGCTTCTGCGCTGCAGAGGCTGAAGCGGAGGTCTCTCTCTGATGAAGGGGGGTTTGTTGAGGGCTCTGCGCAGGACCAGGCCCAGCAGCAGAGCCAGCAGCAACAGCCCCAGGAAGGCCATGAGGAGGATAAACCACAGCTCAGTGTAGAAACTGTAGCCAGCTCCGTACAGCCCTGTTTTACCCCCTGAAGTGGCGTCCATGGCATCTGTTTGGAAGTAGGGGAAAGTCATTTAGGTACTGATTCCATTAGCTGAGATTCCGTAATACAGATCGTCCGACATCCAGTTTGGAATTTACTGAGTGGAGAAGTGATATAGCTGTGTGGTCTGGTCAGAAGACCTATGGCTATACTGGAACTAGATAAGGATATTCGGGTTAGCAAGATTAGCACAGCTAGCACATACATTCAAACATTAGCTCACCAGACAAAAACTATTAAAGTCGGCTGGTTGGAAACGGCTAATACTGAATCACTAGAATTCAGAATACAGTAGGAAACCAATAATATTAATGCAAACAGAATAAAGTGATATCATCAGAAGTGCCTCTTTTTGATTGGTACACCACAGGCAGCAGATACCAGCTGAGTCCTGAAGACGTACCTAAACCAGTCGCTGTGTTGTACTTTATAACAGGGGAACTGGCACTGCCACTGTCAGTACTGCAGGTTACCTGGAAGGCAAAAGCTAAAGAGAGAGAGGGAGAGGGAGAGAGAGAGGAAGGGAGGGGGATATATATGTATATATATATATATATATATATATATATATATATATATATATATATATATATATAGAGAGAGAGAGAGAGAGAGAGAGAGAGAGAGGGAGAGGGAGAGGGAGAGAGAGACGGAGAGGGAGAGAGGGAGGGAGAGGGAGGGGGGGAAGGAAGGGAGGGAGAGAGAGAGAAAGAGAGAGGGAGAGAGAGAGAAAGAGGGAGAGGGAGAGAGAGAGGAGGAGATGGGGATAGAGAGAGGGAGACAGTGAGAAAGAGGGAGAAGGTGTGAGAAAAAAAAAATGGCAGGGCATCGGAACAGAAGTGGTGGGACAGGGACAGAGGAAAAAAAAAAGGGAGGGAGGGGAGAAAGAGTGCATGACGAAGTGGAGAGAGCAAGAGAATGATGAAAAAGAGCGATGGATTGAGAAGGAACGATAGAAAGAAGAGGAGAAAGAGGAAAGAAAAAAGGTAAGAGAGAGAGCGAGGGAGGGAGGGGCAGAAAATGGTGAGAGAGGGAGGGACAGAAGGAGGGAGAATGGTGAGAAAGTGAAAAAGAGAGGAAGAGAGAATAGTAAAAGAGAGAGAGGGAGTGAATAGATAGAAAGGAAGATGGAAAGAAGTAGAGGATGGGAGTGGGGAGAGGGAAAAGTGGTGTACAGGGAGTGTAGGAAGGGTAAAAAAAAGGAGAGAGAGAAGAGAGGGCGTGTGCATAAATGAGGAGAGAGAGTCAGAGAAAAGAAGAGAAGAAATGGGGTTTGAAGGAAGGTAAGAAGGAGAGAGAGAGAGAGAGAGAGAGGGAGAGATAGAGAGAGTGAGAGAATGAGGAAGAGAGAGAGAGAGGGGGAGAGAGAGAGGGAGAGAGAACAAGAGAGAGGGAGAGAGAGAGAGAGAACGAGAGAGAGAGAGGGAGAGAGAGAACGAGAGAGAGAGAGGGAGAGAGAGAGAGAGAGAACGAGAGAGAGAGAGAGGGAGAGAGAGAACGAGAGAGAGAGAGAGAGAGAGAGAGACAGAGAGAGAGAGAGAGAGAGAGAGAGAGGACGTGAGCAGTGCACTGAGAAGAGATCAGATCAGCATGATCGGGTCTGAACAGCTCATTGCCCTAAGGGCGGAAGGCGTAGCAGGGTGGAGGTACTTTTATCAGAGGTGCGAGGGATGTAGACGTAGCTGTGGAAGCCGCTGTAGAGGCGCAGGCCGCTCTCGGTCAGAGCGTAGTCCCTCAGAGGCCCGTTCAGGAAGAACGACTGACTCCAGTCCACGTACACTGTGGTCAAGTTGCTGTGCACCACAAAGGGCTGCTTATACTGTGGAGCTGCAACACAAAGCACAGCAGGAGCACAACCAGGACATCCGTCATCCGTTCGGTTCCTTCATATGGAACACAGACCAACACTGTACATGTGTATAAGTTCACCAGACGGAAATGAGTCCCCTATGGTACAGACCTAACTACCTGTGACATCTCCATCAGCACCAGTAACAGCTGGCACTGGACTGGGCATGCACTGGATGTAGCCACATCACACATTCAGACTCTAAATCAAAGAACTGGTCAGGTGGTCCAGATGTGGTGGATGCCTTCCCTGGCACAGTTCCGAGGAGAATTCCCTGTAGACTGGGATTGTATCCACTGCTGGTAGACCCGTCTGACCACACGCTTCCATACACCTGCAGATTCAGCTACTTCCTTCACACTATGGTCTTTGGCCACGCCCACATGCAGTCCCTCCTTTTAGCCTATCATTAACATCTGCTCTGGAGCCATTTTCCACACATGGAACGAGACATTCCCTGCACTGTAGCACCTCTTCCCAATCTATGGATCCCGTCACTCACACCCCACAGGGATTTACAGCCCTATCATCCTCGTGCAGCGCCATCTGCAGGAGCCTGTAGTTACTACCACCTTAAACATGCAAGGGGACTCAAGTTTGGTCTGGTGATCTTATACGCCTGCTCTAGAGGATAAGAGTGAGGGAGACATGGAAACATACAGAGAGAACATTGATGCCTGGTCTTACGTTCTTTCAGGGTGGTGATGGAGACCCAGTCGGATGCTGTGCTGCCCATGTTGTTGTAGGACACCACACACACCTCATAGCTGCCGTAAGGGAGCAGGCCAGTGATGTTAAGGCTCTGCCCCTTCCCAAAGAACCTCGTCTCCACCTGTCCCACAGAACAAGCCACCGGGATGGGCTGCAGGGGCTGGGGACACGCGCTCCGCACCAGAAGCTCACAGCTACAATCAGGAAAAAAAAACATTCAGGATGATGCGTGAATAGACATGACCGACTTAAGGTATAACCGTCAGACCTCACTACGACTGGAATTCACTGAACGTCAATGGGAAATGATGCAGCGCATCCTGGAATCTTAATTTTGACAGCCACAGTTTGATTTGATCTGGTTATTTTGCATGTAGTTTATTAATACACTCATCATCAGAAGAACAGCTGCACCCAGATGGAGGTGTGGGATTGCGTTGCTGTTGGGAAGGAGGATAAAGGTGACCAGGATCAATAACTGATAAATTTAGACTGATATGATCAATATTTATTGAGCTACACATACAGAAGTCTGTCTCTCAGTATGGCGTCGGGCCGCCGTGTTTGCTAACCCAACACGCCAGACAGTTCTCGGTAATGGAGCTGTAGAGGTTTCCTATGGAGTCCTGTGATAATCCATCCCATGCAGCTTGAACATCCTCACACAGTTCCTGCAGATGGTGCGGTAGGGGTGGAGGTGGAGAGGACACCAGGCCTTCTGGACGTGTGGTGTGACACAAAACCGTCCATCTTGGTGCTGACCACGGTGCCTCCACACACGGATTCGTTGGGCGTCTCCACCAAGACTAAAGCGGGACTCGTCACTGAAGATGACCCGCTGCCATTCTGAGTCACTCCATGACAGTCTGGTACGACACCACTGCAGTCTTTGGTGACGGTGACGTGGCGTTAAGGACAGTCGTGGTAACGGTCTGTGTGCATGTGGTCCTGCGTGGTGCAGCCGTCTGCCGATGGTGCTGCACTAACAGGATGACTGATGGAGGACACCACTGCTCACTGTTGGCTGTTGGCCGCATGTCAAACAATCTGTTGGTTCTCCTTCTCCGTGATCCTTCGTGTTGCTGGTGCGTGCCTTCTTCTATCCCTTACCAGCAACGGCGTGCTATGGTAGTATCCGCACGACCTGCATGGTGCACGATGCGTTGATAAGACAATCGCTCTTCCCAGAGCCCTATGATGCTGGTTGCTTTGGTACTCTTCTCTGAGGCATACTTGCAATGGACGCTGCTAACACAACAGCACGAGTCAGAATGAAAAGCACGAGCAACAGGACGGGCTTATGTTACATGCGCGACCTACCCACCAACTTTCATTCCTGTCGGCCGATTCCGTCTGGGTGCACCCGTCTTTTCCATAATGAGTGTATATGTAACCTCCCCAAAAAAAAAAACGACCGCCCAACAATGTGGTAGGCAATTTGTCATAACTGCTTGGGACAGACAGAACATCAAACACATCCCCAGTACCTCTCGATGATGCCATTGGGTTGCAGGGGCTCGTCCCACTCCACCAAAGCCCAGCGGGAGGTGAGGGTGACTGGACGTGGCGGAGGCTGCTGGGCCGGGGCTGAGGCTTGAGTGCGCAGCTCGCTCAGAGGACCTCGGCTACAGCACAGGAAACAGGTGCAGGCTTCCACTCCGACAGAGTACACAGTAAAGGGCAAGAGGCCGTGTAGGGTCTGCTGGCGGGACGTCCCTTCAGAAAGCTACTCCCAGACAAAGAGTGGGGCACAATGCGATGTTGTGTTAGTGTCCTGCGTTCTGTAGTACCCGAACAGTAAGTCACTGTAGGCACTACGTTTTAGACTGTACTAAACATCGACCGGCCAATTTCCCAGCACCACTGACCATATAGGAGCACGCTGTAGTCCAGCTGTTTCTCTGTATACTGTGTTTTCAATAGGCAGGACCCCCACAGGACCACCACAGAGCAGGTATGATGTGGGTGGTGGATCATTCTCAGCACTGCAGTGACCCTGGCGTGGTGGTGGTGTGTTAGTGTGTGTAGTGCTGGTGTGAGTGGATCAGACACAGCAGTGCTGCTGGACAACTCAGCGTCACTTCTGGACTGAGAATCGTCCACCAACCACATCTATCCAGCCGACAGCGTCCTGTGGGGCAGCGCCCTGTGGCTATGCTATAACGGAGGGCTGTGATACTGAAGGGTGTAGCGAGTGTACCAGGAGGTGCGTGTCCTTTTTCTGGGCGAACACCCTGTAGAGGCTGACGATGCCGTTGGGCTTGGACGGGGGGCTGATGTCCACAACTGCAGAGGTAGCATGGACGCGCAGGAACTTTGGGGGGCTCACACCTTCAGGAGGAGCTGGTCCGGTCCGGCCCAGAGCCCAGGGACTGCCCGCACGACCAGCTGAGTTCACAGCCCACACCTGAAATCACAATGATATTCATATTGGTCCTAGTTTATATTGTGGTTGACAACTGAGTAATAACACAATAACACATGCAACAACAATGTAACTATGATGTTACAAATGCATTATAGTAATACACATTATGGAAATAGATATAAACCATATGAACTGCTGTTTTTCTGACTGGAACAGGTGTGTAATTACCTTCATTATGTGAGTTCTGACATTCGTACTGTTAAGCCAGCTGCAGTACGTGTGCTGTTATATGTTTACCAAAATTTCTGCCTTGGTAGGTGCTGATTAAGGCACAGGGTTTGATCAGGTTACAGCACAAATGTTCCTCTTTAGGTTAAATATTTATATTTATTTATTTATTTGTTTAACATAAGAAATAATCAATGACCTCATAGCCATACGTACATTCTACTTAAATTCTATAGGTAGCAGCCTTATTAGAGATAGACTGCATGTCTGTTCTGAGTGTGGGTGGAGCTAAGTCTTTATTAAATATTAAATTCTGTTGATCGCAATACATTTTAATAATTACGTCCCAGAGGGCCCGATGGCACTCCTGACACCGAGGGTCTCTGAGCTATTGAAGGTTTTTACTTTATTGTATGTGGAGGTATGTCACGCCTGCTGGCTCTCCTCTCACCCCTAATTTCCTGGACTCCATTTCCCATAACCCACCACCTGATGATGTCACTATCACATGTCCTCCATCTTCCAATCCCATTCGGTTTCCTAGATTCGAGTCACCTGCGTATTGATCACACCTGCTGTTAATTTAGTCTGGTTGTGTAGATACTCCTCCGTCACACTGACTCGTGCGTACCGAACGGGTCTCTCTGTGACTACTCCTGTTTGCTACCCTGGTTTTGACTTTATTCTGATTCTCTGGTTTACTCTCTTTTCTCTTTTGTCTTTGCCCTTTTTCTGTACCTTTGCTGATCCGATTGTTGGCCTGGTTTTGACGTCCGCTTGTCTCTTGACTCTTCTATTGCTGCTGTGTTCGATTACAAACTTAAATAAACCTCGCCTTGATTTTAGCTCAGTGCTTGTCACAATCTGTCTATTAACACAGGGTATTACTGGATACTGGTTAATAAGGCATATTAGTGCATGGTGGTGCAATCAAATCATCAGAAGACGTTTCACAGGAGGGCATAATTACGAGGTTGATAAAAAAAAGTCAATGTTCAGAACGTGGCTCAATATCGTAGTTGCATATAGTGCTGTGAACTGCATTCAGGAGGGTTTATTCTCTCTCCTTTATCAATTTGGCTTTGCTGCTAGTGGTTAAGAGTTGAGCATCTCTATGTGGGAATAAACAGAACAGATTGTGGTCTCAGAAAACATCAGTCAAACATTTATATGCAGCCAGCTCCATGACTACTTTGGTTGTAGAAAAGTTCATTGTTATTTTCATTAACTGATGATTTTCTGATTTTCATTTTTAATTTGAGAGGTATTGAATCCAAATGGGCAGGAATCACAACCGTTTCCAGGTTCAACCCAGTGCCAATCACCAAAAAAGGAAGGTCAGATTAGAGTTTGACCAAAAGAAAGCCTGTACAGTCCTAGAACAACGTTTTACAGATGAGACCAGTTAGTTCCAGTGTAGAAAA
>JAMWET010000233.1:0-67500 GCA_024036415.1 Prochilodus magdalenae
TGTATTCCAATAATGGTGGCATCACGTACCCGCTTGGTTGCGGCAACTGTACTCATATCGTTTTCTTGGTCCATTCAGGTGGCACGGAGCCATCATGGTGGCTGAACAAGTCCAGCAAGTTTGGCCATCCAAGCCAGGTGGGGTACATCTCAGTAGCAAAGACCAGTGCTTCACATCAGCGTGATACTCCTCCTTTCCTCCAGCCAAGACCTTTCTGCTGGTCAATCCAGGTAGGCAGCTAATGATGTGTATTAATACTAGTTTGTAACGGCATAGCATAGCTGCAATACTAATTTCCCCCTTACTACCTCCCAAGAAGATCATAAAGTATCAGGAAAGAACTGCAACCCAACGAGCGGCTGACGTTTTAGTCATCATTTGATATACTCACTCCATACCTCAACATTTTACACACGAACATATCAGAGCGTTAAACAATCGCACTTAAGTTCGATGATACCATGTCTTTACTTTATCCGAGTGCAACATTGCATCACTAACAAACCCATTATTGTGACATGCCATTGCTTACAAAGACTTACCCAAAAACAAAACAAAGGAGTACAACTAAACATTTACAGGAAAACCGCCAAGAAAATTTGGCCTGCAGTGAGCTAGTATCATCTGCCTTAGTGCAAGCCCCCAATAGAAATCAGAAAACCTTTCACCATACAAGCAATCAGACACCCCACCATTGTGCAAATTATAGCTCACTAAAACTGCATGTGAGGACTGTCTTTAAGATACTCCGGATGTCTGATAACGCCTTCTCCAAATATATAATCTTACAGGAAGCACTTGCTCACCTGATCACAAAGCATGAAGGCCCTTTGAGTCTAGCCTTGCCCCCCCATGCTAGAACAAACAAACTCTAACATCATCCATTGGTTGAGGTCAATCCCATAACAAAGGGCGAGAAAGATGAATACATCCAGAGAGACAAACCAAGCCCAATGCCCAAGGTCCTGGACAGATAGCTTACCAGTTGCAAACAGCAGCCTGCAGACCATATGCATCAAACCGAAAGCCTCTCCCATCATATGCTCCCTGTGTTCCAAAAGCCAGGCGTTTCCCTAGTTGCGCGAACGAGCTTCATTAAAGTATTGGGTAATGATCGTTTTGGTTTTTGAAGTGCAAATCCTCAATACCATACGCATCTTTTTTTCTACGCAATGCATCTCGTCGCAATTTTCATATATGAACCTTGTCGACCTTGTCATGTCAGAGACAAAGGTGCGGAACTCCATACATGGAGGGAACACGTTTAGTTTGGGTGAATATGGTTGCTATCTGTACTCAATATTAGAGTAAATCATGGAGAGAGTGCAGACAACAAAAACAAAAGAGCTGTTACAGGAGGGAGTGGTGTCATGTTCATGTTTGTTCATTGAAACATGGTTGCTCATTATTAAAGGTTTTAATATTTGTCCATTTGCAAAGGAGGGTAGCCCTAAACATTCAGCTTGTTGCTTGCAATAATGGAACGTTCTGTTCAACTCTCAGCCCAAAACCATTTACAGCTATCTCTGTGGTTGTGCCTTGATTAAACTTGCAGAAGAAGAGGGCACGTGACAGAGCGTTTTGTGGGGTAAATGAGAACACTGTCCACGGGGAGCGCGCTGTCAGCCATCACACTATATTGTGCTCCCTTTGCTGGGTGTGCCTCAATTAACTACAAGATAGGTTGGCAGACATTTCCTTGGCTCTACAGTGTGGCAAAACTTGATGCATGGTGCGCAGTCACAATCTTGGAGCGATCACCCCTCATTGGGGCTAAATGATGGTCAGCCTGTCAGTCTCATCTTGACTTCCTCCCTCATCACTTTCTGTCGACTGCTCTTTCAAATCAACCATCAACATGCGCCCTATTTTTCTTATCCAAAGTGACATCAAGATCACCCTAGACAGGCCAGGATTACTGTGTGAATTCTCTATTGATTTGAGATACAATGCATATAATCCGAAGATAGTCGGGGGCAGTTTCGTCCAGACCTGTCTTAATTAATGTCCTTAAGAGTTGCAGATCTGTAATTCTGGGTAAAGAACAAAGTTTGGCGATGATAGATGATGATGTGATTTTCACCTTGGCACTGTAATTTAGCTCCAGGTTTAGTCCTGGGTTTAGCCAAAGTGGACTCTGGGTGATGACCTAATAACCCCATCATAATAAACCAGATATATCCTTGTCTGAAATTTCTCTTTGGTCATCTTCTCTGCACCTTCTTATGAAAATTGGATATAACTATCACTTCGAGATTCTGCATGAACGTAACACCACACAGTGCGGGTGATGGCTTCTGAACTGCGTCCTGACTCAGAGACATAACTTGTGAAAGTGTATTGATATTGGAATATTTATACCCCACTTGAGCGCATAATTGCTAACCTGTTCCGGAAAGTCCAAGGAGTCCAATATGTTTTCACACTATGGTAAGTAATATAAAGCGTGATGATCATCAGCCATCCATTCTGGGTTGACGCTCTATCTTTACTTCGCCCTCCTTCTAACATTTAGCGCTAGCTATGCCATGAACACAAGTCTACCACAGCCCTTGTCTATTCCATACAGAAATCATTTATAATCCAACATGGATCCATAGGGTGTAATCGTAACACACAGGGTCATAATAGTAACATGAGTAAAAACTCAACAAATATGAAATGAAACACTCTGCATCATGACCCGTAACACTGACATATACAGGTACGTTGATGCTATAATTGATAGTTTCATAGAAATGTATGTGTTTTGAGATCCGGTGTGTGTTGTGTGTGTATATAATTAATACAAAAATGGATATTTATAATATAATTCAACATAGTATTATTTAATATATTATTGTTGTAGTGCATACCACATATATATATAATATAATGGACCTAAACATTATACTATATATAATAATAATGAAAGTCTGGCGTGATAACATATGTATTGATTAGGTATAATAGATACACAATATAACCTTTACTTTTATATATTGGTGTGTGGTGGTGTAGCTATATAGTGTAATACACCATATATAAATACATTAAGGTATGATGTCGTATTTAAGAGTCATGCAAGGTTCACTATGTAGACTATAGTAATAGTTGGTCAGCTAGCTACCGATGAGTTTCCTTAATCATGTACTACCTATTTCGGGCAATTGATACAGAAGTGAACGGACGAATGTCTCAACTACGACAAACTAGGCACACAACACTTCAAACTCAGACACACACAGCAAATTACAGCCTATCTATATAGTCATCATATATCACATTCCATACAATTAAATAGTTTCGCATTTTATTATTTGTGTAAGGGTTTATCATATTTTTATTGACTATCGTAAATATCCTACACATTTACCTTAACTCCATATCCATATTGTCACCAGTGAGGAATACAGTATAACTCGGCACATATGGTACATATGACGACTATGCACCACCACAGAGTATCTTACTCGGCCATGGTCTTATTCAGACTGAGTATGAGCCAACACAAGCATTAGCTAATCAGTTTACTGCAGGCTTTGCATCACATAAAGCCAAACACACTTCCACCGATGCCTAGAGCCAGCCTTAACAGCATGTTCTCTTTTTTTTTTTTTGAAAGGTTCTCACACCTTACCCAATTCAGGGATTTCCTCCTGGATACTTGGGAGCTGTGTAAGAGAAAGGATGACATGTTTTTTTATCCAACAAACTGCTTCCAAAGCTGGATACAAGCATGCCTTGTCAGGACTAAACGGAAGTTCTCTGGTTGTATGGACTGCCCTTCTTGATTATTCATTACCATACGTCCTGTAAAGCTATGGGAAGCTCCCATTTTTTTGTGCGCCTATACCGTTTCCGAATATTGGTGGCAGGTCATCCTTCAATGGACACCACATCCTGCCTGTCCCGCCCGCTGTAATGATACTGGCCATCCACACCTAGTCTACCAGTTTAATACGCGAGACTCAGTGGTAGCTCATTGTAAATCCAGCCATCATCAACAACCCAGAGGATTCCCCGGTCGCCAACCTTGCACCTTCTCTGTGGCGATATGAGGGTTCTCGATCTACAAATGCGTCAAATGTATGCTACAACTAAATGATGTGAAAGGTAAAACTGTGTTTTTGGATTGGTTTAAGTTCAGGGAAAAACTGAAGGTGTCAATGTTATCTAGGACTACCAGCCTCAGTCGCAATCTTTGAAAGTGTATCGTCTCTTTTGCGTGTTGACGCTCAGTAAATTAAATCACAAGTGTTACTATATTGGTAACTGATGCAGGAAATCACAAACTAGGGATGCCTTGGACCTAATCTAATCTATCTATATCATTAGACACAGCGGCCTGATTGCACGTGAAAAGGAGGATCCAGAGTGCACACTGTGATGCATATTGATATAATGCGCATTACAACTGGGTTTCTCTCTCACTTACTCATCTTCTAAACCGCATACTCCTTCTGGGTCATGGGGGGTCTTAAGAGTGGTCGGCTTACAACACTCAATTGCTATGGACTGGAGGCCTGTCCAGGGTGTTTCCGTTTCGCACTGCACAGGGAGAACGATGTCGACTGGAATTAGGCGCTTGAGATCCTGTACCGGGGGACCCTATGACCCAGTAGTCGTCAAGAGGTGGGGCTTAGAAGATGAATGACTTAATGAACGAACGAATGAATGAAAATAGGAGATAATGCTACAAATTTTCATGCAAAAGTGATTCCTATGCACACACACAGACACATTATATATGTATATATATATATATATATATATATATATATATATATATATATTTTTTTTTTATATTTTATAAATATAAATATATTTTATATATATTTTAAGAGTTACAACAAATCATCTCCCCTTGTTGGGTTTTCCCGCCTTACAAGCCGAACCCTTTAAAGCAGACGGACGTTTTTCCTGGTGTAGCATAAAATCCCAGCTAAAACAAGGACCATCTCCTTTAGTCGATTAATCCACAAAGGGGAATGTTCCTGTTTTCCCGAGATGCCTGTTTGGCATGTAATTAATTGCATTAAATTTGGAGGAAGTCCCATAATGTGGTTCATGCTGGCTGGGTCATAGAGACAGTGAACCGCAAGTGTTATACAGGGTCCTGTGAGAACGGTAGGAATAGTAGTCAGAGGACATTAATGGACATGCTGTTAACATTAAAAAGAACAACATTGAAGTGTTTTTATAAATGTCATGTCAAAGCCAAATGAGTGGATGACTTGGAACCTACGTTATTGCAAAATGATATCATGCTGTTGTAGTGTAGAAGTAATATTCTTTGAACCACAGCAGGTCCTTTGCAATGTCTCCATTAGCACCATTATTGCTCAGTGTTTTTCTAATAGTGGATACATGAAGAAAGGTTTTCGCTCTTTGAGGTGCTGTAGGTCGTCTCTCAGCAGTTTAAGGCATCCTCTCAGGTACCAATCCCTACTATAACTGGCTGAGGAGCAAGGTCACCTGCCACACGCAGCTCCTCTGACACTTCGTATAGATCGCCCCTCGGAGAACAGTCCCTGACAAAGCTGCATGTAACGCTGGTGGTATGGAAGCGCAAGGTCTTCTAAAAGGCGCAGTAGGCCCTTTTCAGATGGTAGGTCAAGACTGTCACGCCATCACTCGCATCCTATCCACTCCCACACATAACAGGGACATCTACGACAATAGATGTCTGAGGGAAAAAGCAAGTCGAACATATACCGTCTGAGACTCGGCCCACTAGTACACCCCAGCCATAGGAACCCCCACGTTCCAACCCTCTTGCCCTCACCTACCGTGCCGGGAGGGAGCACCGTCGGGTCATATATTCGGTAAAAGAGAGAATACCTGGAACAGTCCGAGGTGGGCCTGCAGAACCACCAGGTTCAGGAAGAAGCTTGTTAAGGACCTCTAGAGGCTGTCAAACATGGTCACAAAGTCGGCCGAGGTCAGACGCGCAAAAAATTACCGAGAGAGCTTACGACTAACACTCGACATGAAAGAAGCTACGCATAAACCGTGTTATTGTAATTTAATACGACACTCGACTGTGGGGGGACACATCACTAAAGACTGCCGGACTAAACAACCACATGAAGACTTGTCTACCGTGATCGAAAGAGTCAGGGGGACTAGAACAATGTACTACAACACTAAAGACTGTACTGGGACAGACAACCAAACCCCGGATCCCGCGACCATCGATGCACCCCACTGGGCTCCACTCCACTACTGCTCTACAGGACTGTATTGGCACGCGCATCCTTTAAACCTGTATCTCCACCTGTGACACATGCTGAGCTGTAATAACTTACTTAATCGTATTTATTTATTTATCTACTGAAGGCATTCTGTCTATAAGGGTGCAGCTTAGTTAAGTGCTAGCTGCTGAGTTACTACGACCTGGCATGGTGTGTACACTTTATCATATCATATACTGTTTAGCAGAACGCACATACTTTTTTTTTTTTATCGATCGTGTGTTTTGACACTATATATCTGTACTTTGGGCCAGTACGAACACTATTTCCACACACAGGGAAGGGGGCACACATTATAGGGTACATACATTACACAGGAGTAACATACTACTGGACATAAATAATTATTATAAACTGCACTGTGAGGAGGGAGGAGCCTGTCTGTGTTTATCCGTTATACACTGTACGAGACCCATGGTGTTGGTATATACGAGGGGAGGTCCAATGAGAAAGGTATGAAATGACATTGAAATTAAATATAGTGATCATAGAGGAGCCATGATAGATAGTTATTATGTAAACATCTATTATGGTCTATCTGGTACAACCGGGGTAAGCAGAGGAAAAAAAAAAAAAAAACGTCATCATTTTTTTGGTCCTAATTGTTTGAATTAGTTCTGCTCCATTAGCACATGTCCACGGAGATACCCTGTGAAAATTGGGCGTTTCTTTTGTTTGTAGTCGATTTTGAGGGTCACTAACTTTAGTTTGCGATTTACTTTTAAAAACTGTTCAAAGATACTCTTTATTAAAGGTGCCTACTTAGAGAATGAACATATGACTCGTTTACGTAGTATGCTTTTGTAGTTTCATATACTGATCATGAAGAGAAGAGTCTGGTACATACAATAACTGACCCATAATAGCAGTGAACCGCTAGAAGCCACTGTGTGTTCCTGTGATCCAGTACTGTAACCACCACCAATGGATTCTGGTGTTGGTAAAAGAGGCGGCATATAAAACAGGAGCCACTTTACCCAAAATCTCAGGCTGTGTATTACGACACTAGCAGGTCCTTGACGCCTGGAGTCGCACGCCAAAATGATAGGCAGCGGCACCAAATTGACTGGATGTACCAGGCTCAAGTTCGCAGTCCTCGACGTCCTAGAACACAGAGCAATGGCGTATTACACATGACAGAAGTTCTAACCTATTCGCAGGCTGATGAAGGTAGATGTCAGCACGTTGTTACGACTTTCCACTTAGCAATGCGATTCGTGAATGACCTGGTCCGAAGCAAAATGGGGCTGGGTCTTATGATGAGAGTGTTCCATTCCATCACGTTGAAAAGTGCTGTGCAGAGCACGCATTTTAAGGTAAAGGGTAACTGAAAATTTCTGGCACAATAAACTAAAAACAAGGCTGAGCGGATGAGAAGAGGAGGCGCATCTGGAAGGAGGCCCTGGATTAGACATAGATTTTTTAAAAAGTACGAGTTGATCTTATTGCTCTGCACATGGCACATTTCACTTACAAGGAGTTTTCCTAAATAACCCTTGAAAATCATTTATGGAATGAAGGCTTCTTTTGGATGTTGAGGAGAGGGCTCTATTGCACAAAAGGCTCGTATCTTTATTGACGACAGGACTGTGCAAGAGACTGACGTCTGGCGCGCCGCTTTTTGGAGAGTCATGCAAGAAAAACTAAAAAGCAAGACGTCTGCCTTTATTTTATTGTTGTCCCTATTCTAGTCAGCGTCACCCTATTGGGCTAATATTATATCCAGTAGTTTCTATCGCTACTTATTACGTACTTTCATCAAGTTCTAGTCGCTTTCTCTCCGGCTGTCTTACAGAAGAGTTCTGTGTCCTCGAAAAAACCTTAGGCCCGCTCTCTTTTGAATCTGATGGAGTGTCCAATGGAACCTAGTTCATGTGCGCTAGTCTCTTATGTTTCCACGCAGTTCTGGGGCACTTCGTTTCTGTTGCTGAGTGTCCTATATTTTCATGCGTGATGTGATAGAAGTTAGGTGTGCTCATATATAAGCTCGATAGAATCACCTCTAAACCCATGGCCAGGATGTACTTGGTTTTTTTTACTTTTGGCACACCGACGATGATATCTATATATATATAGTCATCTGTTGTGTCATATCATATCAGCCCACAGCGTACACACCAAACCCAGCAGCAATCAAACAATCGGATGTGACCTTGCGCTGTGGGGGTATGTTTGCCATCCGTGATGACAGAGATTCAAGTTTCACACATCGCGGGGGAAAAGAGGTGAATGGGCCATGGCATGGCGATAAATGAGCAAACGCTGAGCTGATGACCCAAACAGCCACACTGCAGACATGCAGGCATTCACGTGGCCAGACATTGTTTTCCTCAGGACATTGGGAGTCAATCCTGTGCAAGTTGCTCAGCACGCATTGGGAGGAGGGCTGGGCATCGGCACTCAGGATACAAGGCACACAGACGAGTTCACCTCAACGGACTAGCGACCAGCGTCACGCAGACACCAGAGGACTGCTAATGGCGTCGTACCATGGAGGACTGTTCAGTCGGAGGGAACACTAAGACGGCAGTCTGTGTAGCATCTTCAGTGAGTATCATCTACTAATCATGTGCCAAAACAACAAAAACCCCTGCTCATAGTCCGTTTTAGACATTTATTCAGCATTTTGTTTTGCTATCTCTGGTAATCCTATCCCCTGTTCGAGGGTTACACTGTGAAAAACGACTACAGATCACACGCTTACACTACTGTGAAGTACATCCTTACTTCAGTTACAGATGTCAGGTTTTCAGAACTCATGTCCGATGTTTAAACTAACTTCCTTCTTATCGCCTGGTTATACAAGGAACCTGCAAGAGGGGAATAAAGTATAAATGACTGTTGTGTAGGTACTGCCACAAGAAGGTTCTTTATTTGAAAAAAAAAAAAATGTGTTAACAAGAACATAAACCCTCCCATAGATCTGGGTATAAAAAGGACTGGTTCTGAAGGTTTGGTGCATATTCACTGCAGAGCGCCACTGTGACCTGCCATAGATTTCAGAAGACAAGACCTTCATAAAACAGCAGAGTAAGTATCAATAAATATATAGTAACCTGAAATAAACACTGATCACTGGGAGTCTTCATTAGACTAAGGCATAGCTGATGGGAGGAATGGGGGTCCTCAGGGAGCTGGGGGTGGGCATGGAAAGCCAACGTAAGGAGGACCATCATGGTCATGGGGTGAAAAAAGGTAGGGTTACTGTGAAAGAAGGTGTGGTAGCTACCAGGACCGTCAATCTGGTAAGGTGCAGAATGATATTTGGTTGGTTAAAAACAAACTTACAATAGAGAAAGCAACACAGAGGAACCCAGGTATTAGCTCTGAGACAACTGCAGGTATATGAATTTAAATTTAACTGAATGTATGTGATGGTTTGAAAAGCACATGCGAATGCAGACAGTGTTTAGATCGCCTTTGTCTCATTGTCCTATGCAGAATAGGACAGTTGCAACCCTGTGGGGACGATGTCCAAAGTGTAAGAAAAACAGAATGCCACAATGTGCAATTCATTTAAATGCCATTTTATTGTTTCAGCAACATATCTCAAAATGGTCAGACAGGCTGATGTTCAGCACTCTGTGTTTGGGAACTGAGGAGACGATTGCTGTAGTTCTGAAAATGAAATGTTTGATTCTCGCTTGATTCCGTTTTTCAGCTACTCCACAATTCGAAGTATCCTTTCGCTTTCTTTCATAATGCTCAAAATTGTGTTCAGTGGTTGACCGGTCATTTTAGCACCTGGACCCTATACAGAGTTATGTTGCTGTAATATGTGTAGAATGTGGATTGTGGTCTTAAGCAGGACCTTACCTGAAAAAGATTTATATTCCAAAACTTGTCTATATACCGAAGCTGATTTTTTCAAATTTGGTGGAACCCCAGGGCACACTATGCCTCAGTCCATCTGAATAAGCTCGGGTCCAGAGAAGGCTGTGGCAGTACATCTGGTTTCTTCTTGCATGGTACAGTTTTGACTGTTGGGTCAGTAACACACTGAATTCACAGAAGATGGTTTTAGGAAGTGTTCCTGATCCTATGACAGTGACCTCCACAAACGTGTTCGTTTTTAACGCAGTGCCATCTGAAGATGACTGTCATTCTGTACTGGTTTGGGTCCTTGCATACAGAGATTCTCTGGGTTCCCTGAAACTTGTAAGGACATTATGTAGCATAGATGGTGATAATCTCCAAGTTCTTTGTTATTTTAGGTTGAGAAACAATTTTTTGGAATTGTCACACACTTTGCCGGCTCAGTCTTTCACAGAGTGATCCCATCCTCCCATCCTCATCTTTGCTTCTGAAAGACTTCTGAAAGACGTCACTGACCTGCTGCCAATCAACGTCATTAATAGTGAGATGTTACACCAGGTGTTGTTTTAGAATTACACATCTTTTTACCAGTCTTTTGTTGCTCCTTCTTGGAAATGTGTCGCTGGCATCAACATGTCTTCTCTGTATTATTTTGACATCACAATTCATTACACACAGGCCGTCCATTGAGCCAGAGGAAAAGATGAATGTGTGGGTTCTGCTTCTGCTGTCTGTGGTACCACACTCCTTTAGCATATGTAAGTACATTGAACACAGACACCAAACTGGGGACAAATTAAAGTCCACCACTTGTTCAGGACTGTACACTTTACCTGGCAGCCATTATAGATGCTTTTTCGCTGAATGTGTGTTCTCTACACTGTTTGTAGTTCAAGAGCTGAGGGTGGATATCGACTACCCCGGAGACGATATCCAGCAGATCTACTCTCCAGATGCTTCCCACTGTCAGCTTGCCTGCACTGAGCACAGCTCCTGTGTCTACTTTGCCTTTCTAAGATCTGACTGGACCACAGACAGCAGGTTTAATTCCTTTTAAATATTCTAAGGCTTAAAGTGCTGAGTGTTCTAACTGAGAGTAAAAACGCTCAGTGTTTCTGTAGGACCTCTTTGGTCTTGTGTAGTGAATCAGAGTTTGTGTTATGGTGTAAAGTGTGCTTCACGGGGCAATAACCAAAAATGTTTAAACTGGAATAAAATTCCTTTAACCTTTAAAGGAATTTCCACTGCTATCTGAAGTACACAGCCTCTGGAAGACCGTCCCAAGTCACAAGTGTTAAAGGAATAACATCCGGCTTCTCCCTGACCCGTCAGGACTACACAACACGTGAGCCCAAGACATTTTGTCTTAATGCTACATGTTCCTTATTCTGGGTTATTAATACTGTGAAAACTGTTGACTAGATTTGAAATCACTCTACCTTATATTTAGTAGTACAGTATTTTATGGTAATTCCTAGTTTAATACAACACCCCCCTTCCCCCAACAGGTCCCTGTTTTTCATCCTTATATAAGGACACAAATTTCCCAGGACTAGACTACCGTGAACTCCCCTCATCTAGCGCTGAGGAATGCCAGAAGGCATGTACCAGTGATCCATACTGCCGGTTCTTTTCTTTTACAACAAAGAGCTACGCAGTGGCAGATAAACGGTGAGTGGAAACACGACTGGCATCATTGTGTTAATGTTCTACAATATTTCTTTTTGGGCTGCAGTTCTGAGTACATGGCATTTCTCATTTCCCTGCAGACAAACGTGCTTTCTAAAATACAGCTGGCCTTTCCCAATGCCGCCAACGATCACCAGCAAAAACCTCCATGTATCTGGATTTTCACAGTCACTATTTAAGGCCAATGAAAGTTACAAGCAAGGTAGATCTGAATCGGTCATTGAAAATTGATATCTCTAATGGCATCGCACCTGTATCTTACCTGTGAATTTCTATGTTGCTGTGTTCCACCCCTGCAGAGTGTAGTGAGGTGACCTTTGCCAACTTAAACTTCCCGGGCAACGACTTGGAGCAGCTTTCTGCTGGGTCTCCCCAACACTGCCAGCACCTGTGCACCATACATCCCCGCTGCAACCACTTCTCATATATTTCCGGGTAAAAAAACGAATGACACAGAAGTGGAAGACACACCTCCTTTCATATTCTTCAAGACATATATTCAAATGTTATGATATTTTGATATTTTCTTTTTAAGGTCCCAAATGCGCTGCTACCTGAAGTACAAGCCAGCTGTGAACGACCCAGTTAAGCAGGATGGAGTGTATTCAGGATTCCCATCATGCACCTGCAAGCCCTTTAATAGTTAGGTTTACACACACATACATACATATTTCATATAGATACGAGGAAGTGTGTGTGAGTGCGCGTGTATATACATATCTACACTGTCTATTTTATCAGCTGCACTTAATAGTCAGGACCCCTACAGGACCACCACAAAGCAGGTAATGATGTGGGTGGTGAATCATTCTCAGCACTGCAGTGACACTGACGTTCTGGTGTGGAAAGATCAGACACAGCACGGTGTTTAAACACTGTGTCCACTCACTATCCAGTCTATTAGACACTCCTACCTTGCTGGTCCACCTTGTAGATGTACAGAGACGATAGCTCATCTGTTGCTGCACAGTGCAGTGTTGGTCATCCTCTAGTCCTGCATCAGTGATCACAGGGTGCTGCCTACAGGAGACTGCTGGATAGTTATGGATGGTGGAAGGTTATCAGTCTAGCAGTGACCCTGTTGTGTCTGATCCACTCACATCAGCACAACACACACTAACACGCCACCACCACCATGTCAGTCTCACTGCGGTGCTGAGAATGATCCACCATCCAGGGTTCCAGACCACTGAACAAAGTATACAGAGAAACAGATTCACAGTAAGTGTCTGTAACTGTAAGTGTCTACAAAGTTCTCCTATATGGTAAGCAGAGCTGATAACATGGATATAAAGAATGTACAGTAGATACATAGAGGTGGTTTTAATGTTATGGCTGATCGGTGTGTATACATATATTTTCTTCTTAAAGTCACACCATTTGAGAATGTTGACCTCTCTGGAGCTGATTACCGTGCTGTTGTGACAACTGATCCTGGAAGCTGTCAAAATGTCTGCACAGAGGATCCGGACTGTCACTTCTTCACCTACGTCCTTCCCTCCATCCCTGATCCTGTCCACAGGTAAATATCTCTACTCGGAAACACAGAAACTAACACAGCTCAAGCTGAAATCTAACAGAGATTCCTATTCAGACTTACTGTTTGTGTCAGTTGACTTGAGCTTTGTGTTGTTTCAGGAATAAGTGCTACCTAAAGCGGGTCATGACTCTGCCCAGGCCTGCTACAGTGGTCTCCATGGCGGGCGTGGTGTCGGGCTTCTCTCTGAAAGGCTGTCCAGACCTGAATCCAACTACCTGAATTCCTTGGATCAGTCAGTGATAAGAAAAAGGGTGCATGACTTTCTCTCTCCCTCTCTCATGTGATTTGCATGCCTGTATGATTGTTATAAATCGTGTTAATATGAATATGATTTTAATGACTGTGTGTACGTTTATGCCCTTATGCCGTAAGGTAATCTCCTTATTCTAAACTGGGAGGTCTTTCTTTACCCCTCTATGTCCAATATGACCAGTCACTCCTTCCCTGTAGAAGGTCCCAGAACATGATGTCTTAGTCTCTTCAAAATTGAGTATGCTCCCTTGGCTACCATTTCAAAAGTACACTACCAGTCAAAAGTTTGGAGACACCCAACTGGATGTTGTTGGTGATCTTAAAAGACTCTACAGTCTCACACTTACCAGCTCCAACTGATGAGAGTCTGAACCAGTACATATCCTGAGATACCACATATACTCTTGATGTACCACAGTATGATATTCCTACATATCTCCACCTCTAATATATATATATACACGCTAGCAGCTCCACTGCAGGGTAAGAAAGCTGGTTCATCCTCCTGTACAGCTCCACTCTGGAAGGTTTTAAGGTGGACAGCATAATTAGCCCAACAATAAGGTAACCTTGTAGAAGTAGCTGTGTCTAAACTTTTGACTGTGGCAACCCACATGTCTTCTGAATATGAATGAGTGAACTTTGTTTGCAGCCCATACCTTTCACACAGAGCTCTGCCTGAGTGGAGTCTCCAGGTCCTGCATTGCTGATGGTCTAAGGAGTATAAGTACCATGCTGAACCTCTGGCAGCTGTCTTCATTCCTGCAGATGAAGCATTTACACAGCCGAGTCACATTATCCTGCACATAGCTCATAAAAGAAGTCACATGACATAGTTGGTATACAAGGTGTGCGGTACAAGCTGATTGTCCTCCCTGCGGCGGATGGGATTCTCTAGTTAGACAATGTGTCTGGTTCCCTAATTCCCCAGACCTGTACCTAATCGAGCATCTGTGGGACCACCTTGATCATCATGGCTCTAGATACCTGTGACAACCTAGCAAGACTGTCCTGACCCCCCACCCCAGCCCGTCTAGCTGCTGCCTGTGTCGCACACGGCAGTTACTCTGGATATTAATAAGTCATTATAGCATGACTCAACTGTGTATGTGCCATCGTATACATTTTCCACTTTCCTTTCTATGTAAATCGTTTGTTGCTAGCAAAACATGAATCATTTTAATAATCATAAAGCTTCCTAAATAAATCTGATGAGCATTATTTGGCAGTGTGGCCTCTTTATTTTCCAGTTACTGGAGTATTCTAATATACTCCATGAATGTGACAATAGAAATGATATAACGCTTCCACGCAAATATGAGTGTAAACTTTAGAAAGCGGTGTAGAAAGGGTGGTGACTCCAGTATAGAGTTTCTCACCATGCAGAAGAAGGATCCAACGTCTCCCTGATGCGAAGCATTTAGCACAAGGTCCTTCCGATTCTCCACTAAAACAGTTCTTGCAGATAGACCCTGGTTAAGAGGTAGCACTCCCTCCAGCTACGCAGGTGTATGAAATTAAGCCTGATAAGTCTTAGAGGAACAAAACAGATCAGCTTAGAGCACTTGAACCTCAAAAAAGTTTTTCAGAGAGTCGGGAGAAGTTCAGTTCTGTGTATTCTTTCAGGTCACTGTAGATGCAAAGAAAAAAGGTCCTTTAAAAAGCATCACGTTGACTCGGAAACAGCTGAGAAATGTAGAAATATTCATAACAGTGCACCAAATACAGAGGAAGCTCTTGACGGTGTCGCTCCAGTAAAATGGAAGATAAACTCACATATTCTGGAAAATCCATGGATAAATGAGGAAATACGCCAGGTTAAGAGAATCTGTGGTAATTCAAGGCGTCTATGGAGGAAAACAAAACTGCAGGTCCACTATGATGTCCTCAGAGAGCAGACCTTCACCTGCACTAATGCTATGAAAAAACCCAGACAGCCATACCTCTCCGGTGTAATTAACAAACACAAAGAAAATACAGGACTCCGCTTCTCCGCTGTAGACCAACTCATTAATCCTAATGTCTCTGCTAACAGGTCTTATGGGGACTTGTCTTCTCAAAGTTTGCAATTTAAATGTAAAATAAAATAGCACTGATAAGGCAAAGAGCAGAGCTCAGCAAGCCAGAGCAAGTTCCAATAACCTTCCTGACGAGCCCCTACACAGTAATGACCACTTTCTCTCGATTATCAGATATCAGGATCTTACCGCTATCATAAACACATCAGGCTCATTCTTTGAGATGGTGTCTGACTGTGTTCAGAGTGACGTCCTAACCATCGTTAACAGTTCTCTGTCTACAGGTGTT
The DNA here is from genome assembly GCA_024036415.1 of Prochilodus magdalenae. NCBI lineage: Eukaryota > Metazoa > Chordata > Actinopteri > Characiformes > Prochilodontidae > Prochilodus > Prochilodus magdalenae. The sequence goes on from JAMWET010000233.1 coordinate 15,841, forward strand.
TCTCCAGGTGCTTTTAAGACTACCATGGTATATATGTATATATGTGTGTGTGTTTGTGTGTAAATATATAAGTATATATCATTAATTAGTTAACTAATTATTAACATGTTGACATTTAACAATATAACTGCCTTAAGTTTATTAACCTTTGGTTTAATTATTTATTTAAAAAATGGTTTAACTGCCCTCCAGAAAGAGGTACCGGAACATCCGAGCCAGAAGCACCAGGTTCAGGAACAGTTTCTACCTCAGAGCTGTCAAACTGATCACACCAGCAGCGCCTAGCAGAACATGACTACACCACTAAAGACTGCTACTGATTTCTAGTTCCACCACCTCACAAGACTGTCTGCACCGCACTTTAACTCAACCTGTATACTTGAACATCCAGTGTTGTTTTTATTTTGTTCTTATTTATCTAGATTTATTTATCTATACTGAACATCTGTACAAAGCAATTTGGCTGTTACCGAACATTATGCTGCTATTTTCCCACCTGCACTGTACACTTTATATATCCATACTGTTTAAACCACACACTTACTGATACTGCGCTACTCTTTGCACATGTCCTGTACACATACTGTACTGTACACATACTGTACTGTATGCACACATTGTTTTTGTCTATTGTCTTTGCACTACACTATCTACACACACACACATACATATATACACACACATATATATATATATATATATATATATATATATATATATATATATATATATATATATATATATATATATATATATATATATATACACACACACATATATATATATATATATATATATATATATATATATATATATATATATATAGACACACACACACACACACACACACACACACACACATTATTCAACTGCACTGGAGAAGGAGCCTGACCGTGTTTCGTTATACTGTACAACCCTGTATTGGTATAATGACAATAAAGTTGAATTGAATTAAATTGAACTTTACAAAGCTTCCCTCAAACATAAGCCTTTTTCATGATAGCCTATCAACTCTGCAATTCTGCTGTACGTACATGATTAGAGGTGTTGTAACTGTAAAATTACTGTTTCTCAGCATCCGTACATCTGATTAAACTGAAACTTTAAAATCCGTCTAAAAGATCATGCTTGCAAGGAGTGCCTAAGGACAGACAACAGCATGCTGGCAAGCATTTAAAGGGCTCAACACTGATGGACCATCATGAAATTTCCAAGATATGCATTATACATAGACAATTTCTAACAACTAGTGAAGCCCAGTCAAATTTTAGCCACTAGGGGTGGCTATTCAGGAAAATCAAGTCAACCCTATACATATTTTCACCGGTTGTATATACGCACATGCAGCACAGTACTCCAAACCAAGTTTATTAAAAACGCAGTATTATTTTGCTAAGAGTGTACCATGGTATTCTGAACAAAAATTAGACCTAAAAGGAAATATAATGTATTAAACAGGGATGGAAACAAAAAATATCATAAAGGCACGTGCACATAGGTACAGAACTGAATAAATCCAACACCAGGCTATATATTATGTATACTGATTTTATTTATTTAAGTCATCAAGGAAATGCAGAAAGAGATGGGCCCTGACAGCGTGCAACACTGCTTCTTGTTCTGGTATACAGAGCTGAGGCCTGAATTATCATGGCTTAACACCTTCCCACACTCAGAGCACACTTCCTTTAAGCACGTTCCCGTTCCTTTAAACTTAGCCGAGAAGGAATTAGTGAATTAGTCTTTGACCGCACCAAATTCCTCTCAGTGAATGATCGCTTACCTTGGCATAGCTTTGGCTTCGAAGGGACGGGGGAGAAAAGACAGCGGATCATCCACTTGTAAGCAGCTTTTTTGCATAAGATTCTAAATCTGACACAGATACATGTCCTTTTAGCTTTACATACTGCATTAGCTTATGGAAGTAATAATGGTGCTTAAAGCAAACCATAAGCGAGATTAAAAAAAACAAGCGTTTTAGAGCCCAAACACCAGTCAGAGGTCACAATAGCTTAAGTGACTGGGTAGAGAAAGGGCTTGAAGTAGTGGTTAATATAAAAAGAGTGAAAAGTCATGATCATCTGCGATTACGTATAGATCATATTTAAAGAAAAATCTTTTTAGCTTCGCCTCTAAAACAGAAAAAAAAAAAAAAACAAAAAAAAACAGACATATAAACACAGATGATAATGTTGTCTCCGAGACGTAAAATCCCAATACCCAAGTGAAGGTGAGTGAACATGGGGCCACTTCCACTCCTCCCTTCCCAAATATGTGTTTACCTGAGTTGGTGGTGGTATTCAGGTTGTGTGGCTGTCCACTATTGCATGTCACCAAGAAGACTGAAGACTGAAGCATTCACACAAGCTCCACAAAATTTAGTGCACCCCATCACCACATCCAAATACCTGTCCTGCAGGTTCCTCCTCTGCAATTCATCAAACTGCTATACTTGAGAACAAAGAAGAGAATGGGGGGGAGAGAGTGGAGGGGGCTTTAGCATGAAGTGGAGGGTTAACCGTTTCGCACCATAACCATCTTTTCCTCTTTAAGATGTGTTAAGACCGTCTTGGAATGCACAATATAGTGTATAGAGATAAATATTGCCATTACTACAAGCGTGATTACTGTAGATACATACAGTTGCCTCCATATCACTAGAGGCACCCGAAAAATTTGGCGTCTGGCCGGACTCCGACCTCATCCGCAAAGATCTGCGAGAGCGGCACTGAGCGGCACAGACCACTTAAAATAAGACGCTGACTCTTCCTGACGCTCACTCCTCGTCTGTGGCCTCCCGTTTGGACTCCTCCAGCTTCTGATCCACGTGTTGAGGGGGAGGGCTTGGAAGAGGCACTACTTCCACTGCAGGCAACGCGGATCCGTCTGGCTCACTGTCCTTTCTTTGAGAGAGTTCTTCCTAAGCACACATAAAAAATTAAGACAACTCCATATGCCATAGTCCATTTCGAACCTACACCATATTGCCCAAAGTATTCGCTGGTCTGCTTTTACCCACAAATGACCTTGAGTGACCTCCCATCCCTGTTCTAGCTGCACACCTTTTGCAGCTAGAACAACGCTAGGTGATGTAAGGCTTGGATGCAGCTGCTTGGCTCTGCATATCATTTTATTTGGTGGCCTACCACTTCACAGCTGAGTTGCTGTCGGTTTCGATTGCTCCCACTTTGTTATAATCCCACTGACAGTCGACTGTGTAATACTTAGTAGTGAGGAAATTTCACGACTGGATTTGCACAGGTGGCATCCTATCATGGTACCACACAGGAATTCACTGAGCTCCTGAGAGCGACCCATTCTTTCACTCATGTATGTAGAAGCGGTCTGCATGTCTAGGTGCTTGGTTAAATACACTTGTGGCCATGGAAGTGATTGAACCACTTGAATTCAATCATTTGGATTGTTGAGGGAATATTTTTGGCAATATAGTGTATTTCCAGAGGACTGTTGTGGATTAAACATTACATGCCATTTACATTACATATCACTTACATTACATGACATTTAATATATGATAAGACAAAAAAGGGACAGAACATTAAAGATTGTTTAGTGTTTTTGAGGCAAAGGTTGATCATCTTTCAGGACAATAAAGCAATAGCAGATCGGTATCAGCTATTAGTCCATTGTGCTGAAAGATGATCCGTTATGCCCCGTTCACATGGTTGCACAAAAATCATGCCACACCTCATAGCTGCCTGTGGCATAATGCCACACAAACGTGACATGGAGACAACTTTACAGGTGAAAATGTACACCTAACTTGGTTGTATAATACTGAGTCTGTGTCTGGAATTCAACAAAGAGATATTTGGCTCCTGCTTTTGGTCTAACACAAACACGTGAACACAGCATCAGTCATCTTTACTAGCCCCTCTGCCTTTACTGACTATACTAGTCATTTACTCTCAAGTGTTACATCCGTTTAGTACTGTTAAATATAATGAACATAATGAAGATGAGTTTTACAAGTAGCATTGTCTGAGGCAAGGTTTTAAAAAAAAAAAAAAAAGCCAAACTGCCCACATTTTGTCAAAAAGTTCTGTATTTCCGTCTTGAGTTTGACACAACAACCTTAGAGATCTGTGACCAAGAAGCCCTGCATAGAAGGGCAGCAAACTTTACTTCACAAAATATGACTTTCGTTATTGATCAGCTCTCAGGCCACTGCACGTTCCTGACAAGCCCCTACATCAGTAATGACCTCTTCCTCTTCATTATCATATATCAGGATCTTACACATCAGGTTCATCCACATGTGATATTCATCCTGAAATATTTGTGTTGAAAGTTGGCCATTATTGGTGCCCTAGTGACAGATCCTTCCATCTCCATATAACAGACTCAATGAGTAACAACAAAGTAAAAACCCCAAGTTTCCCCCCCAAGAACACTAGACATAAAAAGCCGGTGCTTACAGGTGGACAGAAGAATCACAGTTAGAGCTGAAAACATTTCACTGGCCTATAGCTTGAAATCAAGAAGTGAGCTGTCATCCGGGTCAAGCGTTCCGATCATTCTAAAAATTATAATAAAGGCTCTTATTTTCATGTGTCTGTAGCTGTTTCAGCAGTCTGCTGCACACACAGCATTTACACACACCTCTTTGATTCCTCTCTACTAGCCTTCTCAATGTTTTCAATACAGGCTGTTTTTCCTGTATAGTTTGTTTAATTTTCTGACCATTGCACACTATAGAACTCACAGCCATTTGGTGGTCCATTAAAAAGTAAGCATACTTGAAAGTCACCTCCGATTACTTCAGAATCAGAACGCAAGGCAACCAGGCCATTCACGGTGATGTACTCTTCCAGTTCAGATCCAGACCTGGAAATTGGCTTCAGATTGTGAAAATCTGAATGGAAGGGAAAACTGGGCTTTAGTTCATGTATTGTAGGTTTTGGACACCATCTCACCTGCTCAGAGAATCGCTGATTCACAACCTGATCTCCAAACTCCTGGTTCTCTAACTCTTCGCCATTTGAGTGGCAGCTGGGGCTTGGCACTTCTATTCCATGGCTCTCAAGAATAGCAGCCTCTGAGAATTCAACATGGGATGGCATCAGAAGTGTGATAGCAAACAAGGAAAAAAGAGAACAGAGCAGCAAACCCAAAACTGATCAATTCTGAGATATTTAGAAAAATCACGTTTTATATTATTTACATAACCTTCTGCAATCACTTACCTATGTTAGCACGTCTCTTCATCTCCTTCCTGCGATTGGCAAACCAGTTATACACTTTGAGCGCAGTGACTCTCTCAAACTCGGAAAGCTTGCACCCTGGGACCACATTATTTCAAAACAGAGGAATTCAGTCATTATGTGTCGATCTGCACCATCTAATCTGTAGGGTATTCAGGCTGCACCAGTCATGTCATAGGCCTTGCAGAGCTTGCTGCTTGTCTGCATGAGATAACTCACCAGGTTTTTGGATGACTGAATTGCAGGCATTCGCAATCTCCTCTCTCTTGGCTTCATCAGGATACTGATTCTCTATAAAGAAACTGGCAGACAACAGATGATCAAACAGGGCAAACAACAGTGCTGCAGACTCTTCTCCAGTCACCGGAGAACGTGATCTACACTCCTGTTGTATCAGTAGGCCCTCTAGTGTCAAACAGGTGGCATTACATTGAAGTAGAAGCGCTAACATTAAGCTTACTGTCATGCATATTACAGAAATTACAATAACAGATCAAATCTACTTAATAATAACTACTCCAGTGTCAGACTACATCAGGGTCCCTTACCCACCGTAAGATGACCTCAAGTGACCTACAGAGAGACTGGCGAGCGGTGGCTGGGGTGAAATGCACAGCAGGCATGGTTCTAAAAACAGGCTTCTGGAGGTCATTAGCGATTTTCTAAATAAACAGATCTAATACAATATCTGATCTGGAGTTTGGGAGACATGGTTCCAGTAGTGTAGAGAATCAAACAGAACTGAGGAACTCTGGTCCAACACAAACCCAGAACCTGTACACCTAGAGACACTGATCATTTTGAGGTGGACTCTTAAATTTCCCCAGAGCTGTAGATCTACTCTAATAAGTTAACATACTTTTACTATAATTGTTGCTAGTTTGGTTTTATTTTCCAGTGTATTGGGTCTTGTCAGCCAGTGTGTGTGTTTTATAAGGATGCTTGAATCTTAGAGATGCCAGGAAAGCCAGGAAACAGCTGCATTAATACAGAATAAGCCAAAAATATCATGCTATATATCAGCTCCTGAAAAATATAATATCAGTCGAGCTCTAACCCTGACTGCTCACTGTGATGATGTTTCCTGAGAAATATTTGAGCTACTTGACAAACACACATTAATAAATGCATGCAGGTTGGGATGTTGGCTGTTGACTGTTCGAGAGCGGAGTGCTCAGTCAAGGCAAAAGGACCCTTATTCAGTGATCTAAAGGCTGCCCAGAAACTCTTTGCTCACCTCTCCATGATTGACTGACACTCTTTCCTCCAGGTAAAGCGGCTGCCCCTTCGCAGTCTGAATGGCCCCCCCACAGCCACCCTGTCTCCAGGGCTACCAGCAACCCTCCAGTCTGGTTCTTCTTTGACCAGGGAGCGCATCGATAGAGTAGCACCTGAAGGGGACATCAGACAAACACAAGACATGGGAAATAAAGTACTCGACATACAGCAGCCCATTTTTAGACTTTGTATTAGCATATTAATCTTAGCATGGCTGGACAAAGACTACAAAACCAAGCCATTTTATCATAAACTGTAATGCCTAGTGTGATGTTAATGCTCTCTAGGTCATGCACTACCTATTACCTATCATACATCTTTAAAGGGGAATTCCACCAACTGTTCAACATTTCTGCATAATTAAATCAATGACACAGAAACAATCATTTAGATGGTTTTCCAGACAGGGATTGTGCCTAGCTTTGCTTTCAGTCAAGAACGTGTAATCAGCTTATAACTTTATGGCTATGTTTAAATTGCAGTCCCAACTCACAACACACATACATATATATATATATATATATATATATATATATATATATATATATATATATATATATATATATATATATATATATATATATATATATATACACACACATACACACACACACATACATACATACATACATACATACACACACAAATGTGTTAGGTATCAGTGTGCACAGCAAGACTATGAAAACTATAATGCTACTTGATACTTGAGACTATAAAGCATCTTGATCATTTCAATACTGATTCGGGACATCTGTAGTCTGATAAGTACTCCAATCAAACTCCCCATAATTTCAAAAGGTCAGGACGAGACCCTTAACAGCAACATCTTCAATATGCCTGACAGTGTGATCACACTTTTTCATGTTGGAGGATGAGCGAGACAAATACAACTCTCCCTCTGTTTCAAACACAATTTTCTTTACAGCCATTTTCCATCGTTGTATGGCCGTGTTTGCAGCTCAGAGACGCCGAGCAGGATGAGCAATGGCTCACTTAATGAGGGTTGAAATCTCAATGCCACCCCAACCACGTTCTTGCATACAGAAAGGCAAATATCCATCACAGAGTTTTGGGAGCATGTTGTGCAGAGCCATTTTTCATAGGAGTCTGGATTCAGCATTTCAGCGGAACCACTGAAAACCAATCTGCCATGATCTGACCATCTGTAGAGGCAAGTCCCCGGGTACACGCACCATTAGGTAAGAAAATGGGTGTACAGTGGAGGTAGCCATAGTGAGGTTCGCACGTGTGGGTCCCATCCCTACTCCTGACTAGAATGGCATATACAAAATCTCTCTAAATGACTTTTTCAAAACATTAATGCTCTCTTTATGCAGAAACTTTGAAAAGCTGACAAAATCCCCTTTAAAGTACAACAGCTGAGGAAGCTTCCCTGCAGGGTGGTGGTTACCTGGCTGGGACTGGTGTGCAGAGTACCATGGGAGCAGGTGCATCAGTAGTTCTCTCTGTCTACTCCAGGGGGTGTCAGTCCTGCTCCTGGGACCCTGAGTTTGCTGGTTTTCACTCCATCTGATCCCTTCAAGCCATTTAGGCAATCAGAAAACTGTATGTTAACTAGGCTTACTTCCAAAGGCCAACAACGTGTCAATCATTCGGTGTATACATCGTCCAAAAACTGTTCATTCTACTCAATCGTGTTAAGATGACCATAACTCAATGCATTAAGTATGCAGGGACATGCTCAACACTGCAGCACTGCAGAGGATTACCAAGCGACATGCTCAGGGCTCTGTTAGTAGTGTTAGGTGGAGCAGAGACAACATGAAAACCAGCAAGTTCTAGGCCCAGGATCAGGACTGAGAGCTACGGTTCACAGCCTAGTCTGGGATACAGTAGAAAGGGCGGGAAAAGGTAAGGATACCAGAGAGTTGCCCACAACCTCTGTGCTTCTTTATCACTGCCCTTTAAACACTGCCATTTCCAATCTCTGAAAGCGAGTCAATGAGTGCTTTGGCTGGGTGACAGGCTCTTAAAGTCATTCCCCAAACAGGATTTGCCAACCCGGCATTAAATCAATAACATAAAATTATGCTAAGTAAAATCAGTTGGTTTCACATCTATAAATTACGTCAACAGTTTTTAAGGCCTGTTTCAGACACCATATACACTGACTCAACCATTTAAGCTTCATGGAAAGAGAGTAGCAGGTTAAGTGTGAAAGAAAGTGGAAGTTAGAGGAATGAACAAACCTATGCAACCTCTGCTTTCCTCTTTGTACCCTCAGGGTAAAACCTGGACTAACTACAACTAAGTCCAGCTCAACACTCCTTCACTGTACTGGCCAGACCGGCTGTGCTCACCTGGGCTGTTACGTTCCAGGAGGTACCAGCGATAAAAGGCTCTGCGCTTGGAGTCACTCATCTCCAGACCCTGCTGCAGTAGCCACTGGGAGATGTAGCTTTGACTAATACCTATAACAAGGAACACAATCAGAGAAACACACTCCGAGTTCAGCCAAAACACATGTTCAGAGACAGAACCTTTCATTACATGCAAAGCAACAGTAATATGTGACATAGTGGGAGTACCTGTGACTTGTCCAACAATAGCCTGAGAGATCCTCCTGTTATTTAGAAAAGCCTTGATCTCCTCCTTCACCAGGTTACTGTCCCTCCTAAAACCCACACACAGCTACGCATAAGAGCGGTGCATTAAAACATACAACACCAGCCAATGCGGTAATCGCAACACCACTGTGGCATGAGGCAATATACCCCGTAAGAGCTGGGCGATATGGCAAAATGGGATATTTGACACGATGCACAATGTGTCACAATACCTACATCTGATCAGTCAGCACAGACAGTACCATGTTTCAAAAGGAATATCAAATTCTGATGATGATTTTTAAGTACTGACAAAACCCCTGATACGCTCAGAAGCTATTTTTGTGACATGCTGTGATGTACTTCATCACAATAACGATAAATGCTAACATCCAGCTCAGCTCTAACACCCCCATATTAATATAATAATGATGATGTTGGGCTAAATTATCAACACTTCAGCCCTAGTTAGGCCGAGATGATATAGCGTGGCCCATGACATCACAGAATCCAATCACAGAGACATTTTTAGAAAACAACTTAAGTAGATCTCAGAGCGTCTGTTCTGGGCAGACCAAGTGAGTTACTGCGTCTTCCCCTCCCCAAAGATAAACGACAAGCACACATGACTGCTGTGAAACACAAACAAATTTGAGTATTTTAATAAATATTTAGAAGCATTTACGTAAAGACAATCATTAACATGCACATATGATTATTATAGATGGCGTTTTGGGCTACTTGGCTGTTTGTTTGTTGGAAAGGTAATTGGTTTTTAATTCTAACCACCTTCAGACAGCAAGTAACCCTTTGTGAGGAGGTTATCCTGTCCTTTATCACCATCATTATTATTATTTTCTTTGTTTATTAATACTAATAATAAAATAATACACATAAAAAAATTAATTATTCTTATTACTATACTTCTCACTACACATCTCTTTGACTGCCTACATTATCAGTATTTAGGCTTCTTTTATTTTTACTGATTTATTTTATTTCAACCTTTAATTTCAACCTTTAATTAGTTTTTATCCTTTAACTTTAGTTTTTCTTCAAAATGCTGAGTTTACCTATCTATCCTTCTTATGAATTGGTTGCAAATCTTGGTTTATTTATTAATTTCATTTATAATTTTCTTAATTAAAATAGATTTATTTATATATCTTTATTAATTTAGTTGGATAGTCATTTTAATTGAACTTTTAAATTTGCTTTATTTTTTTTTGTTCTGTCCCTTTATGATACAAATGCTCAGCTGCCTTGAAAATAAGGGTCACCCTCAATGTACTTCCAGAAGAAAATAGAGGTTGGCTTTTTGCTTAATTTTTGGTTTCAGATATTGCTTTTTTTGGATAAATGTGGGCTATTAATAAAGGCGACTGTAACATTCAGCGTTCTCGGGAGAAACTCGGATAGCTCAAGGTTACGGTCCATGACGCAGCTTTTATTTTTAGGTTTGGTGAAAACTACACTAAATACAGTGTTACTGCTGCAGTCCTAACAGATGAAAACACAGGCCTCGGCTCCACTATGGAAAACCCACAACCTCACCCGCATTCCAGCTGTTCAACTTAAGTTCGTGAGCACTCATATAGGCCACGTTAAAGTTTCTGCTTTCTTAGCATGTTAAAATCAGTATAGAAATAATAACCATTCATTTAAAAGGGCAGAAGCATATCAGTTTGAACAAGGAGAGCAAAGTTTTAGAGTAAACTGTACCTCTAATAAACTCTTCACTTCAGCACTTTTGTGTGTAAAATGCACAAGGACAAACGCAATCACACTCTACGTCCACATAAAGATCACTGCTGTTGAGTCGTGTGTATCTATATGTAAAAACTGATCTCCAACTTATTCTTTACATGTGACGACTGTAGAGCGTGATTAGCATACAATAAGAAGTATATAGCTGCTAGGGATGCACCGATCCGATATTAGGATTGAATATCGGTTCCAATATTAATATAATTGGCTGGATTGGGTATCGGGTAATTAGGTGTGTACTATGCCGTCAATAGCATGTTTGTTGTGTGCCTGTAGATTTAAGGTGGAACTGTCGCACCTCAGCAAACTTCGAACTGTTCAACCACAGACCAACGCGCTACAAGGTGAGCTACCAGCTCCCCTGAAGAGTGGATTCAATGTGCAGAGTATAAACTTAAAAACGGGGAACAACAAAACCAAAACCGGTGTACTCAACGAAGCAAAGCGAACAATTTCATCAAACAAAAACGACTCTCACAATGAAACACTCCAAACAGCCAACTAAAAAAAAAAATTTCACCCCTTTGAAAATTTGTATTTCAACAGTGCGAATGTGCTTTGAAAAGGAGCCGCCACTCTCGCACTTAAATAGCCTGAGCTGCATGTGTTGGGGTTTGCTGCTTCATTGCTCATTGGTTGCCCCAAGTGACCAGAGGTGGATCTGCAGGAACTCGAGTCCTTACAGTAGACTTGACTTATGAACAGGAACAACAACATGGAGAGAGCCAGAGAGTCAGCTGTATGAGTGAGCATACTAAAGTAGTGTTTGTCGATCCTGGTGCCTTACGTCGCTCCAACATGGTGAAGTATACGGTTTATTCATTAAAAAATGGTATAGGACTGACATTGGGTATCGACAGACACTTTAAGTATCGTGCCGCTATCAGAACTAGAAAAGCATCCCTAGTTTCCACAAGACTACCACTAAAGGCAAAGCACCGACAGCACGACTTCAAATGTGTTGAAGAGATTTGATACATCCTATCAAAGCCAGCTGTCTCACTGTTCCTCCCAGTCCACCTGACCTACTTTAGAATGGCCCGTTATGCTCCGAAAATTACACGGCCGCTCCAGGGACACTCACCGCCATTATCTGGTGTTATATTAATCAGCCCCTCTCGCTATTATTTTGAACAAATACCAGCAAAATATCACTGTTTACCTCATGTACTCCTCCACCTTCTCTTCCAGATCCCAGTCCTCTTCCGCCAGGTCATAACTGAAGGACCTCTGAACTCCACTGGGTGGGTAGAGGGGTGGAGGTGAGGCATCATAGCTGTTGCTGGGAGACAGCGCAGCATCCAGGACAGGGGTTTGTGTGGTAGCTGAGGTGAGAGAAGACGATGAGGAGGAGGATGAGGAGGGGGCGGCCGGGGCCGCAGAGGTAGGAGCATTGGGTGGGGCTGAGTGATTGTCATAGCAAGCGGCACGGTGGTCTGGATCTAGTCTCTCCAGAGACTCCAGCGCTTGGATGATCTGAGGCTTGGTCAACCCGGAGAGCCTCAGCCGCTGCAGCAGGTCGATCTGCTCGATCGTGTAGCGCGGCTCCACATCACAGCACTCCATCCTGGCATCTGCAACGAGAAGAGCAAAGTTATTTCTTCATACACTGCATTTACATATACTGCATTCAGCTGACGCCCTTATCCAGAGCGACTTACAAGGGCCAACGCTGTGTTAGGAGTCTTGCCCAAGGACTCTTATTGCTGTAGCACAGCATAATCAGAAATGAAACCCCGGTCTCCCACACCAGGCAGTAGGTCCCTGGCGGGTAGTGGCGCTATCTGCTGTGCCACACCAACCACCCAGATCCTTCAGGAGCCAAGATGGACATTAGGAGCATTACCAAAATTAAAAAAAAAAAAATACTATGAGCTGTCTGGCCTTCTGTTACTGATGGAGGTATTAGGTCCCACACCATCACTGTTGTGTATGGCACTTTTTTACGAGAGATAAAGTCATAAAGCAATAAAGGACAGAAATCGGGCTAGCCCAAGACTTTACTGAGCAAGCCAAAATATGGGTGTCTAACTTGGCTCTTCTGGGCCACAACAAGATATTAGTAGGTTTACAAACATGACAAATACTGCTAAAAAATTTTTTAATTCATTAATAAAAAAAAAACAAAAAAAACAAAGTACAACAGCTAAACATCATACTTTCATTCTGTTTCTCCTAACATTTTATTTGAATTAATCTGTTATCTGACAATGTATTTTAAAACATAATTATTAGTGTAAAAAAAAAAAAAAAATTATATATATATATATATTTTTTTTTTTTTGTTTGTTTTTGTTTTCTAATTAATTAATTAAAAAAAATTTAGAATTTTTCTATTGTATTTTCAGAATGTAGTGCTTCACAATTTTTCCTCACTTACATTAGAAGCCACTGAAGATTTTTTGCTTGTTTTTTTCCTTTGTGTCACGTAACAAGCTGCTATTGTTCTCGGTCACATCCTGTTTTCTAATTTATGCAGAAAACTTTCAAGTACATGCACTTAATGCAAAATTTGTAATAAGAAAGCAAATACATAAATAAGGATCACTGATTAAGAATCCTCTTAAGCTCGAATATGTGAGTGCAAAGAAAGCTCTGTACTCCTGCAAACCCAAGCAGGTCAGAATGGGTTAACTAGTGGAGTGAACATAATCTGTGCTCTGCTAGATCAGTAACATAGGCTCCTATGTGAAAGTCTGGGCAGCCTTGATCAGGTTACATGTTTTGCGGAAAGTTAGCATGCAGCAGAGCAGCGCCACCCGAGGCAGTGGGGAGGTAAAGTATACCAGTGGGATACTTTACACAGTGAGATCAACCAGGAAAACAACCAGGATGAAATACAGTTACTGCCTGTTGGACACCACCTGGAACCACCAGAAGTGTTAAATGGTTTCTAGAAGTGGGCGATCTGACGGGACTTTATTGTTATTGTAATGTACAGTGTCAGTACACACTTCTGAGCATATTGTGGGCATCTTTCGTCCTCAAGGAACTCAGACTAACTACAAAGTTCAAGCATAGCTAGGACTGTTTAACTGGATTTTGTGTAGTGTAGTTTATAAAACACTAAATAAAAATGCGCTTTTCAGTTGTTAATAATAATAATCATCATCATCATCATCATTATTTTAATAAAGCATGTCGTGCCACATTACACTATAATTAAAAATAATTATTAACATTGTTAGTATTAATATTATTAACTGAAAATCATACATTTTTATCTAATAATTATTACTGAATTATTTATTATTATTATTATTATCTGGAAAATAATATACAATAATTATTAAATAATAATTATCTGGAAATTTGCCTTTATTTAATAATAATTGTATAATTATTTATTAATAATAATAATAATAATAATAATAATTACTAATAATATTGTTATCATTAAATGAAAACTTTTTAAATATAATAATATACTTTAATCGTTCAATAATAATAATAATAATAACAATAATAATAATACTATTTTTATTGTATTATTATTACTATTATTGTTATTATTATTATTATTACTATTATTATTATTATTATTATTACTTCTATCATTACAGTGTAATAGTGTATAGTGGTTTTATTTTAATTGCTACTTAACATACTAAAAACTAAACACTAACTGTGGAGAATATGTTAAATCATGTTAACTCATTTTTAATATTCAACAAAACATGTCATTTTATCAGTGGTATTCAAATTCAATTTTTGGATAACACTTTACTGTTAGGCTCTGTTTATAAGACTACATGGCACCTACATAAGCGTGTAATGACATGCCTGCATAATGTGTATAAATGCTTATCCCAGTAGACATCATTTCCTATGAAGGTTACATTTGCTAACTGGAATCCAAGTCAGCCTAAACAACCTTTATAATGGATAACGTTTACTGGAACAAGCATTTATAATTTTATGTCAGGGTTATGTCAGTTGTCATAATAAGCTTGTGCAGGTGTGATGTAGCCTTGTCCATGCAGCAAACTTACATATGTAGGTATGTATGCATGCTCACATGCATGCCATGACCGGAAAGGCCAGAGCTAGGCTAGAAATTGAACATAGTGCCAAAATATGGACCACCCGGACCCCTGCCCTGATAGCAAGAGGATACCGCCCACTCTTGGGCCACTGCCGGGCAACTGACAGCCAACTGTAGAGCCACTGCCGGGCAACTGTTAGGCAACTGGCAGGCCACTGGCAGGCAACTGGCGGGCCACTGTTGGGCCACTGTCGGGTAACTGTCAGGCAATTGTAAGGTAACTGTCAAGACAACTGTCAGGCCACAGGTGGCCCACTGGCGGTTTGCTCAGGGGGTTTTCAGGCAGTCCACTGGCAGTTAGGAGAAGCACTAGACAAAATGGCACTTTTCATTGCTTTTTTTCCCCTCAAGGTCCAATTCATTTATTTTTCCCTCCTTCTTTTCATCATCCTCAACTTTTTCAACAACATCATTTTAAATTACAGACCAAGTCGACGTTTGTTTTCTCTCAACAGCTCGTAATATTTGTCTTCCAGAACTTTATAGAGTTTAAACAAGTAGTTACACCTTGTAGACCAGGACAATAATTTGGGTGGTCCGAGTGAGGACCACTAGTGCCACCACCTATCTGGGTACCTCTCCTGTAAACATTCAAAAGGCACATACACAAACACCACATGACCAGGTGAGGCTGTAGAGGCTCTGAACGCTGTGTGTGTGCGCTAAAGTTACTTCTGGCGGAGGTGGAGTGGAGGGGAGGTTTCTTGAAGTAGTCTTTCTGGGTGATGTGCTGCGGCCCACCTGAGAGCTGAGGTGAGGGTCTGCCCGGTGGGAGCGGTTCGGTGCGTGGAGCCACAGCAGGGAGGCACCACTGCCGCATGGTGGACGAGTCACCAGCACGCGGGCGAAGGGACGTCTGGCATGAGAGATGGAAAAATGACCCACACGTTTAGCTGAACAGCGTCACAACTCGGTCTTTACCGTCGTGAGGAGCCTTTAGCCGGGACAGCTAAACCCGCTCCCCGAACAGTCCGCCATTAGCTCATAGGTTAGCATATATAACATCCAGCTACGACACTGATTTCCATCTGTGTGGATGTGTCGGTGAGTGCGCGCGTGCTGCAGTTTGGCTAGCTCCCTGTAGCTTATTAGCATTAGCATACTAGCTAGCAAGCAGTTTAGCTTTAAAGCTATGTTTTGGTGACTTTTTCTGGGCACCATGCTAATCTAGCTAATCACAACAGCCAACAAATACAAGGCACGGGCTAAAGCTTGCCGGAAATACCGTTAAACGTTTCGAACCAACACAACCCAACACCGCCGAGGATTTATTTTCCTCTCACACTTTTTTTATGACTGCGGATGTGGAATGTCCGCTGACTAGCAGAGCTCTTGATAAATAACGTTAGCTCAAGGCGTTTGGGGTGACTGCAGTCACTTAGCGGGTCAGTAACCGTGTAACTTACCGCCTTCAGCTCCCCGCGCTGCTGCCAGCTCGCTGCAGCCGGAGGGAGGAGGCTGAGGGCCGGCTGTGCAGTCAGTCCTCTCCGCGGGGTAAACGCTGGCCCAGGCGCGCGCGCGCTCCCACTCGCTCGCTCTCTCTCTTTCTCGCCTGGCTGCTGCACTTCCCGCCGCCTCCGACTAGCTAATGAAGGTGATCCGGGGATGAAGGGTCACATTGTCCCGGGATGCTGCCGCGGTGCAATATCACTCGGTGTACGGCGAGCAGTCCCAGCCTTACTGACCCTTCACCCGGGTACGAGTTCAGGCAGGAAGTGGGTCTTTCGCCAGGAGGGAAAATTAAAGAGCTGATATCAGTAAAACAAACCCCTGCGACTTGTGTTGTGCAGACTAATTCTCTAAAACAAGGGGAATGCTCTGAAATCAAACAAACAGCTCAAAAAGTTCCAGTGTTTTACATTTAAGGGGCTTAAATGTGAAGCAAAAATTAAAGGGCCTATATTCTCATATTCATGGAAAACTTTTGCCCTCCAAAAAAAGTTTGATGTGCTGTGCAATTTTTTTTTTATTATTAACTTTTGCTATGTCACAAACAACACACAAACAAGTATTTGCATACACAGCCTGTCCAAAACAGAAGTCCCACATTACAATGCTATGTTTAGGCTGCCAGCCCAAATCCGATTTATGGCATATCCAGATTGTATGGAAGACCATTTCCACCACTTAAAGAAAAAAAGGTCATAAGTAAGTCATAATTATGAGATAGTATATAAGTATGAGATAGTAAGTCAAGGTTATGAGATACTAAGTCATAATTATGATGTCAGAAGTCATAATTAAAATAATCCTTTATTGATCCACACAGGGGAAATTTGCATTGCTACAGTAGCACAGAGGAAAGAACAGAAGTGTCAGGAAATATACAAATAATAAATAATACAAATCATAATTATGAGATACTCAGAATTATGAGATAGTAAGGCAGAATTATGAGATAAGGCAGAATTATGAGAAAGTAAGGCAGAATTATGAGATAATAAGGCAGAATTGTGAGATAGTAAGGCAGAATTCTGAGATAATAAGACAGAATAATGAGACAATAAGGTAGAATTATGAGATAAAATGTCAGAATTATGAGATAGTAAGGCAGAGTTATGAGATAGTAAGGCAGAATTATGAGATAATAAGGCAGAATTATAAGATAGTAAGGCAGAATTATAAGATAATACGTCAGAATTATGAGATAGTAAGGCAGAATTATGAGATAGTAAGGCAGAATTATGAGATAATAAGGCAAAATTATGAGATAATAAGGCAGAATTATGAGAAAGTAAGGCAGAATTCTGAGATAATAAGGCAGAATTATGAGGTAATAAGGCAGAATTATGAGAAAGTAAGGCAGAATTATGAGATAATAAGGCAGAATTCTGAGATAATAAGGCAGAATTATGAGAAAGTAAGGCAGAATTCTGAGATAGTAAGGCAGAATTCTGAGATAATAAGGCAGAATTAAATATAGTAAGGCAGAATTATGAGATAATAAGGCAGAATTATAAGATAGTAAGGCAGAATTATGAGATAATAAGGCAGAATTATGAGAAAGTAAGGCAGAATTATGAGATAGTAAGGCAGAATTATGAGATAATAAGGCAGAATTATGAGATAATAAGGCAGAATTATGAGAAAGTAAGGCAGAATTATGAGATAATAAGGCAGAATTATAAGATAATAAGGCAGAATTCTGAGATAGTAAGGCAGAATTAGAGATAATAAGGCAGAGTTATGAGATAGTAAGGGTGAATTCTGAGATAGTAAGGCAGAATTAGAGATACTGTATGCCCTTTTTTTTCTTTAAGTGGCCGAAACGGTCTTCTATAGGAGTGAGTTTTAAAAGTCTGGACAGCAAAAAAATACCTGACATCAGATAAAAGCAAATCAGATCCAACCCACGTTCGGAGGTGGTTTGACATGCGATTCCGTGTGTCTTAGTGTGGACGCTCAAATCCGATTTGAAAGTGTCTTTTGTGCTGGGGTTTAAGAAGAGAGCCAAAGAGTTGTCAACCGCGACTGGACTAGTGATTGTTTGGGGGGACGGGATGATGCACCTCTCCTGCATCTGTGTATGATTGCCACATCGCCAGCATGGCTATGTAGTTACTGACCCCTATGTCGCTTTCACGGTAACCCGTGTGGATAGATTGCTGACGTCTGGACACGCAAATCCGATCTGATCACTTTCAAAGAACAGTGCAGCCAGTTTGAGAAACAAATTAATCCAATTTGCCTGCAGTCTGAACACAGCCTTAGGCTACCAGCTCAAATCTGATTTGTGGCATAACCAGATTGAGTTTTGATCACCTGAACAGCAAAAAAAAAAAAAAAAAGAAATTCGATTAAGGCAAATCAGATCCAATCCACATTTGAAGATTGTTTGAAATGCGATTCCAATTGATTGTTTACAGATGTGACCCAGATTTAGAAGTGTCCTTTGCATTACTCACAATGCAACAAGCATCGCTGATGTTATAACCCGAGTAAAAGAAGTGCTGGAATGATCTATTATGTAGATACTGAATTCTACGTTCTTACCACAGCAACCCATGCAGGTAACTTGGTGATGTCTGGACACACAAATCCGATCTGATCACTCTTAAACAACACCCCAGACAGTCATCCTGAAATGTCTGATCTGAGAAACAAGTCTGATTTGCCCACAGTTAGGACACAGCCTTAAGACTTGTTCAGACTGCCAGCCCAGATCAGATTTTTGGCATTATCATATTTAGACAGAATTTTGACAAAAAATTATAAAATTATGAATTCTTGTTCCAGTAAACGTTATGTGTCATAAAGGCTGTTTAGGCTGACTCGGATGCCAGTTGGCAAATGTAACCTTCATAGGAACTGATTTCTGTTGGAATAAGCATTTATAAACACTTATGCAGGCATATGTCATTACACGCTTATGGAGGCCGCCATGTAGTCTTATAAACAGAGCCTAACAGTGAAGTATTGCCCAAAATAAAATAAAAAAATAATAAAAATAATAATAAAAAACATGAGATCAGATATTTTTAAAAAATAGTTTGAAATGTAATTCCAACTGGATCTTTACAGGGGCACCTCACTGGTGGCTGTTAGTTTTACATTAAGGAAATGTCCTTTTATGGCACATATTAATTATGTTTTGCATCGAAGCATGAACACAAAGTGTTGTTATAACCCACATACAAGTTTTTATTTTACTTCATTACTCCTTAAAGATACCGTGTAATTTGTTTGAATCACACATAGAAGTTATGTTCTTGCATGGCCAAGCCCACAACAAATTTCATTGGCTACTGATAATTAGGGGGTTGAGATTGCATTTCCGGGGCTTGGTGAGGAGAACCTTGATGAGTAAAAACACACCTTTCCTATTCGCTCCTGGCACCATCTGGTTATGTACTGGGTGTGTCTTTCCCCCCATGCTTTCCATCGGTATGTAGGGCTCCCAGGACACCCTATGTGTTTAGTTCTGCCTACAGTGTATTGTATGTGCCAGGCCTCGATGCTGAAGCTTGTAAATGCATCGTAGCACATTGTAGCACATCGTATGCTGTTCAGGGGTTTGTACTGAGTCACTTAAGTAATGTCACTGCTTTAGGTGAACATCTTTACAGAGCTGGTCTGGTCAAATTAAGTTGTGTTTGTGCTACATAAGCGCTTTGTGTAGTTCCAACAAGTATCTTCATGTTGGAAACAATTCACTTGTGTTAAATTGGAGCAGTGGAAATTCATTAATATTTTTTTAAAATAAAAATAAATAAATAAATAAAATTTAAAAATTATTTAAAAAAAAAATTTATCAGCTACTTAAGCAGCTTACATAGAAGTTAATCTACTTAAGAGGGGGAATCAAAGGTTTAAACGCAGGAGGTTTCAAAACTGGAGATCAAAAAGTGATGAAAAGCTACAGAGAAAAAACGGGGCTCCTAACAGTCACCTGGAACACCTGGTAGACCACCAGCACCGTCCCTATCAGATAAACAGCGCCTTCATCTGTAAAAAATAAAGAGAGAGGAGCATATCAAGCTCCACTCCTGCTTCAGACCTGAGAACATCCACATCCATCCCTCCACTGTGAGGTGACACCTCAACACTATGTGTCTGAAAGGATGTGAAGCTCCTCAATGAGAAAAGAAGCCATTGGTTGTTTATGACTGGTTGATTTGATTTTATGACAAATATATGCAATCTCTGTGCATACCTTAATTACAGGGGTTGGACAATGAAACTGAAACACCTGGTTTTAGACCACAGTCATTTATTAGTATGGTGTAGGGCCTCCTTTTGCGGCCAATACAGCGTCAGTTGGTCTTGGGAATGACATATACTGCATCCTGCACAGTGGTCAGAGGGATGTTAAGCCATTCTTCTTGCAGGATAGTGGCCAGGTCACTACGTGATGCTGGTGGAGGTTCGTCCTTCTTGGTGGTATGCTGACATTACCCTGGATACCGTGGCTCTTGATACATCACAAAGACTTGCTGTCTTGGTCACAGATGCACCAGCAAGACGTGCACCAACAGTGTGTCCTCTTTTGAACTCTGGTATGTCCCCCATAATGTTGTGTGCATTGCAGTATTTTGAGCAGAACTGTGCTCTTACCTGCTAACTGAACCTTCACACTCTGCTCTTACTGGTGCAATGTGCAATTAATGAAGATTGGCCACCAGGCTGGTCCAATTTAGCCATGAGACCTCCCACACTAAAATGACAGGTGTTTCAGTTTCATTGTCCAACCCCTGTATATAAAGTACATAGGGGTTACATTAACTGAAATTAAATGATAGGAGATATCGCTAACTTGGCTAATAGAGGAGAGTGCTATTGAATGAAGAGCTGCTCGGGAGCCATAAGAGTAGACTCTTCTTTGTGAAGTGAGTCAGTTGATCCACTCATGGAAAAGGGCCGGAGTGTCCATTCCTAAACCAGTCCAGTCCTCAGCACCACTGAGAGGAAAGTCAAAGGTTAAATAAATGGAGGTTTCCAAAACTGGACTTCAAAAAGTGATGAAAACCTACAGAGGAAAAACAGGGCTCCTAACAGCCACCTGGAAGACCTGGTAGACCAGCAACACTGTGGCCATCAGATAAACATTGCTTTCGTCTTTGAGAAAGAGGAGAACATCAAGTTCCACTCTTGCTTCAAGATCCACGTCCATCCCTCCACTTGGAGAAGACACCCCCATGCTACGGGTCTGAAAGAATGTGTAGCAGCTCAGGAAGCTTCTCCCTGAGAAACGGAAGCAGACACATCAAACAAAGAAGAGCCCTTTTCCTTTGTGGGCTGGAGGTCACCAGAACACTGCTGAGAAGGTGCTGGGTGCTGCCTGGAGATTATAGACATAAATAAATTCAATGCTGATAAGAAATTGACCTCACCCTCCATAATACACAATCAATCTCTCTCTCTCTCTCTCTCTCTCTCTCTCTCTCTCTCTCTCTCTCTCTCTCTCTCTCTCTCTCTCTCTCTCTCTCTCTCTCTCTCTCTCTCTCTCTCTCTCTCCCTCTCTGAGCTGGCCATCAGCATTCAGTCACTAATAGTCTGTCTCTCTCTCTCTCTCAGGCAGTCTCACCAGCACAGACCAACTAAGGCTGCCTCTAAAAGTCAGCGGTTTCGCACCCTCGAGTCAAGCAGCTCTCTTTTCACTCTCTCTGTCCTCAGGGCCTCGTCTCGGGGCCTCAAGTCTCTCTCGCTCTCTCTCTCTCTCTGTCTGTCTGTGGTCTCTCTCTCTCTCCGTTTGTCTCTCTGCTGGTGGCGGCTCTGTGGGGCGATCTCTCTCTCTCTCTCTCTCTCTCTCAGGGAGCCTCTCTGCCACAACTCTCTACTCACTCTCTCTCTCTCTCCTATCTCTCCCTTCTCACCTGCCCTTCTTCTCCCTCTCACGTGGCCCCTCAGGGACGACCGCGAGAGGAAGCTCCAGCTGAGGTACGGCGAGGGCTGTGCCTCTCTCTCTCTCTATTTCCTTTCATCCACGCTTAGTGTTTACTTACTGTGCTGAGCTGGCCATGCAGCATTCGGTCACATAATAGCTGAAGTGAGTGGCACACCTCAGGCAGTTGCACCAGCACAGACCAACAATAAGGCTGCCTGCTAAAGTCAGCGGTTCGCACCCTCGAGTCAAGCAGCTCAGCTTTTCACAATGAACTGGGCTTTCCTTCAGGGCCTCGTCAGCGGGGCCAACAAGTACTCCACCGCTTTCGGACGCGTCTGGCTGTCGGTGGTGTTCATCTTCCGTTTGTTGGTGCTGCTGGTGGCGGCGGAGAAGGTGTGGGGCGATGAGCAGAAGGACTTTGACTGCAACACCAGGGAGCCGGGCTGCCACAACGTCTGCTACGACCATTTCTTCCCGGTGTCTCACTCTCGGCTATGGGCACTGCAACTCATCTTCGTCACCTGCCCTTCTCTCCTGGTGGTCCTGCACGTGGCCTACAGGGACGACCGCGAGAGGAAGCACCAGCTGAGGTACGGCGAGGGCTGTGCCCACCTCTACAAAGACACCAGCAAGAAACAAGGTGGACTGTGGTGGACGTATCTCTTCAGCCTCATATTTAGGATGTGCGTGGATGCCGTCTTCGTCTTCCTCGTCTTCTACATCTACGAGGCCAACTTCTTTCCTTTGCTGGTGAGGTGCAGCGTGGCCCCCTGTCCTCAGGTGACAGACTGCTACATCTCCCGGCCCACGGAGAAGCGCATCTTCACGGTCTTCTTGGTGGTGGTCAGCTTGATCTGCATCGTTCTGACTCTGTGTGAGATAATGTACCTCATTGGTAAGCACTGCTGCGAGTATGTCTCCTCACACAAGGTCCACAAGTCGGGAAGCCAAATCACGAATATCTCTACTTTGGCCAGCAAGCATAATCAAGAGAACATGCAGGAGAGGTCTCTGTTAGACAAAGCTAGCAGTCATCCAGCTACCGAGGACATCAGTGCTCCTGCTTACAGCCTGGCCATCTCCTGATCTCCAGATGATATTCCAGGACCAATAGAGGTGACCAAAGACGAGGACAGTATATGAAATTTGCATGGATGAAAAATAGGGAAATATTACAGATGATTGTTTTGTTTGTTTGTTTGTTTGTATTTGGCCACATTTGTAAACTACTGTGAGGATTTGAAATTAATATTATCATACGTAATCATATGTAACCAGGATGTCTAAAATATTTTATATATGTAGATTATAATAAAATTTCATTTAAATTAAATTTCATGTGTTTTTATGGCCATTATAATTATATATGACCATTTTTTGCAGTAACACTCAGGTGCAACTATGAAACGATTTTTTAAAATAATATAAATCATTTTTACTAAAAACTGCCATTTATAAGTATTTCATATCTCTGCTTAGCTCAAAATGGCTTTATATATGCGTATATTAGACATTGTTTATATTTTTATATAAAGGTAATAGAAACATCTTCTGTATGAATGCCACCTTCCATTCTTTTCAGCAAGCTTTCAGTTTTTCAAAGAAATCTGCAGGGATATTTTTGCCACACTGGTTGCATTTCTTGCTTCTCCCGATCCAAATGACCAGTTTTCCTGGTTTAATGAACCAAATACATGCCTGATAATTCATGAAATGGTACACAAGTTTTCATGTTTTGTTTTTTTCTGAAATCTGTTTGGATATTTGACCATCTTGGTTTCCTGGCACAGGCCTGAGTTTTTGATTTTCGTCACAGAGGAGTTCAGGACTTTAAGCTGTTCCAAAAACGAATGCTAGCCTGCTTTATCCATTCAACAAAACCTTTTTTTTTTGTTAATGAGTGTTTATTGTCTTTTTTGAAAATACAAAAACACATTAACTCTGCCACAAGTCGACAGAAAAAAGGTGAGAAAGCTTTCCTAAATTGGTGGGATTATTATTATTGAATGCTGATTATTAATCGATAAATAAGCATTAATCACATATGTGTCCTTGCCCTCCAGGTGTGTGAGGGCTGTGTGAATGGCAGTGTTGACTGCGTAATCAAGTGGAACGGTTCTGACGGTACGCAAACTAATAGCGGATGATAAGAATACAACAATGGTCTCCTGGAAACAACTCATGACTATCCTCTAATAATAATAATGAAAAAAACAATTGGGGTGAGTGCAACAGGGCGATAGTCATTCAGGCAGGTCACGACACTTTTCTTAGGGAGGGGGACGATGGTGGTGGTCTTGAAGCAAGATGGCACAGAAGATTGTGCAAGGGACAGGTTGAATATGTCCACAAACACGCCAGCCAGCTCTGAAGAGCAAACCTTGATGTGTGTTTGGGGTCATTGTTTTGTTGGAAGCCCCTGTTACGTCCACCGTATAACCCTCTAGCTAATGCTTTGAGGCCATGCTAAAGATTTTGAGATCCATCGTCAACAGACTGGTTCCACTGGCAGCCAAAAAGCCACAGCGCATGATACTACCACCACCATGCTTCAGTGTTTGTACAGACCTTGTGGGGCTGAATGCCACAACTTTACTCCTCCCAACATACCTAAAGGTCATGTGGGACAAACTCAGTCTCATCTGACCATCAACTTAGTCATACCTGAAGGGGGTGGTTTTGGTGTAGGGTTGGGAGTGGGTTCTTTCATTGGCAGTGGTCTCCCAGTCCATGGCTATGTGAAACTCACTAGACTGTACACAGTGACACTGGTGTCTCAGCATCTACCAGTTCATGTCAGACCTGTGCCTTGGGGGTACTTGCGTTGTTCCTGATCATCTGAGTTTCCTCTAAGCGGAGGGTGAGGGTTTGGGTCTTCTTCCAGACCTTGTCTGGAGGTGTCACCGCACCTCCTGATAACTTGTACTTACATACAGTTGTTTGAACTGATGGTCATGGACTCTGCAGTTGTTTAGATACGGCTACAGGATACATTCCTGACTTGTGTAAATCTATCTGCACTGAGATCCATGGGTTATCCCATTGTACTGTGTGTTGGTCAGTCCAGTGCAGTGCTGTCAAACATACCCTTTATGTGGGGGCAGAGAAGCTACCAGCTGTGGTCCATCATTATCACTAACAGCAAGTTAAAGGACTCAAGCTTGAAGGCATTTTGGAAGAATCAGCATCGTCCAACTAACGATCTAAGTGTATATATGCATATTTGTGGCCTTGTTGATTAAAGAAAACCCCGAATATTAAAGCTCATGCACCAAATTCTTGATTTGTTTTCCAATAAAGTATGTCATTCACTCATTCGGCTCCACAAAAAGAACAGTTCAAAGCAATTATGGAAACTTCTTATGGCCGTAAGATTGATATCCATGACTTTTGCCCACAGTGGTATATCAGGTTTGGCCTCTGGGTCGGTCAGTCTGTTGTTCTGAGAATATCGGCAGCTTCTTTGTTTGATGTGTGTGTCTCCTTTTCTCAGTGAGGAGCTTCTTAAACCAGCTACACCTTCTTTCAGACCTCCATAGTCTTGAGGTGTCTTCTCACAGTGAAGGGAAGGATGCAAGGTGTTTCAGATCTGAAGCAGGAGCATCTTTCAGAGGTTTAAGTGCAGGTGGGGCAACTTTGGTGGTCTACCAGAAGTTTCCAGGTGGCTGATGGGAGTCCTATTTTCACAGTAACTCAGGAAATTGTTTGTACACTTATTTTAATGGGACTGGATATGCTTATATCTCCTCAGAAATATCTCCTGGATATGAATAACCTACATTTGATGGCCATGTTGGCTGAGAGATTGAATAAATGCTGGTAAACACTACACTACAGTGTTTATACACTGATCAACAAGAGATGAACTGGAACCTGGTTCTAACTCCCAAACCCATCTTACAGACAGATCGTCACCTGTTAGATTTTTTTACACACCACCTTATTTACACTGACGTACCAAAAGTCATGAGATGGCTGTATGTCAGGTGATTATGAGGTTACCCCAGGGGACGGCTTGGGAATGCCCACACCTATATAAGTTGTGAGGTGTTATCTTGTGAGTGAGGCTGAACACTGGCCAGCATGCTCATGGCATGGTGATATGAATTATCACAGTCCAAATAAGGTATGAGTGCAATGCCTCAACTGAGCTCATGCTGGGTGAACTTGCAGGCTACACCATTTGTCAGAACGTTCCAGAATGCTGAGGCAATAATTTGGTAATTAGTTAAGGAATATATAATTGCTAATACCTCAGATATAAGGGCACAATTATATCCTTTCTAGCAAAACTAGACCCCAAAGGTCTATAAATGCGTAAGGCCAGGAGCACTTCAGGATAGGGGAGCATCTCATATTTCTCGTGACATGCGGATATTCTGGTTGAAGACATGGGGTTCAAAAATACATTCTGTATATGCATTTGTGGAGTGAACCTGGAGATAAAGGTAACAACACCTAGTTTGGACATGTATAGAAAAGCAGGACAAGTATGGAAGCTCTGTAGCATGTGATTTGTGGTTGGTGTAGCTCAGTGGCTAACACCACTACCTGCCAGGGAGCCACCACCACACGTGGGAGACTGGGGTTTGATTCCCCGTCTGGGTGCCTATGCTACGCTAATGAGAGTCCTTGGGCAAGACTCCTAACACTAGACTGGCCTACCTGTAATATGATTAACCTTGCAATCGCTCTGGATAAGAGCGTCAGGTAAATGCCCAGGAGTACACTTTTTTGGAATACACCTGACAATAGAGTTTAGAGCCTTTCCTCTTTAGTCCAGAACCCAGCGTCTGATGGTTTTGTTAAAGAGTTATTTTCTAGAAACAGAGGTGTTATATTTTGATGTCTGGCTTGGCCTATTGGAGTCACAACAATGCTCCTTGAACCAATTCTCAACAACTTGGGCCTGATGGCATGGTGTGTTATTCTTCTGGGATATCCCATAATGGTAGGGGTGCATGAAATCCACACCAGGCACTGAAACGTAGTCAATGACGAGTTTTGGTGAACCAGTGGACCCAACCCATGCCATTAAAAACACCTCACCCCAGTATGAAACCCCCACCATCTTACAAAGTGCCTACATGGTATCTGGGGTCCATGACTTTATTGGGTATATGAACAATCCTACGAATTGAAACCATCACTTGTCGGACCATGCCACATGTTACCATTCCTTTAGGGTCCAGTCAGCAACCTCATGAGCCCAGGTAAGGCACTGTGTCCGGTGTGGTGGTGTGAACAGAGGCACTCTAGTGGGCCTTCTGCTCCCATATCCCATGGAAGCTAAAGAACACCTCATTGGCCTGCAAGATGTACTAGATATAGAGATACACTATTTTGCCAGAAATATTCACTCACCCATCCAAATCATTGAATCCAGGTGTTCCAATCACTTCCATGGCCACAGGTGTATAAACCAAGCACCTCTGCATGCAGGCTGTGTGATGAATCAAAGTTTCTCCATCTACCGATCCGATGCACGAGTCTGGGTTTGGTGGTTGCCAGGAGAACGGTACTTGTCTGACTGCACTGTGCCGAGTGTAAAGTTTGGTGGAGGGGGGATTATGGTGTGGGGGTGGTGTTCAGGAGTTGGGCTCCGCCCCTTAGTTCCAGTGAGAGGAACTCTTAATGCTTCAGCAGACCAAGAGACTCTGGACCATTCCATGTTCCCAACTTTGTGGGGACAGTTTGGGGATGGCCCCTTCCTGTTCCAACATGACTGCACACCAGTGCACAGAGCAAGCTCCATAAAGACATGGTTGAGCGAGTCTGGTGTGGAGGAGCTGGACTGGCCTGATAGAACACCTTTGGAATGAATTAGAGTGGAGACTGAGAGCCAGGCCTTCTTGTCCAACATCAGTGTATGACCTCACAAATGTGCTTCTGGAGGAATGGTCAGAGATTCCCAAATACACATTCCCAAACCTTGTGGAAAGCCTTCCCAGTAGAGTTGAAGCTGTTAGAGCTGTAAAGGCTGGGCCGACATCATGTTACACCCTATGGATTAAGAATGGGATTCCACTCAAGTTCATATGCACGTGAAGGCAGACGAGCAAAACATTCCAAACTCTGCTTTCCTGTATGGCGGAGGTGTGTTTAAGTGGGCATGCGCACAGAAATGGGCTTCTTACCGGCAATCAATCAAGAGCTATGATGAAGAAAACCAACACCCACAATATCAGAGTAGCTGGAGTCTGGAAGGTAAAGGAACACCCTGTAAAACAAACAGGTGTGATTAATCAATACCCTTCGTCACCCATGCCCAGTATTAATCATGTGTAGTAACAATATCAGCCTTGTTAGCTCCACTGAACGTGTGGCATGTGTCTGTGAAGCTGCGCATTATCCGAGACTAGAACTTCTTGCTCTGTACATACAGAATCAGCATTTGGCGACAGCTTATCTCTGCGTCAGAAGTTGTGCACGGAGCTTGTCTGGGTGCTTTGCACCACCCTGGAGGTGAATATTCATTTCCCATTAGAGACGCAGACTGGCCCCACGCCTGAACAGCTCCACAGGAAGTGATAACGGGTAAGATACCGAGGTGCTTTACAAAATGGGTCACATGAATGATCCAGGAGTGAGTTCCTGTAACCAGACCCAACACGGGGTTGGTATAATGTGAAAGAGGCCTGTTTGTGCTGTAATGGTCATATGGTGGGGTATAGAAATAAAATGAATTAGGTTCTGTAAGATGAGAGAGCTATATCAGTTGTTTCATGTCAAAATACTGTATATCCAGTTAAAACAAGAGGATGAGTCTTGGTCCCTCTTGAGGCTTATTCCTCCTCTTGCTCTGAGTGAGATTTCCCTTGCCATTGTGGCCCTTGGGTTGCTCACTGGGGGCTTCGACCCTGATTCTCAATAAAGCTGCTTTGTGACAACGTCAGCATTTAAAAACCTTGTTTAAACTGACGTGACTTAACGAATCATGAGCAGTGGCGATTCCAGAGTGTTGGGGCCCTAGGCAAATTCACCAGGGGGGCCCTCCAGCCAGCGTTCTTCAGCATTATGCTATAACTAATCGGACACTCATAAACAAAGTGTGAAACGTAAACATGTTTATTATTTCCAAAGTTCACCTCACTATTATTTAACATACATATAAACAGAATTGAAAACCGATCTATGATCCTGAAACACAGCTACAAAATATTACAACATAGTCTTCTATGCATTGTGTGCAATTACAAATTCTTACCAGAGGGGTCGCCAAATTCCCCAATCTTACATAGTGCAGCTTTAAGTAGCCCCTGGAAAAGAAAGTCTCCTGGACAGAATTAAAGCTGTTCCAGTTTTCCACCGTGCAGCACATTAGAAGTATGTTTGAGGGTAGCCTGTTGTTTCTTTTAGGTCATTTAATATTTCATAAGCAGTAGCAATTCTAGGGCCTGCTGGGGCCAAACCTAGCCAAAAATTCACAGGGGGCCAATATTTGTATTTCACATTAAGTTCACATTACTATTACTATTAAATGTAAACAGTAAAAATGTGTCTACAGTGGCAACCTGTCTTTTAACTCGATAATCAGTTTCATCCTAAAACACAACTACAAAATATTACATGTTTTTATATGCATTGTGTGGAGTTACACATGCTCACCAGAGGGGTCGCCAAATCCCCCGAACATCTACTGTGCAGCTTTAAAGAACTCTCTACCATTTCTACCATTCATCACAGTAAAGGGTTTCTAAGGGCAGCCTGTGCTTTTCTTTCAGGCCATTCAACAGATTATGAGAATTATGTATGAACTCAAAAAAAGTGTCAACATTTTTACATGAAGTTCATATGACTATTATGTCTGAAATACAAATATAAACAACATTAGAAAACATGTCTACGATGGACTGGTTACCTGTCCAAAGTGTTCTCTACTTCCCGCCCAATGACCGTTGGGATAGGCTCCAGCAGCCCCCCGCATGTCATTTTTGTGAATCAAAACATAATTACACCTTTGGCGGGGCCACCCAGTGGTCTGGGGCCCCAAGTGATTGGCAACGGCTCTGATCATCAAAAGGAGAGTAACTTCTGAACTTCTGGTCCCTCTGCAGATTATTTCTTAAGGTTATTTAAGGGGTGGCTAGAGTGTCGGCCAGAGAACTGTCTATCAAACTGCTCATTAGTCACACCCACACAGTTCTCAGACAGGTCTGATCAGCCGTGTTTTATCATAAGCTCCCCAGACAAAACATGAGTCACCTGCGTGTTTGTGCTGGGGCTGCATGAGGATGACGGGGCTATAAACACATTTACATGTACATTAACGGCATTTAGCCGACACTCTTATCCAGAGCGTCTTACAGGGTTATGCATGCCACAGGTAGGCCAGTGCAGTGTTAGGAGTCTTGCCCAAAGACTCTTATTGGTGTACCTCAGCATTTACTTCCTAGACTGGGATTTAAACCCCGTCTCGCACATGGGGTGGCAGCTTCCTGGTGTGTAGAGGTGTTAACCGCTGAGCCACACCAACCAACTAAATACCTGCGGGGTGTGAGTGATGGGATCCATAGATTGGGAAGAGCTGCTACAGTGCAGGGAATGTCTCGTTCCATGTGTGGGAAATGTCTCCAGAGCAGATGCTAATGATGGGCTAAAAGGAGTGACTGCATTTGGGTGTGCCAAAGACCATAGTGTGAAGGAAGTGGATGACACAGTGGATGAGAGGATGATAGAGTGGATGAGAAGATGATACAGTGGATGAGAGGATGATAGAGTGGATGAGTGGGTGACACAGTGGATGAGAGGATGATACAGAGGATGATTGAATGACTGTGGATGAGAGGATGATAGAGTAGAGGAGAGGATGATAGAGTGGATGACAGTGGATGAGAGGATGATAGAGTGGATGACAGTGGATGAGAGGATGATAGAGTGGATGAGTGGATGACAGCGGATGAGAGGATGATAGAGTGGATGAGTGGATGACATAGTGGATGAGAGGATGATAGAGCAGATGAGAGGATGATAGAGGAGAGGAGAGGATGATAGAGTGGATGAGTGGATGACAGTGGATGAGAGGATGATAGAGTGGATGAGTGGATGACACAGTGGATGAGAGGACGATAGAGTGGATGAGAGGATGATAGAGTAAATGAGAGTATGATACAGAGGATGAGTGGATGACACAGTGGATGAGAGGATAATAGAGTAAATGAGAGGATGATAGAGTGGATGAGAGGATGACACAGTGGATGAGAGGATAATAGAGCGGATGAGAGGATGACACAGTGGATGAATAGGTGACATAGTGGATGAGAGGATGATAGAGTAAATGAGAGGATGGCACAGTGGATGAATAGGTGACATAGTGGATGAGAGGACGATAGAGTAAATGAGAGGATGATACAGTGGATGAGAGGATGATAGAGTAAATGAGAGGATGATAGAGTGGATGAGAGGATGATAGAGTGGATGAGAGGATGATAGAGTGGATGAGAGGATGACACAGTGGATGAGAGGATGATAGAGTGGATGAGAGGATGACACAGTGGATGAGAGGATGATAGAGTGGATGAGAGGATGACACAGTGGATGAGAGGATGATAGAGTGGATGAGAGGATGACACAGTGGATGAGAGGATGATACAGTGGATGAGAGGGTGACGCAGTGGATGAGAGGACGATAGCGAACTATACAGTAAGTCTGATCTCAGTGGACGTGTTGTGGCCATGTTCGTGCCCCTCCCTTCCCGAGCCCAAGATAAGAAGGTGTCCACGTGGTGAAGCCACACCCCTCACTGAAACATAGGGGGAGCATTCCTAGGCACCAGTCACTCTACCGCTCAGCATACCAGCATAACAGGTGCTGGTGATGAGACCCATTGGAGACGAACTAGACAACTCCTAGCAATCTCCTCATGAAATGATGGACCGAGCAGCGTTATAGGTATGATACCGACTTATTTACCATGTTCATATTCAGGAAAAAGCATGAACTGGGAAGCGTGTGTCAGCATGTGTATGTTAATGCTAGTAATGAGGGTAATAACAGATACAACAGCAGCCCTGTATTTCATAGAGTATTAATGTATGAATGGACTATTGGACAAAATCACAGCAAGAATTAAGATAAGGCCCTTATTATCCAGCCACCAATTCCAGAAATCTGAGGTGTGAACAGATTCATGCAGAGTGGGTTTAATGTGAAATGGTTCACCTGCAGAGAAACTTACAGGCTTTGATGTCTTTACAGTGGTGGTGGTGGTGGTGGTGGGAATAAGATCATTCATGTGTGTGTGACAGACGTGTATATCGGACATTTACGGAAATACGGAACAAATTTACGGAAATACGAAACAAATTTACGGAAATACGGAACAAATTTATGGAAATGCGGAACAAATTTACTGATATACGGAACAAATTTAATGGACATTTACGGAAATACGGAACAAATTTACTGAAATACAGAACAAATTTACGGAAAAATACGGAACAAATTTACAGAAATATGGAACAAATTTACGGAAATACGGAACAAATTTACAGAAATATGGAACAAATTTAATGGACATTTACGGAAATACGGAACAAATTTACTGAAATACAGAACAAATTTACGGAAATACGGAACAAATTTACAGAAATATGGAACAAATTTAATGGACATTTACGGAAATACGGAACAAATTTACGGAAATGCGGAACAAATTTACTGAAATACGGAACAAATTTACGGAAATACGGAACAAATTTACGGAAATACGGAACAAATTTACGGAAATGCGAAACAAATTTACTGAAATAAGGAACAAATTTACGGAAATGCGGAACAAATTTACGGAAATACGGAAAAAATTTACGGAAATACAGAACAAATCGCGTCCCGTATTTAATTTAATTCATTTAAAACATTTAATTGGCACATAAAGGACGGTTCCGTATTTCACGGGACGGGGGACAACCCTTGGTCCCTATCACAGATACAGACACTTTGGTTACTACCCAGCATGTATCTGAAGCGACGCGAAGCAATGACGATGTCATTTGTGTAGACCTTCAGCTTTAATTCGAGGGGTGTAACAAATTCAGTCCTCATGTATAAGCCTTCGAATGCATGAGGACGAACAACTGCAACACTCCACTAGGTCAGTGTCACTGCAGTGCTGAGAATGATCCACCACCCACATGGTACCTGCTCTGTGGTGGTCCTGTGGGGGTCCTGACAATTGAAGAACAGGGTAATACAGTATACAGAGAAACAGATGGACTACAGTCTGGACCTGTAGAACTACAGAGCGCTCCTATATGGTGGAGCTGAGTGTAGACCTCCACCATCAATGGGTCAACATAAATGGAAGAAATGACTTTTTGAGCCAAAAGTTGATCAAAAAACCTTAAAAAAAACAAGGTGTCCGGCGATAGAGAACAGATATCAGACCATTACACATAATAGCTTTCTGGGAGGGAGCTTTTGGAGGTGGACGTCTGGTTCCTATCACCACCACTGAGACTAATCCTGACTGTGCGTTTCTTTAGAACTCAGTATTTCACACCAAGCCACTCTGAATGACCCTGTTTACCTCCTGACCACTTCATTATGCATTATGTGTTATTATATTTCAGTTATTTTATTTGCATTATGTGTTATTTATTATGAGATGAATCAGGCTGGTGTGGCTTTCGGTTTTCCTTCCAAACAAGTAGGGGAAAGATAAATCCTGCAGGCACTTAGCGGATAAGATTAGCAAACACTGGGTTGAATGTAAACAAATCTCAGTATACTCAGAACTAGGGTTCTTCAGCTCCACTCCAAATCTGTTTGGTCAGTTTTCCCAAATCATTATTAATATACAGCTCTGGAAATAAATAGGAGAGCACTCCTTCTTCTTAACTCAGCATCTCCACATGTTCTCAGTGAGGAACCGAAGGTTGGGTTCTAGCTTTACTGGCAGATAGAGTGGGCGTCTGGTTCATAAGAACCACCACACCCTTTAGGGGAGGTCGTGGGCTGGAGGTTAGGGAACCAGTCTTGTGACCAGAGGGTTGCCCTTGAGTAAGGCCCCTAACCTCTCAACTGCTCCCTGGGTGCCATGGATAGGGCTGCCCACCACTGTCTGCTCAGAGAATGATTGGCCTCACTGATTTATCTTTAGATAAGAACAAGGTCAAGCAGCAAACACACAGGACAACACAGCTACAGACTGGCAGAGGGCCAAAACCACTCTCTACTGACCGTGACGAGCGCCACCTCATTCCAATGTCCCCTAACCACCGTAAGATGACCTCAGGTGACCTACAGAGAGACTGGCGAGCGGTGGCTGGGGTGAGACGCACAGCGAGCATGGTTCTAAAAACAGGCTTCTGGAGGTCATTAGTGATTTTCTAAATACACAGATCTAATACAATATCTGATCTGGAGTTTGGGAGACATGGTTCCAGTAGTGTAGCGAATCAAACAGAACTGAGGAATTCTGGTCCAACACAAACCCAGAACCTGTACAACTAGAGATACTGATCATTTTCAGGTGGGCTCTTACATTTTTCCAGAGCTGTAAGTCTGGAGCTGGGCTCTAAGATTCCCAGAAGGCTGATGTCCTGCACAGATCAGGGACTTCTCTACTCAAACATGCCTACAAAGCCTGAACATGTAGAGATCTGGTTGAACCGAGTGGTGTAAACTGTGCCGTACCCCAGCCTGTCCAGACCAGAGGTGAAGAACCCTGCTCTAAACTGATCAAACAGCTCTAGTATCTGTTGTTTATGACGTTCCCAGATTGTCTGGAGTAACCAAGAAGGCTTATTGTCTCATTTCTCTTGGTGTATGAAGGTTGCCCTCCACCACTGCTCCACCTCAAGTCATCTTCTAGCCTTCTTAAACCAGACCGGGACCATACTTGTAGACTTTGTGAGCACCACTCATCTGCACCCATGGATTGGAAGTCTCTCGAGTCGCTCCTCAGCGGGGTCAACAAATACTCCACGGGATTCGGGCGCATCTGGCTGTCCCTGGTCTTCGTGTTCCGCGTCATGGTGTTTGTGGTGGCCGCCGAGCGCGTGTGGGCCGATGACCAAAAAGAGTTTGACTGCGACACCAAACGACCCGGCTGCCCCAACGCCTGCTACAACTACTTCTTCCCCATCATACATACCCGGCTATGGGCCCTACAGCTCATCTTCATCACCTGCCCCTCCTTCCTGGTGGTCATGCACGTGTGGTACCGCGAAGATCGCGAACGCAAGTACCGCTTGACCCACGGCGAGGACGCCAAGCTCTACGACAACCCTGGCCAGAAGCATGGAGGCCTGTGGTGGACATATCTCTTCAGTCTCTTCTTCAAGACGGGCATCGAGGTGGGGTTCCTCTACCTGCTGCACCTGATCTACCCCAACTTCGACATGCCTCGCGACGTGGTCTGCAACATCGAGCCCTGCAGAGAAGTGACATGTTACATAGCTCGGCCAACTGAGAAGAGGGTCTTCACCTACTTCATGGTGGGGGCCTCAGCTGTCTGCATAATCCTGAACGTGTCTGAGATCTTCTACCTCTTCATCATGCGGATCGTGCATCGCACGCGCAGAGGCCGGCGTGTCACCCCGCGCAGGAGGTGCGGAGAATGCGATAGGTGTAACATAGCGATGACACCTATAGACTATACGCCAGCTTATGCAGAAAAGTCAGAGAAGCAATTGTAAGATGCTGGATATTGCGCATCACTGCTATCAGAACTCAGCCCTATGTCATTTTCGCTGTTTATCAGTTTGTGACTTCCTGTGAAAATGCCTGTTGCGCTTTACATTGTGTGCAGGTTTCATGATGAGCAAACCAACAGAAATGGCCTAAAATGAAAAAAGTCTGGTTCCATTGACTCACATTAAAAGGAAAGTTAGTTTTTTTAATTCTCCTGTAGATCTCCAGCACAACACACACTAACACCACCACCACGTCAGTGTCACTGCAGTGCTGAGAATGATCCACCACCCACATTACATGTGTGGTGGTCCTGTGGGGGTCCTGACCATTGAAGAACAGGGTAATACAGTACACAGAGAAACAAATGGACTACAATCTGGACCTGTACACCTACAGAGTGTCCTATATGGTCTGTGGAGCTCATACAATAGACAATGGAGTGTAGACAGAGGGAGGTGCTCCTAATGAGGTGGCTATGGTGGTGGTAGTAACTTCAGGCTCCTGCAGATGGCGCTGCTTGAGGATGATGGGGCAGCTTTAAACACCTGTGGGGTGTGAGTGACAGGATCCATAGATTGAGTGCTACATAGAGTGCTACAGTGCAGGGAATGTCTCGTTCCATGTGTGGAAAACGCTCCAGAGCAGATGTTAATGATTGGCTAAAAGGAGGGACTGCATGTGGGCGTGGCCAAAAACCATAGTGTGAGGAAATAGCTGAATCTGCAGGTGTATGGAAGCGTACGGTCATACGGGTCTACCAGCAGTGGCTGAAATCCCAGTCTACAGGGAATTCTCCTCGGAATTGTGCCAGGGAAGGCCTCCACCAAATCTGGACCAACTGGCCCATTCTATGATGTAAGAGTGTCTGAACACTGATGTGGCTACATCCAGAGACTTGTCCAGTCCATGCCCAATCCAATCCCAGCTGTTATTCAGGCCATGTCTTTTGGTCCTTTCATCATGAGTACACACAGCGTGAAGGGGAACACACTTTTTTAAATGATGTTAAAACGGGAAGAATCAAGTTTTCATGAACACATCATCAGTCAAGCATGGAAGGTTACTGAGTGACTGTACTTTAGTACTTTACATGAATATTAATGAAGCTTAATAAGTTTACTCATTTATATCTGTATTGTCTTTCATTATATTTTTTTTTACCTCCATTTTCTTTTGACCTTGAAAGTCGGCCGATTTATTGCACATCATAAAGGCTAATATTTTGTAAGTAAACCATTAAAACATTCTTACTGTTATATGTATGTGTGTATATGCTTGCTTATTATGCATTTTATTGTTATAATAAAAACGCACTCTTACTTAAGGGGGAGCTTCACTGATTTTTCAGAATTTCTGAAATGTTTTTAAACAAAGTCATTCAGAGTGGTTAGGCGTGAACACTCAGAACTAAAGAAACTTACCAAGTCAGAATTGTTCACAGGGGTGGTGACAGGAACCAGATGTCCACCTCAGGAAGTTATTACATGAGATGGATGTGAATACTATGATGTCTGAGACGTGCTTTAATCATAATTTTTGCATCAAAAAAAAAAAAAAGTAAAATTTTTTAGTCCCTACAGGTTTTGACCTATTCATGAAGGAAGGATAGAAGAAGGATGTTCTGGGTCCGAACAGATTATCCACAATTTTATTATCATCATCACGACATAAAATAAACCAAGAGGACACGTGTTCACTGGTGGTTTTAAAGGAAACTAAAAGGTTATGATATGATATGATAGATATGTGTTGGTGAAAGGTTGACCCCACTGGTTACTATCACCACCACTGTAGAGTCTCTACAACCAACTATTTCACATCAAAGCACCCTGAATGACTCTGTTTACATCTTAACCATTTAATTATACAGCGGTTTTGACTATTTGGTGAAGTTCCCCATTGAAGAGTGATTTCTCAATGTGCCCTGCAGGTATGACACTCTCTGTCTCCACCTAGTGGCGAGCCGTGTATTTGTCCCTTTGCGTCAGCAAGCAGCTATACTGTCTGTCTGATCACCTGGGGTAACTTTAGTTTAGGCATTGGTTAATGGGGACTTTTATTTTGAAGGTACGTTTAAAGGTATATATAGCAGATGTAAACAGAGTCATTCAGAGTGGTTTGGTGTGAAATAGTTGGTTGTAGAGACTCTCTCTCTCTCTCTCTCTGAGTGAATGTTGTTTAATTAAAGTTTATTTTTATTTCAAAACATTGAATAAAAACTGAATCTGTAAAACCAATTGTCTGGCACGTATTTGGCTTTTTATTTTTGGGACTTTTATTTTGAAGGATCTGGCTGCGAGTTAATTTGCCGGGTCGTCTGAGTTCACTGAATAACCCACACACCCCACAGGCGCTGCGGCTCTTTCGTATTAAAGGTCAAAGGTGACGAAAGTATACAAACACAGACTCTGTATATCTATAACATCACCTGTACTCGGTCTGCGGGAGTAGCTCACCTGATGGACGGCAGCTCTTCGACTGGGCGTGGCCTATATGGTGACGTCTTTGTAACTTTCACATAGAGCTACACAGAATAGAGCCCTCGAGCTCCTGCGGCTGAGGCGAGTCTGTGATCTGGTACGGGTGTATCTGTACCTGCTGAACGCGGACTGGGACCAGAGACCATGTGGAGTTTGTGTTGGGCGTCATTCAGGAAGACCTGAGTGCTGTGTAGGAGGCTGAATGTGAGGATGGCTCCTTCAGGTGAGTTTCAGGTGCATGCAGAGACACTGCTTAGGGATCATGAGTGTAATGAAAGGTAAACTAGTCATGACTCTAGACAGGATGACTCTCAGAGGCTTGAGTTAATCTTAAAGGGCAACTCCACCGACTTTTCAAAATTGCTGTATGATTGAAAGCTTGAGATGGTAAACAGATTCACTCTGAGTGGGTGATCTGGTGTGGAATGCTCTGCTCCAGGCAAACCTACCTACGTCCTCCTTACAGTGGTGGTGGTGGGAACCAGACGTCCACCTCTAAAAGCTCCCTCACAGAAAGATATTATATGAAATGGTTATGAATATGATATTCTGAATAAGCAGCTGGATGACTGGGAATCTGTTTTACGGTAGTTGTGCGGCGAGGTTTTGGCCTAAGATGTGTTTTAATCTGTGTATTTGAATGCAGCCATGGTGGAGGGATAGATGAAGCATGTGCTAAGGTAAGGGAACGATTAAGATTCTTCAGATGGTGCATAGAAAACTCTAAGAGGCCTTCAGTGGTGCTGGTGGATAGTACATACCCCCTGATCCCTGTTTCCCACCACCACCACCACTATAAAGAAGATCTGCTTTGGCAAGCTTGTTTCTCATCAGAGGAATTTTGAAATTTTGAATGGTGGAGTTGCCCTTGCTCATTTCACTGTCTAATTTGTGGTGGATGATTGTAGCTACTGGTGTGTGTGTGTGTGTGTGTGTGTGTGTGTGTGTGTGTGTGTGTGCGTGTGTGAACACGTTCTGGTATCTTCACTGTTTGCTTTGTGAATGGTTTTTGGAAATGAAGCTTGTGTTACATGAGCAACCAAGTGAGCTGGCACTTTAAAGGGGAATTCCACCAATATTTCCAAATTTGCTGCTTCAGACTGGTTTAATATGAAACGCTAGGTCCTATAAAGGCGTGTCCAAATCGTCAGCAGTGATGGTGCTGCTTACCAGACGTCTCAAGGCTCAAAAAGCTACCTCGCCAGATAATAGAATAGCTGCACAAACAGCCACACCCTCAAGGAATCAGCCGACAGGCATGTGGGTAGACTTGACATCATGAGACTTGCGAAGTTTCAAACCCGGCCACACGATGCGCCATATCTGTACCTGACTGACCCAACGGCCAGGACTGCGGGCATTCAGCGAGCAGTGATGCCTCCATGAGTCATCCTGTTAGTGCCTGCACTATTGGCAGACGGCTGCACCACGCAGGACTACATGCACACAACGACTGTCCTTAACACCACGTCACCATCAACACAGACTACAGTGGTGTCGTGCCAGACTGTCATGGAGTGACTCAGAATGACCGCGAGTCATCTTCAGTGACGAGTCCCGCTTTTGTCTTGTTGGGCACAACCAACGAATGTGTGTATGGGGGCACCGTGGTCAGCACCCAGATGAACGGTTTGTTGGCCTGGTGTCCCTCCACCTCCACCCCTACTGTCCAGTTTACAGGAACTGTGTGAGGATATTCAAGCTGCATGGGATGGATTATCACAGGACACCATTAGGAACCTCTACAGCTCCATGCCGAGACGTCTGGCATGTTGCGTTAGCCCAACTCCATACTGAGAGACGCTACATCTGTAAGTGTAGCTCAGTAAATGGTGGGGATACGTGTGCGGTAGATTCACTCTTGGATAACTGAACGAACATCAGAATGTGTATCCACTGTGTAATGATTAATGGGGGTGACATGTTTGACATTTACTAGCCTTCACCCTGGCCACTGCGCAGCCTATGAGATCAATACTGGGCCTACTGTGTGAAGCATGGCCTGGCGGTGAACTGAAAAGGAGGCCTGTTCTGTTTGGATGTGTTACTTAGCCTTTCGAAGGAGACAGTCAGTCTGTCTGTGTGTCTGTCTGTGACACATAGCAGTGCGGCTAATGTGAATGAAGAGTCTTGTCCTGGAGAAGACCGACTGTGGAGAAGCTTATATGCTAGCTGGCAGCGCCAACGTTCCCACATTCATCTTTGAAAGGACCTTGACAGTGTTGCTGTCAACCTTAGTGGTGGACAATGCGGAAGGGGGGTAATTAGGCCTGGATTAATAAAGTTCATTGTGTAGACACACATTCAGCATTCATATGTATCCATAAGCTCACCAGAGAGAAAATGAGTCCCCTGTGGCGGAGACATACCTCCACAGGCACCGTTACCAGCTGTGATTGAATTAGCCATGGACCGGACACGTCTCTGGATGTAGGCCACATCAGTGTTCAGACACTCTTTGGTCCAGATGTGGTGGATGCCTTCACTGGCACAATTCCGAGGAGGATTCCCTGTAGACTGGGATTTTAGCCACTGCTGGTAGACCCGTCTGACCGTACGCTTCCATACACCTGCAGATTCAGCTACTTCCTTCACACTATAGTCTTTGGCCACGCCCACATGCAGTCACTCCTTTTAGCCAATCATTAACATCTGCTCTGGAGCCGTTTCCCACACATGGACCAAGACATTCCCTGCATTGTACCACCTCTTCCCCATCTATGGATCCCGTCACTCACACCCCACAGGGGTTTAAAGCCCCATCATCCTTGTGCAGCGCCCTCTGGAGGAGCTTGAAGTTACTACCACCTTAAACCACCTTTTTGTCTCTTGGCCTGTACACAAGCAAGTTGCAAATAAAGTTATTCAGCCTGGGTCCGTTGACACTTGGGTCCGTTGTAGAGAAATGTAGCATGTGAAAAATGTTTCGAAGAGCCAGACGGAGTTCAGGGCCACTAATGGCCCTTATATAGGGGGCTATAGAAACAATTAACCTCACGTGTGTTTATAGTTTGACGAGGAGCTTTTGGGCTAACATCAATCATTGGCCGTGCCATTGGCCGTGCCATTGGCCGTGTCATTGGCCGTGTCATTGGCCGTGTCATTGGCCGTGTCATTGGCGTCTATCATGGGCTCCGTCATGGGCTCCGTCATGGGCTCCGTCATGGGCTCCGTCATGGGCTACGTCATGGGCTCCGTCATTATTCCCTTCATTTATTTATTTCTGTGTTTGTCTGTTTGTTTAAACATTCAGGGTGGGTAGCTGCATGCAGGGCATTACCAGGCTGTTTAGCATCCTCAGCGTCACATATAAAACCGCAGCATGTTCACTGCCAGTTCAACATGGTGTTCGACTTGACTTCTGGTTCCCTTATAGAAATGAAAGTTAATTCTCTCTTCAGTGAACCATTTCGCATGCAGAAGTAGCTGGGATGTTTACAGCTCAGTGACTTTTAAAACAGACGGGTGGAATTCCCCTTTAAACAGTGCCTGTTTGCATAGCAGTTCGGAGCTCATGCATGTCTGCATGTGTGAGCCTGTCACAGGCATGCGTTGTTCCAGTCTGGTGCAGCCCAAGTCTTTGATGAAGATAGGGCTGTGTATGGTGTTGGTGGGCCACGTGAACTTCCTGCTGGGGGCGCTTGTTCATGGCACGGTGCTGAGGCACGTCAACATCAACGGCATGACCCTGGAGTACGCCATCTCCAACATCTTGGCTCTATCGGCCGGCCTTGCGGTGAGACAAGACACACACTTCCATCAGTTACCAACCGATACTGTGTTACATGATCACACAGAGGGGCGTGTTGTAGTCAAAAGTTTACACACCCAGCTAAATGGATGGTTGGTGATCTTAAAAACTCTACAGTCTCACACTAGCTCCAACTGAACCAGTCCATATCCTGATACACCACATCTATTCCTGATGTACACAGTGTGATACTCCTCCATATCTCCACCTCTAATATATATTTAGAGGTGTAAAAACTTTGATCTCTTTTTCTGCACAGTGTAAAAGCTCTAGACCCCTTTCAGGTTAGTGAATATTCATGATGGACCGACCAATAGAATCGCTCCAAACCTGCTTAGTAATCAACCTTGTTTATTTTATCCCTTACGATGGATAAGTGTTGGTTACACTGACTGAGTTCTTTTTTTTTTTTTTCTTTCTCTGTTTAATCTCTCTGCAGGGAGTGATTGTCGGCATATTGTCTATAGTCCTTTCTAAAAATGAGGAAAGTCGTCCACTGGTAAGTCCATGACTTGAATCTTGGTTTATTCCTGGTTTTATTTCCTGTGTGACCCGAGGCCACCTGGTTTACTGTGTGCCCTGAGGGCAGCCTGGTTTACTGTGCGCCCTGAGGGCAACCTGGTTTACTGTGCCGCCCTGAGGGCAACCTGGTTTACTGTGCCGCCCTGAGGGCAGCCTGGTTTACTGTGCCGCCCTGAGGGCAGCCTGGTTTACTGTGCGTCCTGAGGGCAGCCTGGTTTACTGTGCGCCCTGAGAGCAGCCTGGTTTACTGTTTACTGTTTACTGTGGCCAGGGAAGCCTGGTTTACTGCCTGGTTTACTGTGCGCCCTGAGGGCAGCCTGGTTTACTGTGCGCCCTGATGGCAGCCTGGTTTACTGTGCTCCCTGAGGGAAGCCTGGTTTACTGTGCGCCCAGAGGGCAGCCTGGTTTACTGTGCGCCCTGAGGGCAGCCTGGTTTACTGTGCGCCCTGAGGGCAGCCTGGTTTACTGTGCGCCCTGAGGGCAGCCTGGTTTACTCTGCAACATCAGGGTAACGTTGCAATCTGTGTTTAAATGATGTCTAAAAGTAAAAATCAACAGAAAATAGCGACATGTTTTTCATTGGACTGCGATGACATAAAATGTGGGTGATCGGGAAAATAGTGGTAAATCTATTTCTTTGGGCACTATATGGTGTACCAGTGCCCTGCATCGTAGTCCAAAACCTCATCTCAGAACTATTTTGAAGCAAGGTCTCTGGCATCAGCTGGCGTCTTCATTAATTTGACATGTTTCTCGTTTGGACCACGTCTTCATTTTCAGCCAATTGGACCACTGTAATTTCCTTCTAGCTGGCATCATCTCTTCCTACAGATGGTCCCGAACTCACTGGCTTCCTCTAAAATAGTGCATACCGTTTGAAATTCTGCACGGTGGCACGACGGGTAGTGCTGTTACCTCACATGTCTCCACATGTCTGACTGGGTTTCCTTCCAGAGTCCCGAGACATGCAGTCAGGTGAACTGGAGATGCTAAATTGCCGTCTAGAGGCACTGGGATAGGCTCCAGCACCCCACCACCACCCATCCCCTGTGATACAAAGAAAAAAGTAGCTGAGTAGATGAACAAAGGAACGACTAAACAATTCATCAAGAATTGGTCAGCTGGTCCAGATTTGGTAGATGCCGTCCCTGGCGTTTTGTTGGTTGTTCCAGGTAGTCCCACAGAGCTTCAAGAGGATTCAGACCTGTGAATTTGATGGGCCAGTTGAGATGCGTGAATGCCCCTGAATCTTCATCATGCCAATCAGTCACCTTTGCAGCCACGTGAACACCAGAACTGTCATCTTGGAATACCGGGATAGGAGTGCTTTGTTCCTTGACCAACCTGGTCATCCACCAGCTCAGTCTAGGCAGTGAGGTTGAGATTTACTGTCA
The DNA here is from genome assembly GCA_024036415.1 of Prochilodus magdalenae. Classification (NCBI taxonomy): domain Eukaryota; kingdom Metazoa; phylum Chordata; class Actinopteri; order Characiformes; family Prochilodontidae; genus Prochilodus; species Prochilodus magdalenae. The sequence goes on from JAMWET010000233.1 coordinate 59,833, forward strand.
CCTCATCCAAAGAACCCATTCCCACCTAACCAGAACACCCCCAGAACATCACAGAGGGCATCAACCGCTCTGAATGGCCTCGTTAACCACTTAGTGGTGCAGAAACGTGGAACCCTCCCGTTTAGCTCTCTGCGGTAATGCACAGTCATTATGAACATATGCATGTCTATATGTAGTGAACCGTCCAGTGGATCCGGCTTTTCTGCTATTTCACTACGACACCTCCGTTGTCACGTAGGGCTTTCTGCTTCAGGAATAACAACCTGGAATCTAGACCTACAGTGACGCTCCTTTCGCAACGCTCTGATGAAATCCTGAGCTCTGATATTAGCTGCAGGGTTTTTGTGTTTGGCTGACTGAAGCCTCTGAGGCCTTTTCACACTGCTGTGATCTCCGGTCCAGGTGTAGTGCTCTAATCTACACACTAAGGAATGACACACTAAGGAATGACTGTCATTTAAAGCCTGTATAGCATGTTACCTCATAGGTCCCTGGGATATGCTAGGCTGCCTGCACTGTAACTACTCACACCTGACCTGTTACCTAGTGCACTCTGTAGGTACTCAGCTACTGAGCTGCAGCCCATTTGTTTCTGTTGAGGGTTTAAAGGGGAACTTGAGTGGGTGAGAGTGGTTTGATGGGGAACGTGTCCAAACGGTTCACAGTGGTGGTAATAGGAACCAGACGTCCAGCTATAAAAGCTTTCTCACAGAAAGCTACTGATGTTATGATTATGAATATGCATGAGCGCCAGTACCAGCTGTGATTGGATTTGGCATCAACTGGTCAATCAACTGGATGTAGGCCACATCAGTGTTCAGACACCATTGCAGCAAAGAATTGTGCAGCTGGTCCAGATTTGGTGGATGCCTTCCCTGGCACAATTCCGAGGAGAATTCCCTGTAGACTGGGATTTTAGCCACTGCTGGTAGACCCGTATGACCGTACGCTTCCATACACCTGCAGATTCAGCTACTTCCTTCACACTACGGTCTTTGGCCACGCCCACATGCAGTCCCTCCTTTTAGCCAATCATTAACATCGGCTCTGGAGCCACTTTCCACACATGGAACGAGACATTCCCTGCACTGTACCACCTCTTCTCAATCTATGGATCCCGTTACTCACACCCCACAGGGATTTATAGCCTCATCGTCCTCATGCAGCGCCATCTGCAGGAGCCTGATGTTACTACCACCATACGAGTTGACTCATTATTTGTCTGATGAGATTATATAAACTGGTGGTTTTGGAGTACTGAGAATAGCCCACCATCCAAATAATATCTGATCAGTCATGGTCCTGCAGAGATCCCTTTCCATTGATGGTAGGGATAGATGCAGGGGTGTCCACTCTTATCTGTACGGGGCCGGTGTGGCTACAGGTTTTCATTCCCTGCAGGAATGACTGCTGGCTTAATCAGGTAGACCTCGTCTCCAGCAACAGATCATATGTGCTCCTGCTGTGTTGGAATGAAAGCCTGAGACCATGCGGGGCCTTTCTGGATAAGCCTGGACCCCCCTAGGGGAGAGGGTAACTGACCATTCCAGCAGTAGCGGGATGAGTGTCCCCGTGTGTCTGTGTTGGTCTCTCGTTGCAGGTGAATTCAGATATGCATGTTTGTGTTGGTGTTAGTGTTGTCTCCCCCTTGTGGTATAGGCCAGTGTTTCTCAACCCTGGTCCTTTAGGCACCCTGCCTAACACATTGTGGTGCTTTCCCTGCTCCCAACCCTGCCTCAACTCCTCAGCTCATTAACAAGCCCTTTCGGAGCTGCAGGGTGGGTGTTAATGCGGGGAATCCACTAACATGTGCAGGCCGGGGTGCCTCCAGGACTGGGGTTGAGAACCACTGGTATAAAGCATGCAGTGCTGAAAAGTCAGTGAACTATCTCCTCTCTCTGTTTGTTCAGACATGGACTCTGTGCATGCTGAGCGCACTAGGTGTCCTGTTGTCTGCCGCCTCAGCCGTCGGCCTGCTGGTCTCCCTGGTGTGGGCCATCGTCCACGGCAGTAAGGGTCTCCTCCTCCACTGCAACTTACCCGAGGGCATGAGCTACTTCAGCATCACTGACGAGTGTCCCTTTGACCCCACCCGCATTTATGTGAGTATCCGAGGGTGACTGTATGATTGGACTGACAGTCTATTAGATCTAAAGCATGATGACCAGTAGACCAGTAACTCCCGCTCAAAAGTCTGGGGTCCCTTCTCATATTAATAACCGTTACTCAGATACTCATCCAGTGTAGATTCATGCACTGCTTAAAAGCATAACATGTGAAAATGGAAAAAGCTTATTCTCGGATTCATAGCATCCATGGAAATATCCATTTCAGGCCTGGACTACATCCAGGACCACCTGGAGGAAGGCAGGTAAAGCCGGACGGGGTTAGTGAACAGATCAAACAGAGTGGTCCTGACTTTGTGGATACATAGACCACAATATAGAAACATGTACACACGCTCTCGTGACTGGCGAGCGATTAGAGTGAGATGTGTTTCTTTTTCATGTTCATATGACGGTAGATTTGATCTGTTCATGTCGGTGTTGGAGATCAGAGTTGTCATGAAGCTGTCCTAAAAGCAGAATTTGGACAATCGCCAAGACATTCTGAAATTCATGTTAAAATTTGAAAGATCCTGCTTTACACTCAGATTGTTAATCTGATAATCTCATTTATAATAGAAATCTCTGAATTTTGCTGGAGAACAATGCTAATATAAGCTCACCAGACCAAAAAAAAAAAAAACGAGTCACCTAGGGCTGTACCCGACTCAGAATCTTGTCAGTCGAATCGGATTCGCCTGTCCTAGCCGACGATTCGACTATTCGTTCATGTTTTTTCTCCATGTACGTTATCTAGTACTCAGTAAATCAGTCTGCATACGGTTCAGATCTGATCCTCCTCATTTAGAAAGTCAGCAGAGTCACAGGAGCATATTTCTGAACTAAAAGAGGCGGGGCTTATGATGATTGATCTGAACTGGAGCCTTTAGTTACAGGATACAGCGTCGGGCAGCAGCGCGTATATATGTTAAACGTTAGCGCTTATAGCTTATAGTCTTTATAATCTTACTTCTAACAGCTTCTTCAGTAGGAGGACCCTTCGCCTTTCATCTCTCATAAATAATGACCTGCTAAATGAAACCAGATTAGTCCATATTTACATTATTAGTGGATGAAAAGAAGAATGGTAGAGCTGAAACAGTTTATTATATTACCCGCACTGAAATCATTATCTCTCGTTTATCAGCAGGCGTATTAAGTGACTGTACTCATCTTTAAATAAAGATCATCTGAGCTGTAGACGAATAAATAAACATATCTGTAGTTTAGGTTCTAAAATAACGGAATTATAATAAAACAAACGTCTCCGCTCCGTTTCTCCTTCACCGCACACAGCCATGATGTCTAAACCGAAAGTCAGCTCCCTCGTTTGCAGCAGTGTTGGATGTCTGACTGAATGACGAGCAGAATTCGGTTTAATTTGTTCAGATTCTCTTCTTCAAAACCTCCTCCAGACTTTCTCTGAGACATCGTCCCCCCGTGTTTCTCAGCTTCGCGGCTTCCTAAGCGGTGAACCGCCAGCGCACGTCGTCACATGGATTAAATTTTTTAGCAAGCATGCGTCACAGCCCAGCTAGAACTTTAGTATATATTTATTATTGAAGGGTCTCAGTCGACTTAAAGGGTCGCCGACTGACGATTTGAATCGTCGACTTCTAGAGGGCAGCCCTAGAGTCACCTGATATGTTCAAGCTGGTAGTAACTTCAGGCTCCTGCAGAGGGCGCTGCTGCACGAGGATGATGGGGCTATAAACCCCTGTGGGGGGTGAGGGACGGGATCCATAGATTGGGAAGAGGAGCTACAGTGCAGGGAATGTCTCGTTCCATGTGTGGAAAATGGCTCCAGAGCAGATGTTAATGACTGGCTAAAAGGAGGGACTGCATGTGGGCGTGGCCAAAGACCATAGTGTGAAGGAAGTAGCTGAATCTGCAGGTGTATGGAAGTGTACGCTCATACGGGTCTACCAGCAGTGGATAAAATCCCAGTCTACGGGGGATTCTGCTCGGAATTGTGCCAGGGAAGCCATCCACCACATCTGGCCCACCTGCATTGAACATTGATGTGGCCTACCTCCAGAAACTTGGAGGCATGTTGCAGTCACGGGACTTTTTTTTTTTTTTCGTCCGGTGAGCTTATATTGGTTTTTATGTATGTCAGTTTCTTGGCTTCCCAGGGTCCTGCAGAGAGCGGTGAGCAGTGTGTTCCTCTAAAATCCTTTTTAAATGATAAATTAAAATCTTTATTTATGTGTTTGTTTGTGATGTAATACTCGGTTTTACTGCTCTGTTTTAAACGTGTGTATATGTGTGACGGTGCCAGCTGGACTTCACACTGCGTGTGTTATGATGAGTGAGCTAATAGATTTTCAGTTTCTGTTTTTTTCTTCTCCTGCAGTTACTCGGATATCTCAGTCCTTAAATAGCGTACAGCGTACGTGTGTGAGGTTCTGGGGTGTAGACTCGGGGTGCAGTGGACGAGAGACTTTGACATGGCCGTTTTTAAACATTACCTTTGAAGGAAAGGCTCTCTGTACTGACATGTCTGAATATGGCCTGAATGGCTCCGAGTATGATTTCACTCCAGGAGGATCTGGGTTTCTGGATGCTGGTGCTGGACTGTGGTTAGGAGGAGGCTGTGGTTGTTGTGTGTACTTGCCGTTAGCTTCCTGGTAGGGTTGTTAGCCGCTGTTAAGCACCACAGACGTCAGCAGGAGAGGCATACAGCCCCCTGCGCACCCCCACCTCCCCCCACCCCTCCGGTGGACCTGTGAATATTACGGTGATTGGGGTTATGTAATTCTGTGAGCTTTATCTAAGTCACACTGTGCACATCATGATCTCTAGGCAGAACTCTCTCTCTCTTGCTCGCTCTCTCACTCTCTCTCTCTCTCTTGCTCTTTCTCACTCGCTCTCTCTCTTGCGCACGTTCTCTCTCTCGCGTTCTCTCTCTTTCCAGCCCCTCTTATTCTTATCCTGTCTCTCAATTTGTCTGTCAAGCTGTCATTCATTCCTCCATCCATTTATCCCCCCAGTCATCTACTTCTCCCTCTACTTATTCACTGCCTTTTGTGCTCTTCTACGATCCATCCATCATCTATCCATCTGTCTCTCTTGATCCATCCATCCATCAATCCATTCATCTATCCATCCATCCATCCATTTCTCCCTTTCTTTTTCCATCCATCCATCCATCCATCCATCCATCCATCCATCTCTCCCTTTCTTTCTCCATCCATCCATCCATCCATCCATCCATCCATCCATCCATCCATCCATCCATCCATCCATCCATTCATCCATCCATTTCTCCCTTTCTTTCTCCATCCATCCATCCATCTTTCTCTTTCTTTCTCCATCCATCCATCCATTTTTCCCTTTCTTTCTCCATCCATTTCTCTCTCCCTCCATCCATTTCTCTCTTACTTTCTCCATCCATTTCTCCCTCTCTCCATCCATACATTTCTCCCTTTCTTTCTCCATCCATTTCTCCCTCCCTCCATCCATCCATTTCTCTCTTTCTTTCTCCATCCATTTCTCCATCCATTTCTCCCTCTCTTTATCCATCCATCCATTTCTCCCTCTCCTTATCCATCCATCCATCCATCCATTTCTCCCTTTCTTTCTCCATCCATTTCTTCCTCTCTTTCTCCATCCATCCATCCAGTTCTTTCTCTTTCTTCCTCTCCCTGCACCCCCTCCCGTCTGTTTCCACACTTCCCTCTCCGTAAGGCAGGAGGTTTATTACCCGCTGAATGTGGTGGGATGAGTTGTGTGTGCGCTGCTGTGCTTCTGTATGAGAACAGACTGTGTCTCATAAAGCCCATTTCAAGAGCCTCTTCTGATTACCCTGAAGCGCTCTGTTCTCTCCCTGACCACTGCTTCACATTAACGAGGCTGGAGTGAGTTGATTGGTCACAATGTTGCAGTGGGGCTGAAAATCTTGACAGCATATTATTGGTCGCCCTCCATCAAACCTCCATCCAACTGTCACAAATATATTCTCCTCTCTCTCTCTCTCTCTCTCTCTCTCTCTCTCTCTCTCTCTCTCTCTCTCTCTCTCTCTCTCTCTCTCTCTCTCTCTCTCTCTCTCAGAGCACCACTCTGATCCTGTGGGTGCCGTTGATTCTCATGAGCGTGGTGGAGGGGCTGTTTTCAGGCCGCTGTCTCGTGATCAGCATCAACTTCATCCGCCGTAAACCAGCACGACAGTATGAAGGCAGATCGGTGTGTACAGCTCTCGTCTTTAAACTCCACAATACTACATAGCAATACACTCACCAAGCACTTCATTAAAAACACCACCTTCTCTCTCCATTACTCATTCTATCAGCTCCACACACCATACAGGAGCGCTCTGTAGTTCTACAGGTGCAAGCTGTAGTCCATCTGTTTCTCTGTATACTGTATTACCCTGTTCTTCAATGGTCAGGACCCCCACAGGACCACCACAGAGCAGGTACTATGGGGCGGTGGATCATTGCCAGCACTGTAGTGACACTGACATGGTGGTGCTGGTGGTGTGTTAGTGTGTGTGGTGCTGATGTGAGTGAATCAGACACCTCAGTGTCACTGGTGGACTGAGAATCAGCTGCCAACCAATACTATCCAGCCAACAGCGTCCTGTGGGCAGCGTCCTGTGGGCAGCGTCCTGTGGGAGGTGTCCTGTGACCACTGATGAAGGACTAGAGGATGACCAGCACTGCACTGTGCAGAAGCAGATGAGCTATCTTCTCTGATTGTCCATCTACAAGGTGGACCAGCAAGGTAGGAGTGTCTAATAGAGTGGACAGTGAGTGGACACAGTGTCTAAACACTCCAGCAGCACTGCTGTGTCTGATCCACTCGCACCACCACCACACACACTAACACACCATCACCACGTCAGTGTCACTGCAGTGCTGAGAATGATCCACCACCCACATACTACCTGCTCTGTGGTGGTCCTGTGGGGGCCCTGACCATTGAAGAACAGGGTAATACAGTATACAGAGAAACAGATGGACTACAGTCTGTACCTGTAGAACTACAGAGTGCTCCTGTATGGTCAGTGGAGCTGATGGAATGGAGAATGAGTAGATACAAAGGTACAGTTAACCTTAATATAATTAGGCATAATTGTTAAGCTGGGGTGAGGTGATGTATGTCTAGGACAAATATACACGCATCGTCAAAATAATAGCTGCACCCAGAAGGAATCAACCCAACAGCCGTGACTGCAGACACTCAGCAAGAAGTTGCACCATTGGCAGACGGCTGCACCACCCAGGACTGCGTTGTAGCAGGCTGTAACACCACGTCAACATCACCAAGGACTGCAGTGGTGTCGTACCAGACTGTCATGGAGTGACTCAGGATGGCAGCGGGTCATCTTCAGTGACGAGTCCCGCCTAAGTCTTGGTGGAGACGCCCAACGAATCCGTATGTGGAGGCACCGTGGTCAGCACCAAGATGAACAGTCTGTGGTCACACGTCCAAAAGACCTGGTGTCACTCCACCTCCACCCCTACCGCACCATCTGCAGGAACTGTGTGAGGATATTCAAGCTGCATGGGATGGATTATCACAGGACACCATTAGGAACCTTTACAGCTCCATACCGAGA